>JARHVA010000639.1:2020000-2620000 GCA_037957365.1 Torreya grandis | reverse complement strand
CATCCAATTCTTAACACCATATGTGTTAAAATCGTCAATCTCACTCGAATTGCACTCAAATGCACATTTTAGGTCAAAATTTATAAAATGTCATAAATGGTTCAAACTTGTCACTTACAAGTGCCGATTTAAATCAAAATATCCCTAAATAGGGCAATGCATTTTATGAGTCAGCTAACTTTGATCAGATCATTTCGAGTCAAAATAATAATTTCCTCATTTAGTGCTCTGGATCACTTTTTTTTATTAATTCATTGGTACACGTCATGTACATTTGTTATTTGGTGTTGGCAACATCTTAAATGAGAATACAGCGCCAACGCATCTAACATCGCCTTCCAGTTCCTCTCCAGTCAAATTATGACTCGGTAATATGACTTTCTAACTATTTTGATTAATTGAGGGCCAATTTTCAAATAATTATATAAGTGTTGATTAACCTTGTTTAAGGCTAATTAATCCAAATCAAGAGCTTAAGTGGATTTTCCGTGAGAGTTGTTGAATATTTCTTTTTGAAAATTGATTCTTATTAACTGCATCATCAGGGGACATCATTTTTTGAGAAGACATCCCTAGGCCATAAATACCATAAATATCAGTATTATGGGTCACCCATGCCTAATTAATGCCTCCAATGCCTTTTAATGCTTATTTATCTTGAGAATATTTATGAGTTTAATTCCAAATAGTAGGATTATTCATGGCCACACATCTCAATCTTGAGATGGACGGTCATGGTTGATCATGACCAATCTCAAAAATCTATAAATAAAGAGGCCATGGACATGAATTTCAACCTTGAATATTGCAAAGTTATAATATTAAATTATTTTCATAATGTTTTGCATTTAATCATAGATTTTGTTTGCAAGCTTCATTTGATAGGTTAGTTTAGTGATTTGGAATCATGAGCCTAGGTTTTGTGGAGTGTTCTTGAGGCATTGGAGGAGCTTACCACCATTGTTGACAAAGACAAGGATGCTTGATCAAGGGAGATCATGTTTTTGAGCCACATGGGTATGGTGAATCCATTTGGGAAGATAATATGGTGTTACTTTCTTTCATTTGTTTCTTGTTATCTTTTATAATTCTCATAGGAATAGATAGGTTTGGTTAGTTCGTTCTTTATGCATGTTTTATTACTTATGGACTAATGCTTGACTAACTTGCTTTGTAATCCTCTCTACATCTTGACACATCTGGTGGGACAAGACGCATCTCACACCTAAAGGTCACTTTGTAACTCTAAAATATCTATTTAGACCCTTAAAACTCATGAAAATTAATTTTTTAACTTTATTTTGTCATTTTTATTTGCCACAAATTTACACAGTAACCGATGTCGATAAATAAGATCAACATCAATTACTTGGCTTAACCGACATCAGTTAGATCTCAATTAGCCAAAGTAACCATCGTCGATTGTATTAACTGATGTCGGTCACTGTGTTTTTTTAAAAACATAGACCCGAGAGCTATTTTTCTAAATTTTATTGTTTCAAGCTAAAAAGAGCTTCAAAGATAAAAGACATGCTAACATTTTTACTGCAAGACCAAGCTTGATATTTATTTAAAACATGTTTAAATCACCTTTGCATGCTTAAAAATCAATTAAAAATCTTGTTTTGGTGAATGTTTTCAAAGTTTACAACTAAGACCAAGGGGTCAAATGAACACCACCAAATCTTTTATTTTGGATTTAAAATTGAACACACTTGTCAATTCTTGTTTTTAATAGTTGTTTAGATCAAATTTTTGTTTGGCAAAGAGAGGAATATTCCATGTATGCTCTTTTATTTGTCCCCTATAGGGAACCCTTGGAATCAAAAGTCCCATTCCTATTGCATAAAGCCTAGTCCAAGGCTTAGAAAAAATGTCATTTAAAGCACTCCCAAAAAAATCGTCAAAGTTTGGGTGACCTTGAAAATGATCTTAAAGTCTTTCTACTTTCATGCTTTCTTTATTTTTTATGCATCTTGGCTTGTGAGGGAGACTTCATCACCTATTGTGAGTTCTTTAGGAAAACTTTGACCTGAGGTTTCATCTCCTAACATTGACTTCGTTTGACTCTTTTAGAGTTTCACATGGGACGTATCTGCATTTGGACATCGCACTACACTAAGTGAACAACAAGATGTAGTGATTGTAAAAAGGACTAGACCTTTTTATAACTAGTCAATGCTACGGTCACCTAATTTTTGTGTTTGTCTTTTATATCATTTGACGTGAAATTTATTATACAATTGATTCCCCTAGAACGATCAAAATCTTGTGATTTTAGTAGACCCCCCTTGTTAGTTTAGACTTGAGACATTTGTTTTTTGTCATTAGCTTACTTGGTCTTGATTTGTGTCTAAAACTACTTGTTAACTCAATGAACTTAACCAAATCACATTGTCCTTAATGTTTTTTGAGCAAGGGAGGCGTTACACTATCCAAATAAAAAATTCATCTTTTCCTTGTTCAAATTATTATCAAAAGCTTTGTGTCATGCCATCCACTTTGGTGCAGTCATGCTGCCCAATTGAGTCTAGATCTTTTACCCAATTTATTTAAATCTTTCATTTATAATCCACATTCAAAATTGAACCTTTCTGAGTTTTAAGGGTTGGTGTGTCAAAATGGGTTCGCCATTTGTGCACTAAGCTTATTTTAACTTGGGTTCAATTTTTTATTTGGATTGAAGGTCGTTTATTAAGACTCAAAATCACATCATCTTTGTGGACTCAAGTGATCTTGCGTATCGCTCATGCTTTGAGTCCTAGAACATATTTTATCCTACTGGAATCATGTGGTGACATTGTGCTGCCTATTTGGTCCTAGCTTTTTACTTAGTGATTTGTGTATGTTTTTACGTCTTGAGTTGCTTAGTCTATTTTGTCTTCTTCATAATTCGGAGAGATTTCCTTTGAACTTCTAGGGTCAATTAGTCAAAGTTGAAGCTAGCTTTTATAGTGTGGGTGTATCATAAAGATCTAGGCTTTGGTGTACTAATTTTCACCTTGGGTCTTTGAGTTACCTTACTCTCTTCTGATCTATACGATTTTAACTTTACCAAAGGATGAGTAAACTCGTGAACCAAATTTTCTAAATTGTGCATGGCTTCAAACCACCCTCCCTTATAGTCTCATAGGTACCTTGGTCATTTGTTTAAAAGAGAGCCAAAACATACTTTGATTGGTTGTCGAAGCATTGATCCAAAGTTAGTCAAACATACAAAGAAGCTCTTTTTAGACATGACTCAAATGTTCATTCGTAGTGGGCCCTATTATGGTCTTAGTTATAAAGGTGAGAAATTTTATGATGGTCAAGATAACCTCAATGTTTTTGATGATATCTTTGCAACAATAGGATCTCAAGATGATTACAATGGAGATCAACCCTAAGAAGAGCAAGATGAAGCCCTTCTTAGATTGATAGAATCAGATGCTAGACTACCTTCTAATTTTCATACAAAACAACTACTTACCTTAGTTAGAGAAGGAAAATAACGATGACAAGAGCAAGCTTTTGCACAAATGGGCATACCTTCTTCCTCTAACAAAGGAAAGGAAATACAAATAGAGTCAAAACCCACAAATCTGGATCTTCTAGTTAAGATCAAGATAATAAGTCAACGATATGCAGATCAACTTGTCATAAACTTAATTAACTCCCTAATTGCCACTTCATTCACAATAATGCTTCGAAAGAATAAGAAAATGTGATTGAAAGTACGTAACAAATATTGGATGAGGACATTACCATAGTGGATCAAAGCAATCTAAATGAACAGTTAAAGTCACAAGAGACCTTACAAAGTGTTCCATTTGACATGGAACATAAATTATTCAATCATCAAGAACCTCTTGTTACTTTACAAACTCAGAAACCCAAACATTCAGTTTGAATTGAGGAAATCTCTCAAGACAATTTAGTTAGTTCTTTTCAACCAACCCAAAGATTGGTAAATAAACATAGAAATTTCTAAAATCAACAAAGTGTGAAACAACCAAATTCAGGGAATGTTTTACAATCCAAGAATCAATAGCCTATGTTCTCAACTCAAGGGGTAAATCAGAACCAAGTCATGGATTGAAAGGTATACGCTCCCTATAGATCCACACAAAACCAGGGGCACATTCCACCTCAATAGCAATAAAACTAGGAGCACATTCCACCCCAACAACAACAAAATCAAAGGTACATTCCACCCCAATAACAAAAAAACTAAGAGCACATTCCACCCCAACAATATCTTATCAAATGCATCAAACATGCAAGAATGGAATTTTATGAAAGAAATTGTCCAAATATTGGAGACAAATAATAGAGTCAAAAAGTATAAATTCGATGAGATATGCCCATATCCATTTGACTTATCTATTCTCCAAAACCCCTTTCCACTTCATTTTGAGGCACTTAAATTTGAAAAATACAAAGAGAAAAGAGATCCACTTGAACACATACAATAATTTTTCATCTTGTGTCAAGAAGTTGCTTATAGTAGCGAGTACTTACTACGATTATTTATGTGAAGTTTAGCAAGACAAGCTCTTGATTGACTACTTAAACTACCCAAGGGATCAGTTGTGGATTGGAATAACTTATCAAAAAAGTTTGTTAACCATTTCCCATATAACATAGAACATGAATTGATTGTTATTGACTTATACAAAGCCAAGCAGTGTGATGGTAAAAGTTTTGTTGCATATCTACAAAGATGGAGAGCATTGGCAGGCCACTTTCAACATAATTTGTCAAACAAATAGTTGGCTGATATCTTTGCATAGAATTTGCATCTTGAAGTTTCACATAATCTACAATTAGCTTGTGCTAACTCATTTGAAGAAATTATTGACAAAAGAGTGTAGATTGAGAAGGCTCTTATTAATAAAGGCCTTGTTAAGATTTTTGTGCAAGGACAAGCATCTAATCAGACTAAATCACTTGCTCAAATAGTTATGAAGGATAAGCCTAAGGGCTTTAGCAAAAATAAGAACATGGTTAGAAATGGGGTGAAAAAAACAAGACATGTACAAATGGTATAGGCTATGCCTCCTCCAAATGTACAATTAACTCCCTCAAATCCACTACCTACTTTACACAGACAACCTCCATGAAGAACATTTCATAACAATTTTAGAGTCTTTAGCAAGTTAGGAAAATTGGTTGAAACAATGTTACAAAATCTCATTACAGTTAATTTACTTAAATGGCCAATATCAAGGCCATTTCCTCAAGATCAACCAAAACCAGACTGATACAAAGAGAATGAATGGTGTAACTTGCATTGTGTTGATGGTCACGGTGCATATCATTGCATTCAATTGTGACATTAAGTTGGCCCCTAATCAGGACACAAATTAGGATATGAAAATCTACAAAGACCCCTTTTTGACATGATCCACCACCACTAAGAAACAATCAAAATGGTCACAATCAAGGATAGAGGTAGAATTGGAACCAAGAACAAGGTCAAAATCATAATGAGCATAATCGAGATCATAATGCCCACACTAATAATGTGTCTTATAAAAATGTAACTTATGATTATAATAACACTATGGGATGCATTTTTTCAACTCACATTATCATTGTTACTATGAAACCATGTGGTCAATCTCGTGTTCCTTGCAACACGGGACCCATCATTATAGGGTCAGTACCCTCTCCCTCTAGTAATACCATGTCAGGTTTGCATCATCATGTTTTTACTCCATTTTCATGGGTTACTAATATTGAACAATAGTACCTTTCTTATAAAGGATCCTCGCTGACTCAAAATTGTCATAATACAGTTAATCGCTCGTGAGTCACCATCCAAGGCCCTTTGCCTCCCTCTTCTACTTATAATAGCTCCTTTCCACCTCTAGGTTGTGTAGTCGCAACTAGATGCCCATGAGTTAACATTCAGAGCCCTTTACCCACTTCTTTCCATAAACCCAATGAGAACATTGTGCCAATGATTCTAAAGCCAAATATTGTCCCAACAAAGACTAAACTAGTTCAATTCACATTTCAAAGGCCTTATAGTCTAACGAATCACTTAGATAAAACCCCTGCACAAATTTCCATATTAGAACTCTTGTAGACATTTGATGTCCATAGAACCATATTCAACAAACTTTTACAAGAGTTTATTATGCCTAATGATATAAACCTTGATCAATTCCAGAACCTAGTTGGACATTTATCTTCATTTCAATAAATCACATTTGATCAAAAGGACATGTCCACCCTTGGCCTGAACCACAATAACTCACTATACATTGAGATAATCATTACGGATCACAAGATCAAGCGGGTTCTTATAGATAATGGTTCAGGGTTGAACATCATATCTCTTAAATTGGTACGATGATTGGGCTACATGGATAATGACATTCAACTAGAAACTATTACAATCAAGTCTTACGATAAGGTCGAGAGGGAGTCATCTGATACAATTTAGTTTCCAGTCATGGTTGGGTCTATTTCTCATCATACATTATTCCATATTATGGATATTGAGCTTCCTTATAACATACTTCTTGGTCATCCTTGGATCTATGAAGTATAGGAAATTCCATATACTCTTCACCAATGCCTTAAGTTTTCCCATGATAGGATTGAGGTTACTATTCCCGTTGATTAATAGCCATATCAATATTGAAAACATCTTGAAGCAAAGTTTCTTAATTATAACTATTATCCAGGTTCTGAATTCATTGCAAAGAAGAACAAAGCCATCATTTCTCATCTATCTCTATCTAATTATATAGACCCTGGTGATCTCGCCTCCACTTCGACTGATCCATTTCCTATAGCTCTGGCCAGACAGCATATTAGTAAAGATGAAGGGATTTCCACGTACCATCTAAAGGACGTCTTCCATATTGAAAAATTACTAAAATCCCCTAAATTATTTGGTAAGCCTAAAAATTCTCAGACTCTTAACAGACTCATTCAGATTTGGCAACCAAAGAAGAAGCAACCAAAACCTCCTATAGTTTGTGTACCTATAATTGCACCAAAGAAATATTGAGAGGCTTTTATCGAGGGATATTGGTTATATTCTAAAGGCCTTGTTAATTGTTTTCAGAATCTAAAATATCCTATCCCTAACAGGATAATAGATAATCTTGACTATACAGGGAAAGGCCTTGGCCCATAGGCACAAGGAATTTTAGAACACTTATCAGTTGGAATTGTCAATTGGAATCATGATCTTAGATTTAAACCACCAGAGGAGGACCTCATAACATTTGGTAGTGACTCTTTCGAAGTGACTAGTAATGAGACTCCTAACAATGACACAACGTCCCATTATAGCCTTTTCAATGAGCTTGCCAATTTAGATTTATTTGATTCAAATACCATATTGATCATAACATCTATTGGATCTTCCCATATTGAACCAAAAATATATCCTATTGGAGCTTCATGCCCTGATCAAAAACCCATCTTAGCGGTGCTTCCCTTCTTGAAGTAGGGCATTATATCTTTACCATTGGTACTTTCCATCCTAAAGCAAACCCCCATTATAACATATGCCTTTGCCATCCTGAACTCATATATTGGGATCAACAAAATTTAGGCATATGCCTCGATAAGTTTTAAAATGAAGAATCAATTGTAGAATACATGGGCCTACAAGATGCGTTCCCCATTGGTGATCATAAACAGGGTTTTGATTTTTCATTGAATTCTTTTGTCTACTTTGGAGAGTAGGCAAACTTTCTTGGTCATAATAAAAAACAAACATCAAGATGTCCGGGTGAAAACCTCCTTGAGGCACTTGTTGATCAAGGAAAAAGTAAATAAAAAGATAAGTCTTTGAGTAAAAACTTGTTTCAGGTACTCCCAGGTAGGAAAGTTTGCTCATCCCCTCAGGACGTAGAAAGTCCATCTAGCCCAAGTTCCATAGCTATTACAAGTATCTTTTCAAAATAATATCAAATATTTGAGCATCTTGCTCTTGAGTTTATAGAGGTTTTTACCAATTTGCCTTTACTTGAGAAGGCAAATTTTGATTCTTCATAATATCTAGATCTTTGAGAAGAGCAACAAGAATATGTAGTAGAGGCAAATGATCATACATTGCCTCCAATTTTAGAAGATGGATCCACACTCCTTATGGAGAGCACAATAGAAGTGAATTTGGGAACCCATGAGGATCCTAAAATTGTTTATCTTGGAGCTTCCCTTACTGAAGTAGAATGTGAACATATTATATCCATTCTTAAGGATTATATAGACATCTTTGCATGGGCATACTCTGACATGCCAGGATTGGACCCAAATTTAGTTTTACATCACCTTGTTGTTCACCCTGATGCTAAATCAATCAAGCAAAAGTTATGAAAGATGTATCCACGCATCACCCTTTTGGTTAAGGCTGAGTTAGAAAAGTTGTTAGGAGCCAATTTTATCAGACCACTGGACTAATTTGAATGGATTTATAACATAGTGCCAGTAAGTAAAAAGACCCCAGGCATACATGTTTGTACTTATTTTCATGATATCAACAAAGCATACCCCAAAGATGATTTTCCTCTACCTAACATCGACATTATTGTCAACTTAGCTGTTGGGTACAAGATGCTATCCTTAATGGATGGATTTTTTGGTTATAATCAGATCAAGATAACCACTGAAGATCAGCGTAAGACCATGTTCACCACTCCATGGGGGACATTTTATTACCAAGTCATGCTATTTGGTTTGAAGAATGCTAGAGCCACATATCAGCATGCAATGACTGTCATCTTCCATGACATGATGCATGACATTGTCGAGGACTATGTTGATGATATACTAAAAAAATTAAGAATAAGAGCTAGACATCCTGACATTCTACAAAGAATATTTGAAAGGCTTCGTGCACATACAGTCCACTTGAATCCTAAGAAATGTGTCTTTAGGGTCACATCAGGAAAATTTCTAGGGTTCATTGTATCAAAATGAGGGATTGAAGTCGACCCTAAAAAGGTCAATGCTATTATGGAAATGCCTCCACCAAACAATCTTAAACAGTTGCAAGGATTATAAGTAAAAATCTAGTCTATACGTAGGTTCATTTCTCAATTGGAATATAAGTTCCATCCATTTACCCATCTCTTAAAGAAAAAGATAACATTTCAGTGGGATGAAGATTGTCAGATAGCATTTGTAAAGCTTAAAACATGCTTGGCCAATCCACCAGTCTTACGACCTCCAACACAAGGAAAGCTACTGTTGCTTTATATATCAGCCATGAAACATGAACTAAGGGAATTTTTGGCTCAGTATGATGATCATGGTAAGGAACACTCTATTTATTATTTAAGCCACACATTGGTAGCCTATGAACATAATTACATGCCTATTGAGAAGGCATGTTTATCTATGGTGTTCACCACTCAAAAATTGTGATATTATATGCTAAATAACAAAACTATTATTATCTCCAAGGTAGATCCTCTCAAGTTCCTCTTATCTAAAATAGATCTTCAAGGATGCATGGCTAAATGGATTATGCTTCTCAATGAGTTTGATATTGAGTACCAGA
The DNA here is from genome assembly GCA_037957365.1 of Torreya grandis. Classification (NCBI taxonomy): domain Eukaryota; kingdom Viridiplantae; phylum Streptophyta; class Pinopsida; order Cupressales; family Taxaceae; genus Torreya; species Torreya grandis. The sequence goes on along the minus strand of JARHVA010000639.1, from coordinate 2,610,489 downwards.
ATCAAAAGGCAATCAAAGGATAGGTTTTTGCAGACTAACTTGTAGAAGCTCCTATTATGGCCACTCAACCTCTCAACTTTGACCTTCTTGATGATTCTATTATGATGATAGAACAAGCATCATAAGACCCTGAATAGTGGATTCTATTTTTTGATGGATCCTTCACATCTTGAGGATTTGGAGCTGGCATATTGTTGATCATGCCACAAGGGGATTTGATCCCCAAAGCCTTCCATATACAAGTTTAGTGTACAAACAATATGGTCAAATATGAGGCATTGGTTTTAGGGTTCCATCTTACCATACAATGGAATATTCAATTCTTAAAGGTCTATGGAGATTTGTAGCTAATCATAAATCAGACAACTGACTAGTATCAAACAAGAGATGATAAGCTTATTCCTTACAAGCAAGTTATCGATAACCTCAAAACACATTTTAAATCTCTATAGTTTGAGCAAGTTTTGTGAGTCAACAATAGATCTGTCGATGCCATGGAAACAATTGGTTCCATGATTCAAATGCATGATAGTGCTAAAAAGTATCAGTTCCTGATTGAAAATATTCTTCAGCTAGCACATATTCTATCAGCTTCAAAGAGGATATGCATCGTTGTTGATCTTAATCCCTCACTTGAACTACCATGGTACCAAGATTTTTATAACTATTTCCATATTCATGTATTTCTTGCCAACCTTTCCAACAACCAACAAAAACTATTCCTACATCACCTAACATGTTATATCCTCCTTGGAAACACACTTTATCAAAAAGGCTATGATAGAATGTTTTTTCATTATTTATCTTTGAGAGAATCCAAGCTGACACTAAAAGAGGTTCATGAAAGAATGTGTGGGGCCCATACCAATGGTGTAGTCCTAGCAAAGAAACTACTCAGAACAGGCTATTATTGGCCCAAAATGGAGATAGATGCTTATAATTATGTAAAGAAGTGTGTTCCTTGCTAGCATCATGGCAACTTGATACATGCACCTTCCTTACCATTCCAGCTAATTATAACACCATGAACATTCTCAACATAGGGTCTCGATCTCATTAGAAAAATTAACCTAACATCTTCAGATGGTCATAAGCACATTTTGACTGCAACTGAGTACTTTACCAAGCGAATTGAGGCCATTCCTCTCACTTATGTTACCAGGAAATAAATAGCCAAATTCATTCATTACCATATCATCTATCGATATGACATCCCAACACATATTATATTTGATAATGGTGGATCCTTTATAAACCAAGATGTGAAATCTCTTTGTGCAAAATTCAAGATCAAGCATAAAAAATCCACTCCATATAACCCACAAGGTAATGAACAAGCTGAGGTGTCAAATAAAACCATTCTAGCCATCTTAAAGAAAATTATCAATGATGTTGGCCGTAATTGGTACTTGAAACTCTTTCTTACCCTTTGGGCTTGTAGAACCAATTAGAGCTACTCCATACTCCCTTGTTTTTGGCATTGAAGCTATCATCTCAATCGAGATTGAGATCCCATTATTAAAAATATCACGGGATCACATTAAAGATGATGAAGACTATAAAACCTCATGGCTACAAGAACTAGAACTTCTTGATGGTAAGCATTTGGCTACCCTAAAAAAGTTGAAGGCCTATCAAAATAGATTGCAGAGAAGCTACAACAAATGTATCGTCCCTCAATAATTTTAGACTAGTGACTTAGTACTAAAAGAGAACTAGAAGAACATGAATGTTGAACCCAAAAAGAAAGGCAAGTTTTAGCTTAATTGGTTAGGACCATATATTGTCACAATAAACTATGGATCAGGAGCATATCGATTGGCTAAACCTAATGGTGAAGAACTTTTAGAGCCCATGAATATCATACACCTTAAGAGGTTTTATGCATGAACAACTTTGAACCATTATCTATAAGACCCCTGACTTGAGGATAACTTGTGTTGTCATAATTTTATCCCACCTTTTTATCTTACCTTGAACACATTTTATACTACCCTGGTCCACTTTTCATGAATCTCAACAGTAAAGGCTTTAAACCCTTGGCACTCTGAACACATTCTTCATCCCATTATGGATTGCTCTCTTCGAGAAGCATATTCTTTGTTTTATCTAGGACATGTTATAAGCTTAAACACTTTTTTTCCCTTGACCAATTATGATCTCAATTATGTCTCTTGAACATTATGAACATGTTTAGCAGTAATTCTACAAAGCAATTCATCCAAGACAGTCTTGTGTAGTTTTAGACAAGTGAACAACCACCTCTTCTTAGTTCAAGTATTTTCTACTCTTTCTTATTTTATCAGGGACCTCACTCTCACTGATTTATGGGCATGGGTCGTTGCATCTAGCTTAGCTATCTTATTGGAACCTCTACTCTCAAGACGTACATCTCCTCGATTAGATGGTCCCACCTTGTGCATATTTTATCCCAAAATCACCAAAAATATTATAAATACTTTTAAAATATCAAAAGCATTAGAACATGATCCACAAAAGAGCAAAAAAATTGTCTCACACTTCTATACATTTGTGCATTCCCATTCCACCATGCTACGCTCTTGCCATTTTACACACACAGAAACACCATTCTCATTTCATCTTGTCTCACGCGCTTGTCATTTTGCAAGATCATTCTTTCTTGTCTCATCAGCTTCTTGTTTACTAGACCATTCTCATTTATTTGTCATATCTTTTATTTTTTATATAACATTAATCATGTTGGTCTGATCATCATTTTTCTTCTATCTCATTTCCTGGGAGAACTACATTTGGCCTAAAGTTCATGTTGGAACATGCATCTATGAAACTATGTAGGCAGCGTCCACTTGTCTTATACATTTGGTGTTAGCTCAGCCAAGCCCTTCTTTTTCTTCTCTTCCCCAATTTCTTCTGTCATTATTCCTCTTTAATTAGTGAAAAATTATCATGTCATTATTCTTTGTTATGATGTGGTGGAAAGTAATGCCTCTACCGCACAAACATGAACATTTGTCTTTAAACTGCACTAACTTGGTTTTCATTTGTGAGTGTTTATTTGAGTTTTCTTGGTTTTTTGTTGTACTTTCGCACCTCTCCTTTTATTTTTTCTCCTTCTTCTTACTTCTTGTCTCATCTTGGTCTTATGTTTCCTTATTTGGTTTTTGCTTATCTCTTTTGTGTTTCAGAACATCTTGATGATTCACATGGATCTTTATTGTTTACATCTTGATCCTATGTTATTACATTATTCTTGGATCATTTTGTTTATTTGATTACTATTGGTGTCTAGTTTTTTTGTTTAATTTTGCTTTTTCTCTTTTGTGTTTCAGAACATCTTGATGATTCACATGGATCTTGATTATTTATATCTTGATCCTATGTTATTATGTTGTTCTTGGATCATTTTAGTTATTTTATTGTTGTTAGTGTCTAGTTTTTTCTATTTAATTTTGCTTTTCTCTTATGTTCGAGAATGCCTTGATGGTCCACATGGATCTTAATTATTCACATCTTGGTCTCATGTCGTTAAGACGTTCTTGACTCTTATTTTTAAACATTTTTGTTACTACTTAAGATCATATCTTGATTTCAAGTAAGGTTCATTTATGTCTATATTGTTCTTTGTTTTTGCTTTTTTGTTTAAATGTAAATCATTGTAACTCTAGTTTTGGTCATTGTTTCACCATTATCCTTAGTTATAGATATTTACATTTGAACTAGCTCAAGACAATCGGAATATAATGTCATTCTAAGTTATACATACTTATGATGCCTAATTTATTTTTCTATAGCAAGCACTTTATGCTCAGGTCTCAACATCTTAACATCAACATCAACTCTGATGAACAATTCTCAAGAACACTTTGCAAAACCTAGGCTCATGATATGGAATTAGGCTTCTAGATAGAATGCATTTTAGGCTTCTTTGTCTATGCTTAGATGTGCGTCTCTTTGCATACATTATAATTCTAATCAATTCTTGGTCATTTTTCATCATTCCTAATTCCATTCTCTCCCAAACTTTGGTGAACTAAATTGACTTGAAGTTCATGTTAAAACATGAGTCCATGGAACTATGTAGGTAGCACATAATTTTTGTTGAGGTCAACTCAGCTATCTCCATTCTTCTTTTCATCTCTCTCGTCACTTTTTTCATTCTCATATGCTTGGTTTTATATGGTTTTCTAAGCCATTACACCATTGTATGTGCGTTTGCACCCATTCACTTTAACCTATCTTTTTGGCTATATCCTTGAGCTATTTCACTTTCCAATTGCCCATGCTAAAGCAAAACATTTGAAAAACATCCAAATCAAATCATCTCTATAGGGGAAAATCATTATTTATTCTTTATCAATGATCAAGATTTGCCCTACTAGGGCAAAACTATTTTATCACGATCAAATCTGCTCTACTAAAGTACTTCCTATTATATTATCTTTAGAGACCCCATTCTAGTGGTGCTTCTCTTCTTGAAGTAGAATGTTCTCTCTTTTCCTCTAATTCCAAGCTCTCCACATTAAATCCCATGATAGTAATATTTTAGTGTGCAAATTATCTAAGGATTGATCAATGTCGTAAGCGTACAACTTGTACTCTCAAATTGGGTATGTTTAAAGTATGTCTCTTACATTTATGGATTGTATATTTCCCATTACCCTTGTCTCTGTGGCCTATTATACCTCTAATTATATTTTTATCATTGATGGTAATCACATGTGCAAGCATTAGCTCATTTGGATGTGATCTATGCCATGGGTTAATCTCTCACTTTCTCTTTTTGAGAGTCCAACCTTTTCTTCCATCCTAGTATGTCCTCTCGAGGGGGAATCATGGTTCTATTTTAAATTTATTCTTGATAACTCTTTTCTTTGAAAATATGTTGCTTCACCTAAATGTCTTGGTATGCCTTCTCAAACAAAGGCAAAATGTAGACATCTAATTATTAACACCATTTGTGTTGAAATTGTCAATCTCACTCAAATTACACTCAAATGCACATTTTAGGTCAAAATATATGAAGCATCCCAAATGGTTCAAAATGGTCACTTACAAGTGCCAATTTAAGTCAAATTATCCCTAAATAGGGTAATGCACTTTATGGGCCAGCTAACTTTGATCAAATCATTTTGAGTCAAAATGATAATTTTGCCATTTAATGCTCTGGATCACTCTTCTCTTCTAATTCATTGGTACACATCATGTACCTTTGTTATTTGGTGTTGGCAACATCTTAAATGGGAATACAGCTCCAACACATCTAACATCTCCTTCCAATTCCTCTCCAATCAAATTATGACCTAGTAATATGACTTTCTGACCATTTTGATTAATTGAGGGCCAATTTTCAAATAATTGCACAAGTGTTGGTTAACCTTGTTTAAGGTTAATTAATCCAAATAAAGAGCTTAAGTGGATTTTCCATGAGATTTGTTGAATATTTCTTTTTTTAAATTGATTCCTATTAACTACATCATTAGGTGACATCATTTATTGGAAAGACATCCCTAGGCCATAAATACCACAAATATTAGGATTATGGGTCACCCATGCCTAGTTAATGCCTCCCATGCCTTTTTAATGATTATTTATCTTGAAGATATTTATGAGTTTAATTCCAAATATTAGGATTATCTATGGCCACACATCTCAATCTTGAGATGGACGGTCATGGTTGATCCTGACCAATCTCAAAAATCTATAAATAGAGAGGCCATGGACATGAATTTTAAGCTTAAATATTATAAAGTTATAATTTTAAATTGTTTTCACAAGGTTTTGCATTTGATCATAGATTTTACTTGAAAGCTTCATTGATAGGCTAGTTTAGTGATTTGGAATCATGAGCCTAGGTTTTATGGAGTGTTCTTGAGGCATTGGAGGAGCTTACCACCATTGTTGACAAAGACAAGGATGTTTGATCAAGGGAGAACATGATTTTGAGCCACATGGGTATGGTGAATCCATTTGGGAAGGTAATATGGTGTTGTTTTCTTTCATTTGTTTCTTTTTATCTTTTGTAATTCCCATAAGAATAGATAGGCTTAATTAGTTAGTTCTTTATGCATGTTTAATTACTTATGGACTAATGCTTGACTAACTTGCTTTGTAATCCTCTTTACAATAAGTACATGACATTATTTATCCTCTAATAATTTCAATATCTCTTCCTCAACTTTTTGTATTTAATTTGGACACATGTAATAAATATATGATTACCCATTCATGTTCCATTCTATTCTATTGAATTGGGGCAGTATCTTTATGTTTAGAATCACTATGATTTTCAATATCTTCTGAAATTGTCTTTCACTCGACATGCTAAGGATTATAGTTGAATGACTCTCAATTCAATTTTATTGCATCATCATCAAGTCCATTCTATTTTTTTATATCATAAAATGACTTGTAAAGTAATAACTCTGACCCACAAAAATCAGCCCATTTATGTGATTTAAGTACAACAATGGAGGAAAACATTAGGAATATTCTCACAATAGTTACGATACTCCTTGCCTCCCATTTTCTATCTCTTTTTTACCTTGGATTATATGTGAAAGATCTAACCGACTCAATAATTGAAATGCTTTCCTTGGAAAAAGGCATGTTCTTGTATCCATCAATGAAATATTTTGTATGTTCATCATGACCACTTTCATATTTTTTAGCTATTGGTTTGAACACATCACATAGAACATTCAAATTTACAAATACTCTATTGCTCTCTGTTAATGGAAGCTCCATCAACATGTGACATGTTTCTTGTGCCCCAATGTCTCTTTCAAAAGTTGTTTTGGTTAGAAGTCTTCTATATGCTCTTGCTACTAATTCATCTAGGTTTTCAATGTTTGCAAGCTGCATCAACATTTGATGATAAGTTTCATAACTCTTCTCTACTTTTGATGCATACTTGGCAATGTACTTTACTATAACATGTTTGGAAATAATAGGTTGTTAATCTAGATTTGCTTTCCACACCTGTAGTATGTAACGATTATGTGTATTTACTCTATCATCATTTCTTACATGCTCAAATTTTTTATCTCTTGTCTCTGAGTTTTAATATATTTTTCATCCCTCCAGATTCAATGGTGATAGTGCATTATACTTATAAGTAACAATATCTTGATTTTTATTTATTTCACACATATTATCTTTAATATCTATAAAATTATTTCAATGATTGAACATCTTACCTACAAACCATTCTTCCTCCTTTCTTATGTAGGTAGGCACCCTCTCTACACATTATGTGTCGTTCTACATAATTGAATAGCTCTTCATAATCACGTTCAATATCCACATGTGTAAGTTGTCTTGTATTTAAAATACATGGATGTTAAATAAAATTTTGTGATACTTAAAAGTCATAATATATAAGAATTTATTAGTTACATTGATAAAATAAAAAAAATGTATAAAACATTGATTTGGAGAGGATTGATAACATACTTGTATATTTCATTGGTGTGGATCTTCTCGAGGATTCCATGTGTGAACTATAGAATGGAATTATTTATCAGCATTTTTCCATTCATGATCATTTTTCCATTCAAAATTATCCATATTTGGTGCTTTATCTAACCATATGAACCCATGCACATGCAATTAAACTCTACGTTTTCATTCATATCTAGACCAAATTAATCTTTTACTTTCATTCCTTTTTGTAATATCTCCTTACGGAAAATTTATGTCACAAGTTCATGTAGTGTGCCACTATGTGGGGATAATCAATAATATTTTCTCTTCACCAATTTTAGGTTTCTCATGGATTTGTTGGTTTTATTCTTGACATTAGTGCATGTATATTAGGCCAATGCATATTAGTTGCATTTAGAGTGAATAAAATGGTAGGTGATCCAATTTGATGCAACTAAAATGGTGATCTCTATATCAAAACAAATTCTTAATAAATTCATGCAAGTGTACTTGTCTCAACCATGATTCTATCCAATCACATATTCCATTAAGAAAAAATGTTGAAAATGAAATATTAAGTAAGCCTAATTTTAAATACTCATTGATAGGAGACACTCCAATTCTTGGTCAATCAACTAGTGTTCCAAGATCTGCATTAGGGTTATTTACCCACGTATGGATTGATTCCATCTTTCTTGAGGCATTTGGTGGTTTCAAGGCCATTGATGTTATGTGATTGATGATATATATTTCGTCTATCTCTATTATTGGACCTAAAAATATAACTTCATTTGCATCACATTGCATATGGACAAAGTTCAGCTTGTTAAAGACATTTTCATTAGATTTGGATGGAAATTTACTTAGAACATTTTCATCAATTGGAACATCTAAATAGAGCTTGTCATGTTATATTTTGTATTTAAGTGCCTTATATAATTTATCTCTATTGATGATAAAGTTTAAATTTATTCCATGTTGATCTCTCTTATGATCCATAATCATTAGCATATCTTATATTTGATAAGGTAAAACCTTATCTATTTATGTTAGTTGTTATGGAAGACTTATTGTATTGCTTTTATATTTATATTGACCTTCAGTTTCATGTGTCACTTTTAGGATTGAGTTTGTATACACATAATATTTTTAACTTTTATTGATTACTGACACTTTATATCTTGTAGGAACCTATTGAGTTTCAATCTCTCTGAGTGCATGCCTTAAGAGGTGCGTTAGGAAAGGGGTGGGTAAACTATTGGTGCTTCATAAGATTGTTGACCCCTTTTCCACTTGCCATATACACACTAGTATTCTAAAACCATTAACCCTAAGCTTATCATTCTCAGCCTCCTTTTCTTGCCTTAATTCCCTTTTTGACTGTCGATTGTACTAGGTCGACTAGGGTTGACCTTGTATAATTTAGGGGTATTTTTCACTTTTTAGATTTGTGAGCCTTTCGGCCAACCTAGCTCTGACCTAGTAAATTATCCCCAAAAATATATAGGGTAGACTAGTGTCAATCCTATACAACCAATGTTCTTGAAAGGATTTAAGACAAAATTCACTTATAAATACAAGTTAATTTCCAACCATTTGTAGAGAAGAGAAGCAAAGAAGAATAAGTGCAAACTAACATTTTATTATTGACTATTTTACTAAAGGAATAAATCTTAGGGTTCCATAGTTTCTTTGAAGATCCATATCTTGTCTTGTGGAGAAGTCTTTTGGATGAATAGATAGGTTGTGTAGCCTAGAACTGATTTGTCTTTGTTATCTTTACATACCACAATAATCTCTTGTAAAGCACCTTGGCCAAGGAAGAGATTGAGGCTCAATGGGTTATTCTTCAAAGGTAAGTATTTGTAACTTTATTTCTCCTTTGTAAGAGTAGATAGATAATGTATTTGTGATTATCTCGCATACATTAGAATTATGTATACATTGACGTGAGTATATGCCTTCTATGCATGTTTAGTTTAGTTTTTTTGGTTTCTAACCCCCACTTTGTGCCACCAGCTTTGGTGTGCACTAGACTAGAATTACTTTCTTGTTTATTATAATAGAGTGAACATTAAACCTAGGACTCTTTTAGGCTTGGTGCATGATTGTGTTAGACTATAGGCTTTAAAACCCTACCTCACATGGTGTATTATGAAAAATGATCCCCTAATTGGGTCTAGAAGATCCCCATATTGGTCATACTCTTGTTTAACAAATGTATTCCCAATTAGAAGTGTAGGTATGCTCTATCTTTTATGAGCCAAGAATGATTTATAGACATGATTCATTTTTGATTGCACATATTCTGGTGAACCCAATGTGAAAATAATCCTTGCAGGAATTATTTCACTTTCATTTGTTTTAGCATTATTTTTATCATATATCTATCATATTGGATCAACTCTCTCAACTCAGTATCTAATCTCTGTGCACAAGTTTTTAGGAACAGGCAACTAGATCAACTCAAATGACTTAGTATAGTTTTCCAAACTTCCAACTCATACTACTAGGTCAACCTAGTCATCCTTGTACACTTTTAAGCATATAGATTCAGCTATTAGGTTGACCCAGTTGACTTTGTACATTTTAGGCACTCAATAGTAGGTTTTTATAAAGCTTGATCGACCCAGTTGACCTAGTTAGCAAATTTTTCAAGCATATTCTAAGGTTCTTGATTATCAATATTCATTCTCAGTATATTTGATCCACAAAGGTTCCTTTTTATCTCTCTATCTCTTTCTTTTTTGTCTTTCCTTTCACAGTTTGCAATCTTCAAAACTGCCCCTACATAATCAACTAAATCAATCCTCTCGACCTAGTTTTGTGTTCTATGTGTTGTCTAAATAACTAGGTCAACCTTGGTTGACCCTATTCATTTTTAGAGCTTGCTTCTGTAGTAGAGGTTCGACCCTGTTGACCCTATTCTATATTTTGTGCATATAGTGTCAACACTATACCTTGTTTCAAGTTGGAATTAATCTCTATATGCTATTAATTAGCTCACACCTTTCTTTTCTTGTTACTTGCATGCTTAGAATAGTTCACATAGTATAATTAGGGGTTTTTAATTAACCCTATAATTTCACTATTTCTATTTTATGCACACACAACCAAATCACATAATCTAAATAAGCATTTTAACATTTGTCTACCTAAGGCCAACCTACTTGGATTTCATCACCAAAGGTGAAGCTGACTTGATACTTTAGTCAAGTAAAGTATGGTTAATGGTATATTTTAGCTAAGCATCTGACACGCTTATCACTACAATTTGTGAAGTGAGGGGGTAGGCCCCAATACCAAGCTTGTATCATTGCCACTACATTGTTTTTTAGGCCAAACTACTTGAAACCATCCTTAGATTTCCATTTTATTTCGTTGCTTACAACTAACTTCTCATCACATCTAAAATCATATATTAATAATCTAATTAACATTCAAGTTGACCAATTATTTATCTATTTACTTTCCAAGTTGAATTCTTGCTCTTTGCTTAATTGTATTTTGTATTGCAAAAACTTGCATTAGCCAGCATTGGTGTAAGGTTTTGTGTTGTGTGCTTCAATTGGATTGGCTAGCATTGATCTAATTGACTATTTATTTCCTTTCAATTTTTTCTTTCCTAGATTAGCTACCAAAAAAAAAAAAAAAAAAATTGGTTCACAATTTATTACAAACTTTATTTTCTTTCCTATATGTTATACTAGGTTGACTTGATCAACCCTATACCTTTTTCCAACCTCTATACACTATACAAGATCGACCTAGTCGACCCTATATTGTTTGCAACCCATTTTACCTCTTTTTCTATCTCTTGTTCACTGTACTGAATTGATGTGGTTGACCTTGTACTATTTTTAGGCCATATTTTCTGTGCTAAGTTGACCTAGTTGACTATGTACTATTTTTGTCACTTCTAATATCTTTGTTCTTTTTTGCACATCTTTCTTTGTGTGGTTATCTATTATTATCTCATCATTATGACATATTTTCAGCCTTCTTTTAGTCAAGAACATTACATAATTAAGGATTTGGATAATAACCTCACTTATTTTATTACGTCAGATGAAACTATCCACTTTCTTCCTTCCTCTTCTGTTAAACCAAAATCAATCACTAGACAATGTAATATAGTTGAGGTCATTCATCCTCATCCTCCTCCCAATACCAATGTTGGGAATCCTTCACCTATAAAGAATCCTCCTACCACAAACACTAATAATCATCTTCCTATCAACACCAATACCCCACCTTCCAATCCACCTATTGATACAACTCAGCTTATTGCACACGTAGTTCAATAAATAAGCATCATGAAAATAACCAATCAATCTCAAATGATGAACATGCAACAACATTTATTAAACATGACTAGTCAACCACTTCAAATCATCATGTCTCAACCAAATCAAAATTTTGTCCCTCCTCCTCTTAGAGATGCCAATGGGATTATCATCCTTCACCCTCCAATAAATAACAAAATGCTTCAACATCTTCAAAATGAAATTTTAGCCATATTTATTGCATCCATAGATATTAGAAATATTTATCCAACTATAACATATAATGGGACTAAGGACCCTACTATCTTTCTTAAGTCTTTTGGTAATCTCTATAAGGTATGGATCCAAATTAATACCTTTTCTACCACTAAGATCTTATCCAAAACCTTTGTTGGTGATGCACTTGAATGGTACAACCAACTTCCTAGACATTCCATCTCACAACTAGAGGATTTAGTCAATTCTCTAGTGAAGGAATTCCAACATGATGACCTTCCTAAAAACTACCTTAGTCATTTTATCAATGTCAAGCAACTTCCTAATGAACATGCTCATAATTTCATCAAATGATGGAAGTATCTCGCTCATAAAGTGGATCATAGCATGAATGATGATACTCTTTTAAAACTATTTTTCACTTCTCTTAAACCTCCCCTTAAATACAAAGTTTGAGTCTTTTCACCTGAAACTTTAGAAGAAGCCTTAGACCAATAAAAAAGGCAAGACTTTCTTATGACTCAATTTGAAACACCTCAAATAGCTATTAAAGAACCTTTCCAATCATTTTCTCATAACATTGATTCATCCAAGCCTACTTAACCTCAAAATGGAGCATCTAATTTAATCCAATGCACCCACCCTTGATTCTGTAACAACTTAAGTATAAATTTCCACCCTCTAAAACCATGATATTTGAATCTTCCAAACCTTCAAAATGGTACAATCCAAATAGATTTTGTTGGTGGAATGATAATATAGGTCATTCTCATGAGTCTTATCATAATCTTCACTGATTTTTTCTTTCTTCCTTGCTTGGTCCATAATTTAATCTTGATACTCTAACAACACAATGTTATCAAGACTATCTTCAAGCTTCTCAAATTCAATCTCAAGAACCACAATCACATCAACATCAACTACCTAATGATCAACAACAATTCTCCCATACCCATACCTCATCTAATAATATTATTCCAACCATAGTTTATCCTTCTTCTTACACTAATATGGAAAGGATAGCTAACATGAATAGCTTTAAACGCATTGTTGCATCCATTGAACCTCAACTTCTTATGTCACATGAACAAAATGAGTACCTAGTTCAAATGCCTACTCCAAATCATATCATACATGGTCCTCCTTTACCTCATTTACCTCTTCATATCTCTCATACACATCATATTTAACATTCAACATCCCTAAAATATAACAAAATAACACATTTATATATCTCCAAATACACCTACCAACCCAATGCAAATCATTATAATAGTTTAATATTACCTCACTCCAACTCACATGTTGGGGCATCTTGCGATTTCCATCCACATATCCCTTCAGACTTTGGGGCATCTTTCAATGCCCATACCTACATCCACTTACCCTTTGGGGCATCATGTGATGCCCACTCTTATTCTATAATGCATAATAATAAACAAATTCAACAAAAAAACCTTCTAAAATGTATAGAATTGTATTTCACATGCTCATATTTGATATAGACGTTGTCATAGACCTTACTTGTTCCTTTTTCTCTCATTTTTTTGTTTTTTATGCATCTTTCTTTCTTTTAGTTTCACTTTACTAGCATCATTCTTTTACTTTATATTCTTTGGTTTTATTACACATTACATTTGGCATTTTCTTTCATTCTTGTCTTCATATATTTCTTTTATTTTTTTCTTTTTATGTCATTCTTTGCCTTAGTAGCTTCATGATTATTTCTTCCCTTATTTATCATTTCTTTTTTTCACCCCAATAGTGTTCTCTTTGTGAATTGCTTTGTAAGACCGTGGATAGGACCCGACATTCCTCATAAAACTACCATATTTTTGCTTACCTCACATTATCTTTCACTTGCTTTTTGGCACTCTCGTGGGTTTTTATTTTATGAGTTGCAGTATAAGACCATGGATAGGACTTGTCCTTCCTCATAAAACTACCATCTTTTCATCTTTTTACATCCTTATTTTCAAACTTTAGTTTTTTTGTTAGATGAAATTTATGCAAATAATTTATGTTAGCATGTTTTCCTCCATTTCCCTCATACTTATGATAAGGAATCACTCTTTTATTGTCATTGTATCCTTTTTTACCTTTTATCACATTTTTTTGCAATTTAAAGTAATTCAAACTATTCCATGTGTCACTCCTCTTGATTTTCCCTTTTCTTTCACTCCTCATTAGATAAAACAAGGTCAAAGTCAAGATAGCACTTTTATTTCACTTAGGTTTACGAGACTCTTAGACCCCATGCTCTTTTAAGTTATCTCTATTAGCAACCAAGTCCCAAGTATTCAAATGAAAGTCATTATTACCCATGTTTGGTTTTCCAAATCCGTATGGAGGAGGAATCAAAAATCCATCAAGAAAATTAAAAGCCAAATCATTTGAATCAAAAGGCAATGATATCTAAAAGGCAACATATAAATCTTAAAAGTCAGCATCACACCAAAAGACATGATTTAAAACACCTCTTATCTCTAATCGAAGCTCAAACTCCACAATTGGCCTCACATAGAGCTGAGGTCCATTGGGGTATGGTAGACTAGTAGATTGGAATAGGAGAATTCAAAAACCTCTATGGTGTTACCTACTTTCTCATGCAATTATCCAATCTTCATAGTAGACCGACGACTCTGTAAAGGGTCCTAAAGAATGGGGAGCACATTGTGAGAAGGTAGGTCCATTTTAATTTTCATGTATATAGCTTTCATGGGATGATCTATATACTGTATTTGTTGATTTAAGACTTGTGTGGCTAAGAGAAGTTCTTCAGAGTCCTTAAGGCGAAAGTCCTCTTATTTTGACAAACCTTATTTGAGTGTCTTGATTTCAATAGAGAGTTCTTCTACCTTGCTTTTTCCTTCATTTTCCCCTCCACCCATTTCATTTTCCCCCCTTGATAAGTAAATTGTGATTCTAAATCTATTTTCCCTCTTATATTACTCCTTCTTCACCTCTTAAAAAACATGCTAGCATTACTTTGTTTTAGTTTTATCTATCATTAGAGAAAAATAACATGTCTGAGTAACTATGGATTATACCTTTATATCATTTAATTCCCACACCATCTCATTGTCATACTATACTAGTCATTTGGTCGTTTTATTTTCTTACATTATATGTTTGAACAAGCACTAAGTTTGAGTCTTCATCCTTCAAAATCTTTTTTATTTTCATTTCTCCATCGTGTTCTTGTTTAATTTTTTGTGGACTTCACTTGTCTTACATTTGACATTTACCATTATTACTTATTTCTCTTTATGTATGACTTCTTCATGTTTGTCTCACATATTCAATTAAATTTCATTTTTAGTCTTTCATGTCTTTATTTTTGTCTATCTTACATGAGCTTACTTTTCCCTTTCTTACATATCTTTGTTTAAGTTTTCTTGCATAGATATTTCATTTAGTATTCATGTTTTTCATGCTTCCTAGCATGATTTAGTATGTTCTACATTCATTTTTATCATTCATGTTTTACATGCTTTTCCAACAAGAATTATTGTGTTTTCCAAGCATTTATCATTTCTTTCCGATCATTTATCATTTATTTTCCAATCATTTGTCATTCATTTTCCATTCATTTGTCATTCTTTTTCCATCATTTTGTCATTTATTTTCCTTCAATATTATACCCTTGCCTTAACAATCCTAATTTTCCAAATTTTCTTAATACCCTCATATCTTTGCCTTAACTCATTTTCCACTACTATATGCCTATTTTCCAAAAAAAATTGATTTTTGGCCATTTTTTGCACTAACTCTTATAGGTCTGCCTAGTGTTCTTCACATTGGATGCCTTCACATCTCTTAAATCCTACTTATTTATCTACAACACTAAAGTAAGTAAAGGTATGTGTTTTCCAATTATTACACTTTACTTAACATCAACATTTTGTGTTATCATGTTCTATCCTGAAGCACCGTCCTTGTTGCACTTATGTGACATGTGATGAGTTTTGAGAGAGGCATATGTATACACATAATATTCTTAACTTTTATTGATTACTAACACTTTTTATCTTGCAAGAACCTATCGAGTCTCAATATTTTTGAGTGCATGCCTAAAAAGGTGCAACAGGAAAGGGGTGGGTAGACCATTGGTGCTTCATAGGTTTGTTGTCCCTTTTTCCACTTGCCATCTACACACTAGTCTCCTAAAACCATTAACCCTAAGCTTATTCTTCTCAGTCCTACCCATTCCAATCATTTTACTCTTTCCATCCTCCTTTTATTACCTTAATTCCCTTTTGGACTATCGACTATACCAGGTCAACTAGGGTTGACTCTGTACAGTTTAAGGGTATTTTTCACTTTTTAGATTTGTTAGCCTTTCAGTGGACCTAGCTCAGACTTAGTGAATTGTCCCTGAAAACATAAAGGGTTAACCCTATACAACTACCATTTTTGGGAGGATTTAGGGCAAGATATACCTATATATATATATATATATATATATATATATATATATATATATATATATATATATATATATATATATATATATATATATATATAGGTTCATTGCCAACCATTTATAGAGAACAATAAGTGTGAATGAACATCTTCTTATTGACCATATATATATATATATATATATATATATATATAGGTTCATTGCCAACCATTTATAGAGAACAATAAGTGTGAATGAACATCTTCTTATTGACCATCATACTTGGGGAATAAAGCTTAGGGTTCCATACTTTATTTGGAGATCTGGATCTTGTCTTGTGGCGAAGTCTTTTGGATGCATATATAGGATGTGTAGCCTAGAGCTGATTTGTCTTTGTTATCCTTACGTACCATAATAATCTCTTGGGAAGCACCTTGGCCAAGGGAGAGATTGAGGATCGATGAGTTCATCTTCAAAGGTAAGTATTCATAACTTTATTTATCTTTTGTAAAAGTAGATAGATAATGAAGTTATGATTCTCTCCCATGCATCATAATTTTTTATACATTGACGTGAGTATATGTTTCTATACATGTTTAGTTTAGTTTATTATGTTTCTAACCCTGACTTTGTGCCACAAGCTTTGGTGTGCACTAGATTAGATTTACTTTCTTGTTTATTAGAATAGAGTGAACATTAAACCTAGGACTCTTTTAGGGTGTTGCATGATTGTGTTAGACTGTAGGTTTTGCAACCCTACCTCACATGGTGTATTATGACAAGTGATCCCCTCATCAGGTCTAGTGGATCCCCATAATGGTCATGTTCATGCTTAACAAATGTATTCCCAATCGGAAGTGTAGGTATGCTCTATCTTATTTGAGCCAAGATTACTTTATAGACATGATGCATTTCTGATTGCATATAGAGTTCATACATGATATTAACATTTCATCAACTTATGTTAATTTTTCAAGTTATGATACTTATGGCCTAGGATCCATATTTTTTGATGTTAAAAATAAATGATGGCCTTTTTTATTGTTGACATCTATTGTACACAGGGCCTTCAGGTGTTCAAAACACATGCACTCCAATGTAACTTCCCTGACAAATATAACACATTCTTGGTGAAGAAATATTATCTAGACCATGCCAAAAAATCATTTGAAATGTATTTAAATCTCTCCCAAGCATTCCATTGGGGTCATTTATGTGTTTTTCTTTTTCTTTATCTGAATCTTGCATTCATCTTATTCTAAGTTGCAATGTTGACACTTCTTCTAAATCATGATTTTATATTTATCTTCTTCTTCTAATTAGCAATGTTATATATTATTGTGTATCATTATTTTGTGCATTATTTGCAACATCAACATCTAATGCATCTTGAGTTGTATTCTTTGGTGTTTCAAGTGCATGATATATCGATATTGAATTTGGTTCTTCATAATTAAAGTTGACATTATCAATCAATCAATGATGGTGCCTCTGAGATGCTTCACAATAAATTTCTTATTTTTGTTATATTTTACCTCAGTCAATTGATATAAGTGCATTTTTATTTGTAATCGTGTTCTCAATATATATCATTCATCTTGAGATATTTGTGAATTAATAGTTTTCATTTTATCTGCATGTTGTCTCTTTTATGCTTCCAGTTCTTCAACTGTCAATTCAGCCTTATGTTCCTAAAATCTTTGTCTATTATCATCATTTTGACTTTTTCTTTGTTCCTATCTTTGTGCATCTGTCATTTGTTGTTGTCTTTATCTATGATATTATCTTTGATGTTCTCTTTATTTTTCTCTATGATATTCTCTTCGTTATTCTTCATTTTCAAAATTTAATTTTGTTCGAGCGATATTTACTTAATTTTTTAAAATAATAGATGTTTAGTTTGCTTGGAATAGAACATTGCATTTCACTATTATGAGATATAAACTTAGATCAATTCACTTATAAATATAAGTTCACACCAAAACACTAAATCGTATGACTTAGATTCAAAACAATAGAAAACACTTATCTTAATATTATTATATTTTGCATGAATAAAATAAATTAAAAAATAATGTTCACAATAAAATAAATGTTTTGTATGTAAAATAATATTAGTCCAACAAATATTTAAACTTTATATTTGACCATTTACGTTTAAATATAAGTCCACACCAAAATGCCAAACCAAATAGAATAATCAAACAAAATATATATATATATATATATATATATATATATATTCAATAACTATTTTTCCCACTTTACATACATATCAAATAAAAAATACACAAAGTCAGTAACTATTTTTCCCACTTTGCATGAATTTCTTTGGCCAATAAGATCAAACCACTATTTTTTCTTGTATTTATTATCTTTTCATATATATTAAAAAATATATTAATTGTCTACATATATATAATGCTTGATATCTCATTAAGAGAAATCTATTTTGCATGCATTTCTTTGACAAATAAGATCGAACCAATAATTTATTTTAAAAGTATATATATTTCATAAATAAGCTTGAATTTATTATAAGATTATACTAATTTTGTATATGTTTTTATATAAAATTAAATATAACTAATAGAATTTGTATTTAATATCTATTTGGTGATAGTCACTGAAGATGTTTTCCCCCATCTTTGCCCTCACCAAGTGTTCCATGGTTTTCAACATAATACCACCTAATAATCAAAGCACATCACTTGACATGGAATTTTAATAATCAATTTGCATTATGGATAATCATATTAATGTTTATGAAATGTTAAAATTGATCCATGTAATTTGAAAAGTAAAATATAAAGTAAGGAATAAGGAGTGTAAATCCAATTCAAATAAATTCAAAAATTAGAAAGGATATGCATCTAAGAAAATATTTGAAAACCAATTGTATCCTTTGATGCTTCACAAATCTCATCATATCTACAATAATGTCACAAGGTTGTTTCCTACTCCATCTTGAAGAAAAATAAGACAATAAAAGAAAAAAACCTCTAGATATACAACATCATAGAAGTAAAATATCTAGCAAAATATTGGTGAAGATCAAATATCTTTCAAAATAATATGGAAAGCACCTATAATCCTTGTAAGTAATGAAAATATAGAGAGTTACACAAGTCTTTGAAAATCCAAAAGAATTGTCTCAAATGAATTTAAGAATTTGGAAGACAAAAAAGGTGCTACTTTTCAAAAATTCATCATGACTTACAAAAGATGAGTGCCATTTTAAAAATGGTACACTCCCTTTTAAAGACACTCTTAAAGCATAAATATGATTTGGTTTGGCCTACCAAGCCTAAATGTGCCATATGTAAAATGAAAGGGCAAACATCCTTTTTTATTCTATTTTTTGGGGAAATTAATGAAATTTCAAAAAAGGCAAAACAAATAACACACACCATTTTTTACAAAGGGTGTGCACCCTATGCATTGCAAAGGGTATATGCCTTATTTATTATAAAGAGTGTAAACCTTATGCAATGCAAAGGGTGCACTTGCTTTGCATTACATTTTTAAAAAATTTACTTATGTTGATATTAGTGAAATAAATATTTAACTATAAATTTACATTTACTTTATATTAAAATATAATATAAAATAAATCAAACTTATTCTTTATATGTATTTCACTAATAATAAGAAGTTATAGCCACTCCAAGTTTTTTTAATTTGGTTTCAAAGATGTAGAAGTTTCCATTTAAAAGATAGCTTTTCAAAATCAAATATGGTCAATGTTTAGTCATTTTTAAGATTTCAATATTGAACATAAGGTTCTTTGGGTGTAGTTTTTATACTTGGTGTCTATTTTGGGTAAACTAATGATCATTTTATAATTTTTTGGGCCTTTTAAATTGATTTTGATGTTTGTTGGAGTTATAGTTTTGAAAAAAAAAAATTACAAACCTCGCATCTCATAGAGATAGTGAGAGCTAAGAGGATATTAACACATGGATTGACATACACACTACAAAATTTAAACCATTTAATGTCACCTTAAATTAAATTTAAAGTTGCATTGGATTTTATTATTTAAAATTATAACCCTTAAGTAATATTTAAATTCGTACAAAGGAGGCATCCCTATAGGGTGGCCTTAAGGTGTATTCTGAACACATGAATTTAGCGAGCGACATTAGGGTGACTTTAGGTTGAATTAAGATGTACCATTGTGGTATCTTTAGAATATAACATTTGGATGTATTAAGGGGTAATTTTAGGATGAATTTACATGTAACATTAAGTATTTTCTATAGTTTATGTTGGTGCTCCATGCATAACCGCATAGTTATGTACACTTTTCCTTTAAACACAACACAATTGGGAGTCCTTTGTGATGCATTTATTATGCACACATATAAGACTTATAAAAATTTTCCATGGATATTCCTTCACTTGGAATAACACTTGTGTACCAATGTATTGTTAAATAACACTTCACTTCTATGCAAAACCTCTTACACATATTAGAACCATCTAACATCTCGTGTGCCTCACACAAATATTTTTGTCACACCTAATCCACATGGATTGATATATGGAACTTCTCAATTCTATGACATGTTAGTAATCTCTCAAGTTAAACATCTGATTAAGCAAGTCAACTTCCACACACCTAGAAAATGTTCAACCATTACAACAAAAGAAAATGAAATGACTTGTAACCATTCTCTATGTAACTATTGGTAGTTGTAACTTCCTTCTTGTATTTTTTTAAAAATATGTAACATATGCATCCAACCTAAGGTCAATGGTATACAAAATTATAGTGATATATATCATGCCCTGAATATCTAATATTTCTCATATGCATTGTAATCATAGCTTCTATCTAGGAACATTAGAGAAAGTGTTTCACCTTATAATCACATGAAACTACATTCATAACCATGTTGTAACATTGTACATATCTATACTTTTACCCTACCCATTCCCATTAAATAGAATTTAAATTTATTATAATTATCAAACTATCAGTTACTTAAATGTGTGTTAGTTTACTTTTTGCATGATAACACAATGCACACTCTTCATAACTTCATATCTTATCTCTAAGTGTAAGGTTTTCTCCTACACACAAGGTCATAGGTTGTGTGATGTGGATCATTGTTATTAATGCATAGATATTTTTTATACTTATAAACATGCCAACATAATGAGAAAAGGAAGTATTATCAGTCAACTCTATCTAGCCTATTCTGAATAACGTAAGACCTAAAGTAAGGAGTAGTCATTGGAAAATTATACCAATGTGTTTTATGACTATACTATGTGCCTATGCAATAACTTGACTGAACAACATAAGGCATCAAAGTAAATCAATATACATTCACCTTATGTCCATGTGAAGATATAGTTTTTGAATTCTAACACTCTAGGTAAATTTTATTACAATGACATCAAGATCAAAGATAAGATAGAGATGAAACAATGTCTCACCTGTTCATCCAACATCATGCACAAGATCCATCTTGTGCACCACTCTTCATCTCGGCATCCCGTATCAAAGTAGAATTATTTTTAAAGGAGAGTAAACTATGAAGGCCACATAAAATTTGAAGGATCCTACACCTTATACTTTAAACAAAGGAAATAAAAAGTTTGATGATAAGTGGTGTTATCAACATCATCACACACCCATCATGAATATGAATGTCTTACAAAATAATCCTTTCTTTCATAATTTGCATCTAGTCCCACATAAATGGATGAAACTAATATATATGCCACTTGTCTGAGCACTAATTCCACTGCCATGGAGACTCTAGGGATCAATAAAACCTCTTCTACATTTTTTTTGCATGATGGGTAAGTGTCTTCATATAATCAGTGATAGTAGAATCTAGAAGAACGTCATCATGCAATCTATAGACCAGTGCCTAGGCCTTACCTCTATTGTGCATTCCAAGTCATTGTCTTTAAGGTGGATTAAACAAGGGAAGGATATACAAGTCCAGTGATAATACACCTTTGAATACAAAGTCAATCTTATGGAGGACATTGTAACTTATGGCATTGCAACTTTAGAGTTATGTGACATCTTGTTGGGGAAATAATATTTGTAAGACTGAGATGCTATTATTTTATCAAAAAATGGGAATTAGAGATATGTGAGATCTTAATTATGTAAATGGATACATCAAATTAGAATGCTACAAGTATGTAATAAATAACATAGAGTGATTTGGAACTTGATAAACATAGAAATATGTTAAAAGGAAAGGTACTAAAAAAGAAAAACATATTTGGAAATAAGATACATTGGAATATAAGGAAAACTATGAAACTAACTATGTGACTATATGATGATGTTATGAATCAAGAATAGGGCTTTGATTGAATATGGGATAATTCTATTGGAATCAGATAAGAGTGGCCCATGTAGGTGTCCTTAGGGCATGTTAGTGTCTGGTAGGGTTTTACAAATATATGAAATATTGGACCTGTGCACCTTCACCTATTTCCTTTGTGTTTGTGATCAAATCTACATTATTCACTATAGAAGCCATTATGTGCCTTATTCTTCACTTAGAACCCTAGCTGAATAGGTCATGAGAATAAAATAGAATAAAGGGGGAAAGGGTTTAGTGGTTGAAGTTGTGTTTGACATCAATGTCCTCTATGTTGAGTGTGTCCTACATACCAATACTCTGAAGAGGGATCAAAATTCATGTAGTTCTATTGTGGAATGTGTAAAAGACTTATGTAAAGTTATATGTCAGTGTAATCCTAGTGTGATTAAGTGCTTCAATAGTGACCTATGACCTTAGAGGTGTATTCATAATTAGTTCAAGGATACTAGGGTTGTGTGAATTTAGAATTGGGAAGAATAGATTATTTCCTTTCAATGTGCAATGAGATGTTATGGTGATTTTCAATCATATAAGCCTCTAGTGAAAAAATGGCCTGAAAATGTGTTTTTATAGTGATCAATTTGGAATTCCTTCAGATAAGGCTTGTGAAATGTGCAACATGACCCATTACATGAGTTTAATTTAATAAACTAGCCATTATTTTTAGGAGGATGTGGCCCACATATTCAAACACTATCAGTGGGAAGGATTGACTTAGAGTGGCCTTATCTAAGGAGTAAAGACAACATAACTGGAATTATGGATCAATTAGAGGGGCTTGAGTTGTTTGGAAATATAAATAGGGACATTTTATGACCATTAATTACTTGTAGGAATAGGTCATCTGCATAGAAGTGAAGGAATGGCTATCACAAACCATGGAATTAAACATGAGCTAAGTGTGTATAAGGAGTGGTCACATATGCATTGTTTTAGAAATAAATGTTAATTTATGTGTCTACATTTGTTGTCATTTTATTCTAATAATGTATCAAATTGAAATTACTAAAGCAAAAGGAAATAAGATAAACCCAAACTTACCTATGAATTACCACCTTGAATGTAGGCCACACATTGAATTATGCTTCATGCAAACATGCAATGAAACATGTATAAATCAATCCTTACTTAGGATATAAAATTTAAAAGTAAAGACAAGAAACTTATATATTAAATAATAAGGAATGAGTAAATATTATTGGGTATGAAAACCATTGTATTTTATGGTGCAAAAGTAGTGACTATAGAGGGTAAGAACCTTGGATATTTTCATTTCTTTGAAACACTTGGATTAGACTTGTTTTATGTGCTTTAGGGATTTTACAAGATTATTCCCTAGAAAATAAAGCTATTTAAAAGGAATGACAATATTCAAATATACACTAAAATATAGTTAATAATACAGGTTTTATCTAATTTAGCATGTGTAATAAATATAATAAGTATAAAGAAACTAAAGGATAAAGAGAACGTATCTTATTTAATGTTCTAGTATAGATCATGAAAGTGGTTAGGAGTCATCATAGGATTGTGTTAGAGATATGGGTTTTGTTAATTCTATGTTTTGATAATTTTTTACCATCAAACAGTTGTGTCGATTTGGGATAGTAACGTCAATGCTCATGTCTACACCTGACACTAGTGTACAATGATAAATATATACAGGCATGACCTCACATTTGGATCAAACCTATGTCACCACCTGTGCAATCTTCTTGTGTCTTAAATTATGTTCACATCTATGCCAAATCTAGATAATAAATAACCCTAATTTTTTTAATGTACCTTTTATAACCTGGTAAAAAGGGGTTCGTAATATGAGTTAATTTAGCCCTAGCAACCCTATTATTTCCAAGTGCTACCTACATAGCCAATACTCTTAAGAGGGCCTCAGACTCACATGTAGATCTCCCTCCTATGCATGTGTAATTAATTGTAATAGTATGACTACATGTTATTTCTCCTAATAACCCTTGGTACAATTAATGCAATAATATATTTGACCTTTTGAATGCTTTAGATATTTAAAGCAATGTTGTAGTGAAATTTGATTGCTTGAAATAGACAATACTTTCTTATTATAGAGTTTCCTTATCAAATTAGAAGGTAGGTTAATTAGATCATAGCCTTTGTATATATAAAAACCTTTTAACTTTGAATTAGAACCTAATGACATGCAAAAATCCAACCATAGGATGGGTAAAGAAGTCTAATAAAATGATCACAATGTGAAAGATATGGAAAAAGGTAAAAAGAAAATGCTATATGAATACATCAATCCTAGACATTAACATTGATGCTAGTTTCCAAGATGAATGCAAGTGTCCATGGGCTAAAAAAATTCAAAAAATAAGCACAATAGTTAGGGGTATCTGAAAAAACTAAATGAGGATAAACAAACATAGCACACAAGCCCAAGGGGCAGGCAAATCAAGTGAAATAAGATAGAGCTGAAGAGGTCCAAGAGAGACCATGTCACTATATGTCTAATTCTTATTAAAAAAGTATATACATATAAGAAAAATAGTAATATGTGTAATTGTACCAAAATGGGTATCTACATTTGCCCCCATTTCATCTAGTAATGCAAGAAAAATGGGAATTACTAGTTTAAAGGAAAATCAAATGCATATTGTGGTGTGGAAACATACTTTGTCTTTTCTCGAGTTGTGCCTTCAATCCTTTATCCCTTAAAATTTACATATAACCAATCATTTTCAAAAAAAAAGATAAATCAACATATATAATTTGTATGTAAGCAATACTATAGAGTTTCATAAATAAATAGCATGGATAGAGTACACCTATGTATGTGTCATGTAGTAATAGGGTCTAAAGTGTTGGAAATTAGAGAAGTAGATAGGGGAACTTGAAACCTCATCCACACACTGACCATAAAGATGAGTGATCTTACAAGTGGTAAAAGTGTATTTCACCATGGTGGTGTTGTACCTAGAGTAAGGAGAGTTGGGATTTGATCATGCCCCCAACTTGTAATAGGAAGAGTGGTGCTTCATCCATCAAGAGTATCATTTCCTGATGAGCACAACTCAAGTGTGAAAGATATATATACGTGTAGCTTAGAATAGGGTGAGTTGTGTAGTCAAGCTCACCCAATAACTTGGTGAGACTAGATGATTTAAATCCTTACAATCACTCCAAAAATAAGAACCAACCGCTATAGGTAGGTAAGGCTCAATATAGTCCGTAAATGATCAATCATGATATCAGTACATATAATTTTTGGAATTTTTAAGTTGATTTGGATTTTTTTAGTATTAGGCACATGTTTCATAACATATACACCTTGGATATGTCTCATGCTGAAAATATGTATAATAAATGGTACCAATGTGTAGGATTTTTCCATAACTGTGAATTTGGATTGTATACCATGTATGTTTTTCCAATTTTTAAATTTGTGTGAGTGTGGAGAACATGTTTCAAAATCATTCCCCCACTGTGTATAATGGAATATAAAACTAGAATAAGTACCAATGTGGGGGACATGTTTTTCAAAACATGCCCCCATAACAAGATGAAGATCTTAAATACTAAATAGATATGGAGAACATGCTTTCCAAGCATGCCCCCACTATAATCTAGAAACTATGAATGTGTGGAAGCCATGTCCATATGACATGCCCCCACTGAATCTGAAATTTGATATAAGTAGCACATACTAAATCAATATGGAGATTATTTTTCCAAAGCATGCCCTTACTATATCTAAGAAATGTACCAAGTATTTTTAGATTATGTAGAACATGTTTATAGACATAACCCTATTAAAATACCCCATTTGGGAGAAGATATTATAGTGTCTACTAGTGGTCCCCTCATAAAATGAATAATATTGAATTTGTTTGATAGCATTTGACTTAGTAATATTTTGGTAATGTTGTAGCCAATAATTTGTAACAGTATTTTTGGTAATATATGGAATGTTGTAGGATATCTGTGTAGTAAAAAATTTAGTTATTTTTGACATTGTTTGAAAAAATTTAAAATTTGTATAATATGGAAGGGGTCATTATCTATATCCCAACATAACTTGCAATTTTGAATGTAGATAACTAGGGCTCAAGATATGGTCATTTAAAGTTATGCCAAGGTGGTATATTAGGTGAGTTGGAATAGAATTCTGAAATCATTTGCATTTTGAACCTTTATGACTTTTGAGATTCGAGCTTAGAGAGAACCAATGCCACATGGGATAGCTCCTCATCCTTTATGATTTGATATGCTCTAGAGTGCCCTAGTCAGCTAGGAATTTTTTTAGCTGGTAAGTAATTTGTTTAGCAATTTATTAATCATTTTAATTTTTTTAAAATTTACATTTTGAGCCTAGTTTTTGGCATTTCCATAGGCCATTACACACTTGTGTCAGTATGTTGGATGCTTACATCAAGATGGTAATGCAGTCATCCATTGTTATACATTACCATTTGACATATGTGTCTGGCATGGATGTTAGTGTTTGGCACAACTGTCTTATTTGGCCACTACAGTCTGATGTTAGCATCTTTATCATTTGTCCTTAGTTTATTTTATATTTTATAAAAAAATTGTGATTACTAAAGAAATTTTATTTTTGATTTCTTGGTTGCATAAGAATGTGCATATTCAAGATTTCTGGCATGGTTGACACTATTTAAATTTGGTGGATCTAGGTTTAGATATGGTTGATTGGCACGTCATTGATCAAGAAAGATTAGGGAATATGGCTCACTTGGGATAGATTATATATGTAATCCACCTCCTTACTACTCTAGTGGAGAGGTTAAACCCAGATACCTATACATTTTGGTTTCCTACGGATGAGATGATCATCATCTTGTAGGATGTATATTAGATCTTTCAGCTACTAGTTAGAGGTGAGAGAGTGCAGATTGTTGGTGATGAGACTCTTAGATATATTCATTGGTCGTATGTATACTTTAATAGGAAGAGGTATCCTAAGCTTAATCTTAATAGTATGATTCATCTTGATAACATTATTAGTGGTGATGTTTTGTGATGGCAAAAGTTTATTTGTGTATTACTATCATCATTTGTAGTTATGGAGAGTGGGACAATTCAGATTTTTTATTATATGTACAAAGTGGTTCATCATATTGAGTTGGATAGGGCCATATATTCTTGGTATCTCAATATATTATCCCACTCGTACATATATTTTTATAATTTTATACTAGAGAGCCATGGTGGTGTGATTGGTATAATGACTCTGTTACATGTCTGAGCTTTTAAACATATTGTAGTAGTGTGACCAGTTGGTGGTACCCTTCCTAGATGGGTCCACCCATAGGTGTTTGATGATTTGTGGGTATTCCCTTATGGTAGACTTCATACCATGATGGAATACTAGACTATGTTGGATAGGCTTACTCATGATCAAATTTTGTGGCATCCTTATAGGACCTTTGCTAGATGGCTAGAAGATGGGCACGAGTTATAGAGATTTTATCTTAGCATGTGGTTGATTGATGTACTTCCTAGAGTATATGAGCTATTTAAGTATGATCAAGTGATAGGATATTTTGGTATCAATCAAGGTGTGCCCTCAACACCAGATATGTGGCATTGCATAATACAGAGTGGACACATGCCACATGATATATCGACACCCATTGTTGTAGATTTAGCCATGTGCCCTGGTGATGAGTGAGACCCTGAGGTTCCCCTAATAATAGGAGATGATGTGGGTTGTACTAATGGGTATGTTCAATGGTGGATTGGGGCTCAATGGCCTATATTGTTCCCTATTTTAGTTGTATCTCTAGGTGTCATTCCTATAGCACAAGGTGGTGGTGGAGAGATAGGGATGATAGAGGAGGCGATGCTCGAGTAAGACCAAAACGGGTTAATGATGCATATATTAGAGCCACATGTAATTAACTTAGTTTTGATTTTTTGTATTTGAGGTTTCTATAAAAGTATTAGGTTTTATATATGTCATTAACTGGTGTATTATTTCAATTTATGTAGGTAACCAAGAGTGATTGAGCATGGTAGATCAGGAATTTTAGGCCCTTACTCATAGTGTGTTGATGGATGTAGATGGTGATGGATTTATATAGAGAGTTTTTGATATTTTTAGGGAACATGCACCATTATTTGATCCAATTATCAGAGTTATGGTGGCATATCATATAGTAGCTACAAAGTGTGAGAAACTATGCATGGAGCTAAATAGACATGACATCCTAGAGTGGAGTTCCACCAAGATCATGCAGACATTTATTGAGCACTACTATCTTTTGAGACAAGAGCATGAGGAGACAATGTGGTGGTTGGGTGATTTTGAGGAGAGAATACATGTGATTTCACATGCATGGGGTCCATAGTTTATTTTTGGTGAATCTACCTCTAAAGGTGTTAGATTTATGGATGTCTATAGTGATTAGGAGTATAACTTGAGAGATATGTCACCCACTTATGATTGATTTGTTTATTTGTAAAAAAATTATATTAGTTTATATGTTTATGACATTGTTTACATGGCTTGTTTTGGTATCTAATATATTTTCACTAATTTATTGTCTGTTGATTATTATATGAAATGTTAGTTACATTTGAATTTCATGGTATATGTTGTGGATATGGTAAAAGGTTATAAGAAACATTTTAATTTAATAAAATACTTGTGTAATGTGAATTTATAAATTACTCATCGTATGCAATAGAACCCTATAGGAAATAAGAATGTTTTACTATAATGATCATGTGGTAAAGCAACTATAGGATTTGGTTCTAAAATCAACTCTACTAAAACTGTAGGTTTAACTAGTGAATCTGTAGGTACATGTTTAGGAACCAAAATCTATTGTGTAGGTACATTCCCTCCATGCATGCCTTTATCCAAGACATGATCAACCAATGGGTCCTTGGTAGGATCAGTGTGGGAATGATCATTCCTAGTAGAGAGCACACTAAGAGGACTTATGCTAGTGGGTGCCTTCTACAAGGGCTGATGGACAATGTTTTCCTTAAAAAGATTAACATGGGATGGATCAACCTTGTTAGGCATGCCTATAGAAGAAGTATGTGAATGAATTCTATTCCCTTTTTTTAAATGTTATAATTCCCTAATCTGGTAACTACATAAGCTTTTTCTCGAAAGTAAAACATTCATTATCTCGATGTCCATTAATACCATGATAAGTGCAAAAGTCTTTTCCTTTTATTTTATCAAATCTATGAGGTGGGTAATATGAATTAGGGGGGGAGTTTGATCAATCATTTATCCAAAAAAATTTATAATATATCATGTGATCTATTATGGTACCAATCAAATTACATAGGCTAGTGTCTCGTGGTGTTATTTGATATAATTATGGGAGGTACTAAAAACCCATGTTATTTTCCTTTGTTTAATACTTTAATTATTGGTACTTTGTTACGTACTGGGGGTTCTATATAAGACCTTTAAAGTGGTTCATGATACTTGGTAACTTGTTTAGGTGCCCTTGAAACATGATTCTTAGCATGTTTGGTTAGTGATGGAAAAATAGGTAATTGAGTTTGTGTATTGGTTAAAGCACATGTATATTTATGCACATCCCAATATAAAGTATCAAATGAAGAAAAGGGCTTGTGTAATTCTTTCTCTCTAAGTGGAGAGAGAATACCCTTATTAAATATAAACTATATTTACAAATCTAATGTTGTAAAGTTTAATGAATATAAAACATCCTTAAATCGAATAACATAGTCTTGTAGAGATTCATTCTCATTTTAGGTCAATGTTTGCAAGTGTTCCAATGGTAACTTAGGTAAGGTAGATTAGTGAAAATGTGATAAGAACACATCCTCAAGATTATTTAAATTCAATAATGAACCATCTAGAATATTTCAATACCAATCAAGAACCCCTTCTGTTAAAATGCAATTGAATGCTTTTAATATCAAACTTACATTTTAGTCCCAATGTCCAAAAGAGTGTATATTTTTTCAAGTGAATAGTAGGATCCATTTTACCATCAAATAAAGAGAAATAAATCA
This sequence comes from Torreya grandis, assembly GCA_037957365.1. Lineage (NCBI taxonomy): Eukaryota > Viridiplantae > Streptophyta > Pinopsida > Cupressales > Taxaceae > Torreya > Torreya grandis. Next base: position 2,579,809 of record JARHVA010000639.1, on the reverse strand, counting down.
TAGTAATTTTTCGTGGATAAAGGTATTCAAACACATGTTGAGAAATAGGTTGTCCTGATAATGTATTTTACTCAAAAAGAGCCTCGTGAGAAGAAACTTGTAAATGAAGAGCCTTGACTTGATGTTGCAAATCTCATATGGCAGTCATAATAGATAAAATATCATGAGGAGACTTTTAAGTTTGTGTTATAGGTTGTAAAATACCATTGACATGAAACATAGGGATGGTGGGATTTGTATCACTCTCGAGAGGAGAATCATCACATGGGTTTTCAATATTTGGCAAAGGAGTACCCATAGTTAAAGAGGTAAGTATGTCCTATTGTATATCACAAATGAGAACACTATTATCATTAAAATATGATACTTCACTTGGAATTCAATTAATTTCAATAGGAATGGGTTAAATAATTTCACTTGTACATGTTTTCTCTTGTTTAGCCAAAAATGCAAAAAGTTGGGAGAAGAAGGGACATCTAGCACTTAATTTGTAATATCATGCATGTGGGGGGGTGAAACTATCACTTTAATTTTTATTCAAAAAATTAAGATATAATGGAATGCTACTTTTAAATTTATTGGATTTATATGACTTATCCTTTAAGCGAGATACATCAAATGGAGTTTGAACTTTTTATTTGTCTCCAAACAATGCAAGTTTTGTAACTATTTCCTTAGGATGTTCATTGGTACTCTCATTTATCCATTCAAACAGGAAAGTTTGAGAGATAATACAAGTGTCTCAATTATTACATACTAGAGGGGAATAAAAACTTGGGCTAGATGTGTCTGAATTATGCAAATAAGGCATGGTATTTTCAACACTAGTATTGTTTGGAAGTGAAGGCATGCATTGGATTTCATCAGTATTTGCATTATGAGAGATAAAAGACAAAAATTCAAAAATTTGGATGTGTTCATCATTGGAAAGGAAAGAATAACATTCAACTTTTTCGACATTTGTATCATTGGAAAGGGAAGAAGGACATTCAACTTTTTCAACATTTGTATTACTGGAAAGGGAAGAAGGACATTTAACTTTTTCAACATTTGTATCATTGGAAAGGGAAGAAGAACATTCAACTTTTTCAACATTTATATCATTGAAAAGGGAAGAAGGAAATTCAACTAAAGAAGGAGGAGATGTAATAATTGGATTATCAACATTAGGAACAATATCATTTTGCATGTTTGTTGGTTCTTGAGACTCTTCATTATTGAAATGCAAATGAGGAGGAGAATGAGGTTCAACATGGCCAAGGGGAAGATCATTACATTCATATCCATAATAATAAATATCATTATCACTATCCAGGTCATTTGAATTTGAATTTTCATCATTTGTTATTTCATTGTCATAGTTATAAGGAATGGTAAGGTTTTTATCCCCTTTTTGATGTTCCATAAGATCCTCATATGAAATACATTGATCATCAAGTACATTGAAAATAAGATAAAAAGGGTGGGGATTTTTTGGATGAGTTAGGGAATCCATAAGGAGGTGAAGTTTTAGGAAAAAATTATAAATTCCAAGTAGGATAGCCAAAGAAATAAGAATAGTTAACATTCCTAAACTAGGCCTATATAAGCATAAATTAGATCTGAAAAATAAAATATAGAAAATTGAAATGGAATTTGAGTGAAGTTAAAAATCCTAATATAGAAAGTAGGTTTTTGTTTCAATACACAAAGGTTAGGTTCGCCAAATGTTTTGTGTGCTTTAAGGGTTTTAAGAGATAATACTATTGAGAATAAAGTTATTTGAAAGGAATGGCAATATTTAGATATACATTAAAACCTAGTCATTAATACATGTTTTGACTAATCTAGTATGTGTAATAAATATAGTATGTACAAAGCAACTAAGGGATAAAGAGAGCATATCTTATTTAATGTTTTACTCTAAATCATAATAGTGATCAGGAGTCATCACAAGACTATGTTGGATAGTTGGATTTTGTCCATTCTATGTTTTGATTATTTTTTACCTTCAGATAGTTACATCAATCTAAGACAGTAACATTGATGCTTATGTACACAACTTATGCTACTGTCTAGTGAGAAATATACATAGGCATGACCTTAAATTTGGATTACACTTGCACTACCCCCTATTTAATCTTCATGTGTTTCAAATTATGTTTGCTTATGTGTTAGATCTAGACAATAAGTAACTCTAATTATTTTGCATTGTACCTCTTATAACCTAGTAAAAATGGGTTAGTAACATGTGTCGAGCTAGCCCTATTAACCCTATTATTTCCAAGTGCTACTTATATAGCCAATACTCCTAAGAGGGCCTCAAAATCACATGTAGTTCTCCCTCCTATGCATGTGTATGTAATTGTAACAATACAACTATATGCTCTTTCTCCTAGTAACCCTTGGTATAAGTAATACAATAGTATATTTTAACTTTTGAATGCTTTAGATATTTAAAATAGTGTTTTAGTACAATTTGATAGCTTGAAATAGATAATATTTTCTTATTATAGAGTTGCCTTATCAAATTGGAAGGTAGGTTAATTAGACCATAGCCTTTGTATATATAAGAACCTTTTGACTTTGAATTATAACCTAATGATATGCAAAAATATGACCATAGGATGGGCAAATAATGCTAACAAAAAGGTCACAACATGAAAGATATGGAAAAATATAAAAAGATAAGACTAAGAAATTATTTCAAGCCTAGACACTAACATCAACACTAGTGTCCAAGATGAATGCAAGTGTCCAGGGGATAAAAACATTAAAAAAATAAGAATAACAAGTAGGGTCTCTAGTATACACTAAATAAGAATAAATAAAAATAGCACACATTCCCAAGGGGTAGGTAAATCAAGTGGAATAATATGGAACCAAAAAGGCCCCTAAGAGATCGCATCACTAGATATATAATTATTAGTAAAGAGGTATATGCATAAAATAATACTAGTAATATGTGTACTTGTACCAAAATGGGTGTCTATAGGACTATGTATTCCCCAATCCTCATTTATAAGAGAGTGTGCTTAGGAACTTAAGGTGTGTTTAACTCCATCATCACATACCCAAATCAATAGAGTATCTTAGAATCCTTGCAAGAATTTTAATGGATCATTCTGGTGAAAAAAGGTGAATCAACCACTACAGACATAATAAGATTCATTTATGGTGTAAAACTAGTGAAAAAATAGCATAATCTGAGTATGGTGTATACAACATAAATAATGACATGAACTATCATTCCTTATATGAAACTAGTGCAAAAGTGAGCAAGGAGGTGGTCATGTACCATGCATAGGCCCCCACTTTGATATATGAGTGTATGTGGACTCTAAAACTAAGTAATATTATGTAATATTCTAAGAAAAATACATATGCATGTTTTAGAACACATGTCACACATGATGCCCTTAATTTGAGAAAAATCTTAGGCAAACCTAAGTTTTTTATCTGAAATAAATTTTTATATATGTTGCAAATTGTCCTGGAATTGACTATGATTCTGAGATTTTATAGAAATCATTGTTTTCTAACTACTAGGATAATAGTGTATTATTTTAGACATGTTTGATCTGTACCCTTGTTTGAATGGAGCATTGTTTTTTTAAACTAATTTATGGGTAATTTATGGGTATAAATTATGATCAATTGAGTAAAACCTATCTTTTCATGTCTGTGCATTATGTTTTTTAGCTTAGTCTCTAAGACAAGCCACTATGTATGCCCCATATTTTGAGGTGAGTTATGAAGCCTGTACAATAACTTAACTCAAAATAAGAAATTTATGTGAATGATTTTATGTAAATGATTGAAATCTGAAGTAGTAATTATAACATTTGAGATCAAGGCATCATCATAAGTAAATTGATAAATATAGTAACATAAGATGCATGTAGAACTAAGCATATATAGTGTCATGTCTAGATAGATGTTAACAATGAAAATCATAGTGAACAATGATCATATATTGAGTATTTGAAAATGAATAAAACAAATCAGGGAGTATGCATGATATTCATCATGGCATTAGAAACTAGGAAGATGGATGATATTCATCATGACATCAAAAATAGGGCAACTGAGTAAACAAGTGTCATAGCCATGATTCATACACAAAGAATACATAAAAAACACATAAATCACATAAGATAAATCCAAGGGTCCACATACAAGGGACATGTTAAAATGTCACTCACATGTATAAAGGCACACAATGAAGGTTGAGATCCAAAATCAAGAACATGTTCAAATGTCCACAATCCAAACAAGATGAATACATGAAAAGTATGTAGGAATAGGGGAAGTTGATCGACATTAGAAACTTGTAACATCAATATATTCAACAACTCATGTATCCAGTAATCTAGCAATGTGAAAGTAGCCAATAAATCATGAAATGTAATGTATTGAAGTAGGAACAATAAGGATAGTCATAGAATGATAAAACCTATGTAAAAGTATGCCCATAGTGAAATTGGTGTGATATAGATGAGCTATAGATAACCTATGATTATTTTAAATCTAAACATTATAGTCTATGTTGACTAAGATAAGTTTGTTGGAATTGAACAAGAGCAAAATGTGTTACTTTCTATATTAGAGTAATTTTATCTATGTGAAATTTGTGGGCCTTAGATAATATAACCACCTATAATTGCATCAAAAAATGATAACATGTATGTTATACAATTCATTCAAGTACACTTATAAATCATAATTGATAAAAAAACAAGATAGGAGAAGTAATACATATATTAAGCTCTAATAAACTGATGTAAATAAACTAAACATAACATGCATAGGTCCTAGTTTTTAGAATTTTATGAAATGTGTGTGTGTGTGTGTGTGTGTGTGTGTGTGTGTGTGTGTATACACATACATATATATACATACATATGCATATGTATATGTGTGTGTGTGTGTGTGTGTGTGAAAAATGAAAAAGGAACATACTAACCAATGACTCTCATGAGAGCCTCATAATCAATAGGTCATGTATCTAGCATTGGAAGGATTACCTCTCACAAATGGAAAGTATCGTGCCACTATGAAGTAATTGTTCCCAACTCTAAATCTTAAAATTGATCTAGCTTAGAAACATAAGTATTATGATCATGATAATAATCTATAATATATTGTGTATGTGTTATCATGATTAACTCTAGGACTTTATAGAACCCATCTTGTAGTGTAAGAACTTTGTATTTGTGTCTTTTGTGGAACACTATTAATGCCTTATAGTACCAATCTAGGACATGATGGAATAGAGAGTGGCTCTCTAGAATCTGTGACAAATCTTTGATTAAGTGGTCTTTTGAGGATAGGTCTCTCCATGGATAATGTACCAAGTCTTGCTTCTGAATGTTCTTAGTGGGTTGAACCTTTTTAGGTTGCCCAGTTGTAATTTTTTATGTAGGAATAAAAACCTTTGGTCGTAGGGGGTATTCATATGGAATACCATGAAATGTGATAACCTCATCATCAAAAATGTATTTTAATAATTTTTATATTATGTAAGGATCTTTTTAAAGTTGTTGAATCCAAGGATGTCCTAATAACATGTAGAATACCCTTGCAGTAGGTACTACTGTAAACTTGGTGGCCACATGTGTTGACCAACCTATATTGGGAATATGATTTCACCAATGGAACTCTAAATATAACCATCAAATCCCTTGATTACTATTTTTATTGGAATATTATCTTGATCTATGTATCTAAGATGAGAGATACGTGTGATAGTGCACATATTCACACTTGAACCATTACCAACCATGACACTCTGTATAGGCTAATGATCAATAGAAACTCGAATGAACAAATAATGAAAATCAAAATAATCATTGACTATGTCATTCTCTACAAACCTTATTGGTGGTATAAACACAATTGAGGTATGATATGTACTAATGATGTCATTCAAAGGATGTTGAGCCTTAGTTTGAGGATGATAAGAAACTAATGGAAGATGTGCATTATATGTGTAATGCATCTCTGATTTATATGTTGTTTCTTGATTGTATTCTTTTGAAAAGGATCTATGAATATATTCATTATTCTACTCTTGATTGGTTATGGTTGTACACTTTCATTAGGTACACTCTCATCACGGATGTTCTCATATATCAAATCTTGGATCTTATATACAAAACTGATACATCTAGTAGTAAAATGCCCTTTTGATCGATGATAATCAAAATATGTATTCTAATCAAACACTTTTATAAGATGTTTGTTCATATCAACCTCTTTAATGAGAGTGAGTGATATGATGTTACATTCTAATAAATTTTTAAATACCTTGTAGGGATCTTCTAGTAAATTGGTAAATTGTATACTAGGAGGAATTGATAATACAATACACAAGTAGGTTGTGAAACTACATTCATTATTGCCTTTTGATCACTCTTATGTTAAAACGGTTGCATCTTATATAGTGGATTACTCATATTCTTATCATGAGAATTATAAACTTGGTTTGTTGAATACTTAAGTTTGTTCATTTCCAACAACTTGATCTCTCTTTCCTTGATTGTATGACACAAATCCATGAATGATAGAAACTTCTTAAACATAATAGATTCATGTAGAGGTGTAAGTAAAATTTGTTTGAAGATGTCTTAAAATTCAGTATCTACCATATGATTTATCATCTTGGAAAGCATGGTCTTAAATTTTATGATAGACTCATTAGATTTTTGTTTGAGTTGAGTAATCTGGGTGTATGAAATATTTTCACTGATATTGATTGAGAAATGTTCAAGGAAAAAATCTACCAAAGGGTTGAATGCAAGAAGAGACTGATGTAGTAAATCATAGAACCATATTAATTCATATTATTTTAAGCTTATGGGAAATAAATTGGTCAACCTAATGTTGGATGCATAGTCCAAACATGTGTGAAACACTCTCAAATATTGTTCAAGGTCACCTTTTCCATCATACAATGTAAGCTTAGGTGCCACAAAATTGGTTGGCAAAGGATATGAAGAAATGTTTTGAACCAATGGTGTATGCAATAAATTCTATGAATAAATTATATGATTATGATTTGAATCACGTTATTCCAATTGTAATACCATAGTTTGCAGGGCTAAAACCTTTTGCATAAGGAATTGTACATCAAACCTAGAATGTGTGCTAACAAAAGGTGGTGTCACAAATGATTGAGTAGGAATTGGAATATTAATCTATTCAAATCCTTTGGTTTCACCCATGGTAGATGTTGGCATAAAGTTTATATTTAATGGTGTAGAGAAACATAAAGAATTCATAGCATTAGAAGTATAAGACGATTGGCCTTTGGATGTTTTCTTCATTTCTTCTCTAATAATTTTTATAAAAACATCTTTCATATCTTTATTCTTGACAAGGTATCCCTTTAATTATTTTTTTATTTGTGTCATATAATCTATTAACTAACTCAACCTTTATGGTGTTATGAATGGAAATCTGAAAATGCCTAACTTGAGTATCACTTAACCTAATAGTTATTCTAAGATAAGTAGAAACAATTTTCTTAGATTGCACTATGTATTAAATAGAAATTTAGAAGATTGTTATTAATAAAGAATTTACCAAATCTAAAAAACCTAAGACAATAATGGGAAACAACAAAAAGAATGAAATAAACCATAACAACATCTATAGTTAGGGATTTGTAATATTCAATGATAGATGAGTTCACTAATATCTTTTATTAAAAATTGGAAAATAGAGAGATGTTAAATCCTAATTATAAGTTCACCAATATGTTTTATAAAAAATTAGGAAATAGAGAGATGCAAATTAGAATGTTAAAGATATGAAATAAATGATACAAACTAGTTTAGAACTTGCTAAAGTTGGAAATATGATAAAAGGGGAAAATACCAAATAATAAAAACTTATTATAAATAAGATACTTTGGACTATAAGTGCAACTATGAAACTAATTGTGTAACTAGATGATGATATTTTGAATTAGGAACAGGGATTTGCTTGAATCTAGGACAATGCCACTATAACAAGATAGGATCATCCCATGATGGTGTCCTTAGGGTGTACCAACGTCCAATAGGTTTTTATCAATTTGTGAAATTTTGGACCTATGAACTTTTTCTTGTTGCCTTTGTATGTGTGATCAGATCTAGATGATTCACTATAGAAGCCATTGTGTGCCTTCTTTTTCACTTAGAACCCTGGCTAAAGAGGTTATGAGGACAAAATATAATAAATTGGAAAAAAAGGTTAGTATTTAAAGTTGTGTTTGGCCTCAAAACTCCTTGTTGAGTGATACCTACATACTAATACTCAAAATAGGGATCAAACTCTATGTATTTCTCCCATGATATGGTGGTATGTGTGAAATACTGATGTATTGTTATATGTTGATGCAATCCTAGTGTGATTAAGTGATTCAAAAATGACCTATGACCTTGGAGATGTATTTATACCTTTTTCATGGCTACTAAGGCTATGTGGACTCATAATTGGGATGGATAGATGTTTTCCTCTTAATGTGTTATTAGATGTTCTGGTGATTTTAAGTTATATGAGCCTCTCATGAAAAAATGGTTTAAAAATATGGATTTATAGTGATAAACATGAAATTACTTTATATGGGGATTATTAAACATGTGATACGACCTATTACATATGTTTGAGTTTGAAAAAATAACCGTTATTTAGTGGAACAACACAGTCAGTGGATTTTAGACATTATTGGTAGGCATGATTGTCCTAAAAGAGTAACCTTGTCTAAGGGGCAAAGACAACTAATTTGGAAGTGTAAATTAGTTAAAGGGTAAGCTTGATCTATTTGGAATGATAAATACGTACATTTTTTTATCATTAGTTTCTTGGAGAAATAAGTCATCCACATAGAAGTGAAGGAATGGTAGTCAAAGATTATAGAATTAGACATAAGTTAAGTGTGTATAAGGAGTTGTAACAAGTGTATTATTTTAGAAAAACAATGTTAATCTATGTGTCTAAAAATATCAATCTAAACCATAACATGAATATATGCACAAAATATTTATTCTCCAACCTCTTAGAGTTAGCTCCAATGACCAAATTCAGCTTTATCTCTATGAAATTTTGTCATAAACTTGTCTCACACATGTAGAAGTTCATGTTTATCATGGTTTATCCTGAGATGCCTATATGAGAAATAAAATAGGGATGGTAATGCACTTAAGACAATCATCTTATGATATCAATATTAATTGATCATCACAACAAAGCCTTCAGAGAGCCTGAAGCTCTTTTGACATCATATGCAGTAAAACACCAAATAAATTTGGATCTAAGATCTCCTCTTCCATATATTCCTATGTATCACATAATTGTTTGGGAGAATGATGGATTTTGGAACTAAATATAAGACCTCCTTGATCAAGGTAAAATAAATCCTAGATCTTCTCCTTACAAGAGTCAAGTAGTCCTTGTACCTAAGAAGGATGGTTCTTAGAATCTTTGTATAGACAATTGTGCACTCAATAAAATCATGGTGAAGCATCACTACCCATTATATCTAATTGATGTCCTTTTTTAATAGCTTTGAGGTGCACAATACTTCACCAAGTTTTCCCTGAAGTCAAGTTACCACCAAGTTTCAATCCATCCAGAAGACATCTTTTAAAACATGGAAAATATTATATAAATGATTGGTTATACCTTTCAGCTTGAGCAATGTGCTAACAAAATTCATGCACTTGATGGATGATATAATCATGCCCTTTCTCAAATCATTAATCTTTATATACTTTTATGACATCCTCACCTTCAACAAGACTTGGGAGGAACATGTGGATCACATCTCGTGTGTCTTAGACACCTTGCATAGACACAAGTTGCATATTCTACTTTGGCATTATATTGATATAGTACTTAAGCTACATCATTGACCAGGGAAGAATTCATGTATATATAAGGAATATCAAATTGATTCATAATTGTCCCATTTCGAAAAGTTATATAAACCAACAATCAACCCTTTTGCCTCTTGTAATGGTTAAATCATAATCAAACCAGTTTAATCATAGGGACCTGTACACTAGAAGGCTAGTTTTTATGTGTGAAAATGGTGCTTAACTTTAAGCACAAATTATTTGAATGAAATTAAAACTTAACAAGATCACAAAAATTAAATCAATCAACAAATAATTTTGACTCAAACAAAAAAATCTTTTCACAAATACCGCTTTTCAAAAGTCAATAAGTATTAAAGTATTCTTCCAAAATAACTTTAATTGAAATAAAATCAAGATTTATAACTTAAAAAAATATTTCTAATATATATTCCATTCTCATATTTATATTTCATATTCATATCTTGTGATCATATTTCACTTTCAAAATTGTATATTTTTGTTAAGCAAATAATAGAGTGAATCCTATGGAGAAGGAAATCTCTTGAATGGTCAAATTTGTGTGTGTGTGTGTGTGTGTGTGTGTGTGTGTGTGTGTGTGTGTGTGTGTGTGTGTGTGTGTGTGTGTGTGTGTGTGTGTGTGTGTGTAAGAGAGAGAGAAATAATTAATTATTTCTCCCATGCATATGATAAAATGTGATCAAAATTTATTTCAAGGAATTAATAATTGAGTTCTCTTTACGTAAAGGCATTAGTATATATTTTAGTTACAATGAACACTAAATTAAAACAACAATAGAAAATAGCCACAAAGAAGAGGTGGTTGAAAGCAAAGTGAAAAATAAAGAGAAAAGTGAAAAGAAAGATCAATGACACACACCGACAACAAAGTAATAAAGGGAAAAGAAACTAACATAATATAAACTAAATTAAAGATTAAAGTTAATGTATAGGTTATAGACATCCCTGTAAAGTACAAATGAAGATAAAACATAAAAGAGAAGTCGTATAAGACTAAAATAGATAAAAGGTTTTATAATAATCATATAATAGTAGTTTATAATGAAAATGGTTGATTTAAACAAGATTAAATAATAAATAACAACTTTCAAAGAATGAAGGTTTGTCATACAACTCTTGCATGAAGTATTTATAAGGAGATGGAAAGCATAACACTATACCCAAACCTATAACTATAGATATCATGCAGTCATCATGTAGTTAATCTCAAAAAATCAAATAGGTAAAAAATTTAATGAATAATAAACTTAGATACATCTTATTACTTTGAGCATTATTACTCACCCACCAGAGAAAATGTTGTTTGGTCCTTCTCCAACTAAACCTAACTCATAAATGTTCTCACAAAATTTATAAAAAATGAAATGAATTTGTAGATTATAGAATATTACATAGATTCCAGATACATGTATGTGATCCCTTTTGCAATAAATCCATCGAGTCTTTTTTAATGTCTCCAAGTCAGTTTAAAATAATTATATGTGAACCATAACTTAAAATAATATCACTTTTAGTTTACAAAGTATAGATAACTAGGTTTATAATAATTAAATGATTTTATGAGAATGAAAAAATAGAGACTCAAGAAATATTTACTATTGCAACGCTTCATGTTATATTAAATAAAAATTTATAATTACAAAAGGTTACAAAGTAATGTAGCTGGACAAATCACAGCTCAAACTGCATGTTGGAGGACAAAATTGGCTCAAAATAGAAAAAATAGTTGGCCAAGGCACAATGAAAGAAACTAAAAATAACCAACCATTAGAACATTAAGCACAAGTCACTACCCCAAGAGTTGGAGGTAGAGGATCATCCTTGGGAAGCACTGACCAAGCATGCGGTTCCATGTCAAGAATCTCTGAAGCATCCCAACCATCTAGGGGGTCATCATGAATAGTGATAAGCCAACTATTAGTGGGTTATGCATGAATAATAATGCTCACTAGAGATCATTGTGAAGGACCAACATCAGACTTTACATGAGAACTCCAACCATCCCCTAGGGGAGGGTGAGGAGAAAAGTGGCCCCTTCTTTATGACTGACATCTAATTATAAGCCTCTTAGGAGGAGGTGGCAGTGGATTAAAGGGAAAGACATCTGGTGGAACTCTACTCATTGTGCAAGGGGCACTCCCCTAGTGGTCAAGGAGATCCTACAAGTGGTAGAGGTCCAGTGCCATCTTCTCAACTTGTGCTTGAATATATAAATAACCAATGAAAATGAAAATAACCTTTTCATTAATAAAAAAGAAATTCCACAAGCCTCATAATTAGAAATAATATTATTCTTGGCTTTCCAAACATAAAAGAGGATGATAGAATGAAATAATTTCCATTGAAAGGTAATAAAGTTTGTCCAATTAGAAAAATCCCCAAAAAGTTCATGATGCCAAGAGAAAGGCTCAGGGTATTGAGGTTGGAATAACAAATGAATCCATCACTAGGCAGACTAAGCTTTAGGGCAAAGCCAAAACAAATGTTTAAAAGATTATGGTCATTTGTAATTTAGATAAAAGGTTTGGGTAATGTGAAGGTGGAGTAGCCTCTCACCATGGGGGGGTCCTTGGTAAATTAAACACCACAAAAAATGACCCATCTTGGGATCCAGGCCAAGGTGTCACACACGATCCAGATAGTGAGCCAAGTCCTAGGAGAGGACTAGAGGCCCTAGTACATGCTGAGATTACCAAAATATAGAGATAATTGACTCATCACTTAGTAAATAAGCTCAAGAGAGTATATTTTAAAGTGTGTATCATGGTTCGACCTCCAATCTTTCCACCAGGTCCTAGAAGACTGCAGGCCAAGCTTATATAGCATAACATCAATGATTAATTTTTGAATACAAAGGTTGGAAGGTAAGTCCACATTATTTAATTGAAACTTGATTTTTAAATTAGGCCATTAAATTTAGTTTTTTGATGTGAATCCCTTTGTGAAATAGTCATAGAGGTTTAATACCAGGTAATTTAGCTAGGGGAATAGAAGAATTAGTGAAAATATGAGACCACCATAAGTTATGGTCATTAAAAGATAACCATGTGTGAAATCCATACCTTACCCACTTCAAGTGGGGTTTGACTACTATGAAATTCTTCCATATACTTTTGACTTGAAAGGAGCTAGTAATCTGAACGGGTATAGTAGTGATGAGGAGGGATTGAAAGTTGATATTCTGCCAACTCATTTACCATAGGGAGAGCTTGAAGAGATATAATGTCAAAGAATAATTTTCCAAGATTTATTACCCTCAATATCTTAAACAACCCACTTATCACACAAGTCCATACTTTGCCTATAGGCGTCAATGATGCCCATGCCACCTTTATCACAAGGGAGGCAATAAATTTCCCAGGCCACCCGATGAAATCCTTAAGCCCTATTTGAATTAGCCTAGAGTAAATGTATAATAAGCTTGGGTAGACTATCATAAAAATATTTGGAGGGAGCCCAAGAAGAGGAATAATAAACATGTGTGATAGACAAGATCTTGGTGCAAATCTAGAACTTTCCCACTAGAAATAGGGTTTTGGTGATCTAATACGCAATCTTCCTTTCATTTATGTTGAGGACATATTGCCAAATCTCGACCGATGAGCTATCAAAAGTGAAAGGGATGACCAAGAGCTTTAATTATCCCCCCATCCACTATGAATTAAAATTCCTTAGCCACTCAGGCATAGGCATCATACTTTGATGAAAACATTGGGTTTTCCTCTATTAAAGGCTAGAGCCAAAAGCTAGACAAAATATGTCTAGGCATTGAATAACTTCATTAAAAGTGGCCTCTTATTATTTAAGCATGAGGAAGGTGTCATCTATAAAGTGGCCATTAATGAGCTAATAAGTGTGATCAAGCAAAATAATGTCATGAACGAACCTTTGAGAATCCTTAAAATCCAAGAGGTAACCCAAGGCTTCAAGTAATAACACATAAAGCATTGGAGCAAGGGGATAACCTTGGTGAATAGACTGTTGGAGCTCGATCCCCATAATTTTATGCCCATTGATAATGAGGAAGGTTGAGGCATCATGAAGTAAATTTTTCACTCCATAAATGAAATAGGGGCCAAAACTAAGAGCCTTGAGCATGGCAATAATAAATTTCCACTCGATCTTATCATAAGCCTTCTCAAAGTCCAATTTAATAAAAATAGTTCCCTGAAGATAGGAGTGGACCCAAGCCATGTTCTCCTAGACTACAATAATATTATCCAAAATATATCACCCTCTAATAAATATTGTTTTCTCTAGTCTAACAATGGCAAGTAGGATGAGTTGAATGCGGTTGGTGAGGGATTTGGCAAGAATATTGTAAGAGACATTGAGTAGGGCTATCAACCTCTAACTAGTAAGAAGCACAAGATCTCCATCTTTGGGAATTAATTTAATATTTCCTTGATTAATCATGGGTCTAAGAGAATGATTTCATAAGTCTTCTTTGTAGACTTGTAGCAAGTCAAGACCAGTAAACTCCTAAGTGGCTTTGTAAACTTTTCAAGGGAAGCCATTAGGGCTAGGGGATTTATCATTGCTCATATAGTTCAAAGCCTATGTAATATCCTTCAAGGTGAGTGGGGAATCACAAATCCAATGGTTAGCTAGATTGAGCTTGTGAGGCACCATATCGAGGCAATTCTAAAGAGCTTGGGACTACTCAGTCATGAAAGGTTGGGCTTATAAAACCAACTTGTAATGCTCAAGAAAGGCTAAGGAGATATTAGACTAGGAGGTGAGCCAAGATTGATCCACTTGAATGGGATTAATTTTCTAGAGAGCTTGATTGGATTTAAGTGCTTTAAATAATTCTTTGGAGGATTTGTCACAAATTTTAAGCCAATGCAATTACATGTAGAGATGAGCACCTCTGTATGCATGGATATCTACCACCTTGAGTTGGTGTTTGAGGTAGGAAGCCAACCACTACAACTGCATGTTGAAAGGATAAATCATGAGGGAGTCAAAGAGCCATTTAAACTCTTTAAGTGTGGCCTCTACTTAGTGTTTATGAAGTTGGGTGAAATGTTTGCCATGGTGGTAGAGGAAAGAGGTGGTTTATAGAATGGCCTCATTCCAATACTCAATATTGTTGGTGGTGCATTAGGGTTATGGGGCTAGGATCTATATCTATTGGATGAGTTGGATGATACCAATGTGACTCAGCATGGAAGTATTGAGAAGCTAGCCATTAATGCTTGAAAAGGAAAAAACATTTTTCTCTAATATAATAAAGTGGTTGATCTATTTGAGCACATGTTGATCCCCATATTGGTAGTTGGACCACATAAACCAAGATATGGGGTTAATTTCTCACCACCAAAGGAGAGGGTCTTCCATCCCCCATTTATTTCTGAAATAATACCAAGCCTCATGTTTGCCAACACACCAACACATAGGGATGGACCCAGCTTTATCTTAGGGGTGTTCAATCATATTAAAGTCACCACATACAAGACACATGGTAGTAGGTAGCCCATTTGCCAAAGATTGCCAAAGTAGGGAGTGACCAGGGCCATCATTGGGAGCATAGATGTTGAGAATGCCAAATGGATGGCCATAAATATCAAGAATAATTCAGACTATGTGATGTGATGAAACCTCCCTCATGGAAATAATGTCAGGACCTTAGGGGTAACTAAAATACAAATGTGGCCACATCTCATCTCATGCAAGGTGGTGATCTAGGTGGTGTCAAGACAAATGCTTCATAAAGATGTCTGGAGGGGAAAGCTAGATATTTTGACTTCCTATAGACATAAAATATCTATAAAACCAATCTACTGATAAGTGACAACCATATATTATTTATAGGTAGACTCTGTAAGACCCCTAACATTCCATGATATTACATTCATAGGGAAGGGTCATCCATTTGAAGTTCCCCTTACCCATCCTCAAAATTTGCTAACGCTACAAAGTTGTTGTGTTGGTTTGTAGACCACAATGAAGTTACATTTGGCATCATGCTCCTCCCAAGGAGAGTCTACACCCCTATAAGGTGGGCTATGAGACCACCGAGGTAATGATCCACTAGTTGAGAGCACTTTTCCACAAGCATCATGATATTTTAAGAATCCATAGAAATGATTTTTGGATTAGAAGGAACTAGAGTGGTAGGGGCAACATAGAATTCCCCTAAAAGGGCATGATAATTAGAGGAGAATATCCCTGAGGTGGTGGCTAGGGTGTGTTTTGTGGCTTAGGGCTTGATGACCATTTAGGGGAACTATGGTCCAGCCATCACCTTGGTCTATCATTTTAGGCTTTTTGATCTAAGGATGTGGCTAAAAAGGATTTGGATGACCCATATGAGGACAATCCTTGATGTCATGGTCTAAATCCTAATAATAATAATAAAAAGTGTTAGGAAGGTTGAAATAAACAACCTTTTGTGACCATTGGGTCTCCCCAACTTGGATTTAGATGAACTCCTTCAGCTCCTTAGAGAGGTCAACCTCCACATAGACTCATTTGTTAGGGTGAGGGGAGATCCACTTATCTAGTTCAATTGTAACCATGTGTCCTATAGGAGCAACAATTTGGGGTATAAAATCCTAGAGGTGAACTAGCAGACTGAGAAGTGTTAGGATTAAAAGCTTTAATACCACATGTTAGGATCAATAAGCTATAACCTACATTTTAAGTAAATAATTCAAAATAAAAACAAGCTACAAAAACATGAGAGTTAAGAGGGAACACATTACACAATATGTACATGGAAACCTTGCAGTGTGCAAGGAAAAACCATGGGGAAAATGGAAACTTCCATAATTCATTCCTTCAACAAATCCTCTATTACAAGATCTCCTTCAATAACTCCTTTTAGTGCTAACATAACCAATCACTTAAGTGAGTGAAGCATACAAAGCCTCAATATCTAACCTCTAACCTCAAGGATATGCATTCTTACAACAAAGCATACAATGCATCTAAGTGAGCCAAGCAACATAACCTTCAAACTCTACCTCTCTACATTCATGTAAGCCTAAGCTTGCAATGATCCAAGAGTGATCCACCAAGGGATAAACTAATACAATGGAGAAGACATGCTTAAATAACATTTATAAAAGAGAGAGAAGAGAGAGAGAGTAACATCATGTGACCCTAAAAATGCATCACACTTGTGTGAATAGTGATTCTCAATAGTGGCGGTTGTCCTCATGTACTAAAAGTCATGAAAAGAGATCCTTCTTTAGACAAGATCATGTGCCACCTCCATCTAACTCTAAAACCTATGCCCCACTTCCACAAGTGAGTACAAAACACCCATGGTGTTATTCTTGTCTTCATCTCCAAGGGTCAAGAAAGTAGATGATCCACTTTAGACAAGATCTCTCACCAATAATGATCTTCATGTCTTCTTCTTCCATGTGACCACACAAGTCCAAAAGGTGTTGCAATCACCTTTGGACTATCTCCACACATGGGAATCAAGGACACATCAAAAAATCCAATCCAAACCTTGACCTCTTAATGTTTGAACCTCATGACAAACCACATGTGACTGCTAGGGACAAAACCCATGTCCTTTAGCAGAGTGATATGACCCACTCCCCATCACATCATCATAATCACACTTGTAACTTTTCATGGGACCTTACCACATCATCAATCAGCCACATCACCTACATGCCATATCACTTGCATGCCACATCATCTCCATACCACATCACCTTCATGCCCCATCAATATGAATAGTGACCATGAATAGTGATGTAACCCATGAATGGTGACTATAAATAGTGACTTCACACCTAACATGCTCCCATTTGAAGTCAATATACATAGACTTTTACCACACCTGAGTATTCTTCCATCTAGTTGTCCATCTATGCCCACTGCTACCTTGACACAAACCCAGTAGAGGTTTTGTTGCACTACTTAAACTTCTCTACCCTGAATAACTTTGTCAACATCTACTCTTCCATAGTATATTGTAACACCTAAAGTGACTCCCACTTCACCACACATATACCAATCCTCATATCAATATTATGCCATGAATTGATCACAACTCCCACTACTTGGAAGTATTCGGTCTAATGCACATGATGGCTTTCATGAGTCTTCTTACTCTTGATGAATCTAATACATAGGACAAAAAAATATGTCTTCTCTTCCATTATAGGATGCTCCTAGGAAGATAACTCAAACATTCAAGAAGTGGGGTACTTACTTGATTTCCCATTAATGTGCATATCCATCATTAGTTTGAGCCTCCTACCAGCTTTATCATGTCTTTGTCACCGGAGCCATCACACAAATGATTATGTTGGGGACTGCATCTAACATGTCATCAACACATAAAAATAACCTATGCTAAACACCTTAGCTCTCCATGAAAGTGTTGAATATCCTATCCTATATGTATGATGCCTACACTAACCTATACAGTGATTTATTCAACATGTAAACCAGTAACTTATTTTTCCTCATCATCTATATCTTTCTCTTCCTAAGAGAGATATCACCATGTAGGAATCATGTTGCTTAAAATTATTGAACAATTAGTGCATGTATCACTCTTGATAGTAGTGAGGAGACAAGATCTCATAGAAGTCAAAATTAGACTTCTATACATAGCCACCATACTATCAACATTACACAAGTTCACTAAACCAATTATAGCTCCTAAGAGGTTGTCATGCTACTTGGTGCATCAGTGCACCTATCAAGTTTTTAAGCTTCAATAATACATCCAAAATGCATCATTCTCAACTACATGTCCAAACATATGGCCTTCTCATTTTAGGAATACCAGGTCTTAGTTATTCTTTTGCATGTAGCCTTTAGCTACCAACCATGGTAAACATGAAAAAAGTGGACCAATCATAGCTCTAGGTAAGTTGTCATTCTACTTAGTACAATAATACACATACCAAGTTTTTGAGCCTAAAAATTGCATCTGAAAAGCAACCTGCTCTCTACATGTCCAAACACACGGCCTTTTCCTTCTAGGAACACTAGGTCTCACTTTGGCATCTACATCTTCTTCTTCTTCCTCATCCTCAACTAATTTAAGCCAAGTATTAATTCAGGTTTATTTGTACCTACTTTGCATGGATTTGTGTCATCTACAACATCTCAACTAATAACATGTGGTCAATAGGATACCACATCATACACCCCTTCATTTTTTTCCAAGAACCACAATAAGGGCGTCCTTATCCTCAACCTCCACCAAAGGAGACCAACTTTCTCTTCAAGTTGTACATTTGCTCCATCATTTATAGGGACATTGTGTAGGCTACAAAAAAATTTGGCAAAGCTTTTACAACTTCTCCTTCAACTCTCCTACTATCTTCTCCTCAACAACATTGAAGAGAACAAGATCTTCGCCAATAGATCATTCATAACTCCATAGAGAGAACTACCTTCCATAAAAAAAATTCATCATCTTCAACTTGACCTTGGTCTCTCCTTCTATCAAAATATCTTCCACGTGCACAAAACCAACCAACTACAAAAAACACTCACAAACATGAGTTTTTCACCATGGCTTTGATACCAAGTGTTAGGATCAAAAGCTCTAATACCACATGTTAGGATGAATAATCTATATCCTACAGTACAAGTACATAATGCAGAATAAAAATAAGATAAAAAAACATGAGATTCGAGAAGGAACACATGCATAAGGTGTACGTGAAACCCTTGCACT
This sequence comes from Torreya grandis, assembly GCA_037957365.1. Lineage (NCBI taxonomy): Eukaryota > Viridiplantae > Streptophyta > Pinopsida > Cupressales > Taxaceae > Torreya > Torreya grandis. The sequence goes on along the minus strand of JARHVA010000639.1, from coordinate 2,560,279 downwards.
ATGCAAGGAAAAACCATGGGGAAAATGGTAGCTTCTAGACTTCATTACTTCAAAAAATACTCTCTCAAAATAACTCCTTCAGCAACTCCTTTTAGTGCTAACATAACCAAGCACTCAGGTGAGCCAAGCATACAAAGCCTCTAGGTTCTAACCTCCAACCTAAGTGCTTAGAGTCTAGAGGTTGTGTACGCTTGGCTCACCTGAGTGCTTGGTTGTGTTAGCACTAAAAGGAGTTGTTAAAGGAGCTATTATAAGAGATTATCTTTTCAAATAATGAAGTATTGAAGCCACCATTTTCCTCATGTTTTTTACTTGCACATCGTAAGGTTTCCACGTGCATCTGATGTAATGTGTTCCCTCTTGACTCTCATGTTTTTGTACCTTTTTTTTATTCCACATTATTTACTTTCACTATAGGATATAGATTATTGATCTTAACATGTGGTATCAAAGCTTTTAATCTTAATAATTGGTATTAGAGCCATGGTGAAAAACTCCTATTTGTGAGTGTTTTATATTATTGCCTAGTTTTCTGCAAGTGGAATCTACTATGACAAGAGGAGAAACCACAAGGAAAATTGTAGCTTTTAGACTTCATTACTTCAATAAATTTATCTCTTACAATAGCTCCTCTAGCAACTCCTTTTATTAATAACAACCAAGCACTCAATTGAGCTAAGCATATAAATCCTCTAAGATCTAACATCCAACCTCAAAAATCTCCATGCTTACAACTATAGAGAGGATTACAAAGAAAGTTAGTCAAGCATTAGTCAAGAAATCATGAAAGATGCATTAAAGACATAACAAAACTTAGCCTATCTATTCATGTAGGAATTACAAAGGATAGTAAGAAACAAATGAAAGAAAGTAACATCATATCACCTTCCCAAATGGATTCACATACCAATGTGGCTCAAAATCATGTTCTCCCTTTATCAAGAGCTCTTGTCTTCAGCAACAATGGTGGCCAACTCCTCCAATGCCTCAAGAACTCCTTATAAAACCTAGGCTCATGATTTATAATCACTATAACTATTCTATCAATGAAGCATGCATATAAAATAAATAGTCAAATGCAAAGGATTGTGGAGACAATTTAGCATAATAACTTTGCACAAATCAAGATTAAAAATTATGTTCATGGCTTCTCTATTTATAGACTTTTGAGATTGATCAAGATCAACCATGACCATCCATCTCAAGATTGAGATGTGTGGCCATAGATTAATCCAATTATATAATTAAATCCATAAATATCTCTCATAAATATTTGGGATAGAGGGGCATTTAAGAGGCATGGAGGGTCTTAATGAGGCATGGGAGACCCATAATCTTGATATTTGTGGCATTGATGGCCTAGGGATGTCTTCCCAAGGAATGATGTCACCTAATGATGTAGTTAATAGAAATCAATTTCCAAAAAGAAATATTCAACAACTCTCATGGAAAAACAACTTAAGCTCTTGATTTCGATCAATTAGCCTTAAATAAGGTTAATCAACATTTGTGCAATTATTTGGAAATTGACCTTCAATTAATCAAAATGGTTAGAAAGTCATATTACTGAGCTGTAATTTGAATCAGGTAGATTAGAAGGTGATGTTAGATTCATTGGAATATTATTCCTATTTAGGATGTTACCAATACAAAATAACAAAGGTACGTGACATGTACCAACAAATTATAAGAAAAGAGTGATCCAGAGCACAAAAAGGTAAAATCATCATTTTTACTCGAAATGAATTGATCAAAGTTAGCTGGCCCATAAATTGCATTTCCCCATTTAGGGATACTTTGACCTAAATTGGCACTTTTAAATGACAAGCTTGACCCATTAGCACATTTTATGGATTTTGACCTAAAATGTGCATTTAAGTGTAATTTGAGTAAGATTAATAATTTCAACATAGATGGTGTTAGGAATTGGATGTCTACATTTTACCCCTATTTGAGAAGGTGTAGCGAGACATTCAGATGAAGCAACATATTTTCAAAGAAAATAGTTATAAGGAATAAATTGGAATAGACCCATGATGCCCCTTCAAGAGGACCTTCTAGAGAGAAAGTGAGAGATTAACCCATGGAATAGATCACATCCAGATGAGCTAATGCTTGCACATGTGATTACCATCAATGATTAAAATATAATTAGAGGTATAATAGGTCCCAAAAGATGAGGGGAATGGGAAATATACAATCCATAAATGTAAGGGACACACTTTAAATGTACCCAATTTGAGAGTACAAGCTGCATGCTTATGGCATTGATCAATCCCAAAATAAGTTACACACTAAATATTATCATCATGGGTAGTAGTGTGGAGAGCTTAGAATTAGAGGAAAAGAGAGAAATTTCTGCTTCAAGAAGGGAAACACCACTAGAATGAGGTCTCCAAAGAGAAGATAATAATAAGTGCCCCAATAGAGCAAATGTGATCATGATAAAATAGTTTTGCCCCAGTACGGCCAATTTTGATCATTGATAAAGAATAAATAATGGTTTTCCCCTATAGAGTTGATTTTATTCTGACATTACTTAGATAGTGTGTCCCAACATAGAAAATTAGCAAGTAAGATAGCTCAAGAATATAACCCAAAAGATATGTTAAAGTGATTGGGCACAAACGTACATGTGATGGTGTAATGACTTAGAAAGCTATATAAAACCCAGCATACGAGAATGCATAAAGTGATGAGAAATGAAAAAAATAATGGAGATGGCCAAGTTGAATCTAAATATGCTAAATAAGTGGATGTTGCCTACATAGTTCCATGGATTCATGTTCCAACATGAACTTCAGGCCAATGTAGTTCACTCAAGTTTAGGAGAGAATGGAATGAGGATTGATGAAAACTGACCAAGAATTGATTAGACTCACAATGTATGCAAAGAGATGCACATCTAAGCATAGAGTTGAGTGCTAAAATGCATGATACTTAGATGCCTATTGTCATATTATGAGCTTAAATTATGTAAAGTGTTCTTGATAAATATTCATTAGAGTGATGTTGATGTTAATAATTTGAGACCTAAGCACAAAGTTCTTGATATAACAAAAGAAATTAGGCATCATAAGTATTAATAATTTAGAATGGCATAATATTATGATTGCACTGAGTCGGTTCAAATGTGAATACCTATAACTAAGGATAATGTTAAAATAATGACCAAAACTAGAGTTACAGCTATTTACATTTAAACAAAAAGGCAAAGACAAAGAAAAAAAAACATAAATGAACCTAACTTAAAATCAAGATATGAACAATCAGGAGTCAAGTAGGAACAAGAATGTAGAAAATCATGGCAATAATAACTTGATAACATAAGATCAAGATATGAATAATCAAGATCTATGTAGACCATCAAGATGTACTTGGAAAATAAAACAAAAAAGCAAGACCAAACAGGAAAACAAAAGACTGACATGACAAACAATAATCAAATAAACACACACAAAATATTTTTGAGTTTTTTAATGTTTTATGAATGTTTTTGGAATTTTCTAAGTATCTCAACTCGATTGAGGATTAAGAGATACATAATGGTCTAGCTCATGAAATAGTGATAACTCACCAACTTAAAATGCTCGTAATATAGTGAGAGTGTATGATAAGAGGGACTGAGTTGACCTTGACATGAATCGAGCATGATTTATATAATCCCAAGTTATAGTAATTCTACCCACACAAAAGGCAATGAAAAATTGACTAAATCACAATAAACGTGAACAATAAAACAAATAATAATAGTAATGACTAGATGATGTGGCAATGCATGATAAAAAGGCATTGTACCTAATTTACCCATAGGCAGTTATAATTAAGAAACAATGTCATAACATTGATTTGCCCAAAGGTGGTTATAATTAGGGGTACCAAAACAATACTAATTTACCCATAGGTAATTATAATCAATGATACCAAATGAGATAGTTAATGAAAGATAACTTGCCAAATCAAATGTCATACTACTTCCATAGATTGGCATTGAACATAAAATTCTAAAATTGTTGAAACTAGATCGGAATCCCCTCATAAAAAGTGTAGGATGAACCAAAGAAACCAAGATCAAAATGGGATGAGATAAGATGACTAAGAATAGGGTTTAGTCAATAATAAAGAAATGGTATAATGAAAGTGATCAAAATAAAATTGGCTATAGTGGCAAAAAATTTGCCCCCAAGTGATGATTAGCTTAGATTGCTCAAAAAATAGTGAGAGCATTACTTAGGTTGCTTTAAAAATGATGAGAGCATTTAAACTTAATAATTGTTCATAAAATGATGAGAGCATAGAAAAGGGGTGACCAAGCTGACCTCAATAGAAATTGAGTGTTGCCTACATAGTTATGAAGGACCTCAAGTTAATGTAGTTCAAATAGTGTAGTAAATGGAACACAATGGTATAATAATGCCTAAAAAGGGTTTATAGGGTTGCCCCCAAGAAACGAGGCATGGTAATGGCAAATGGTAATTGGAAAAGTGAAAAATGGTTATGTTGCTCTTGTTGATAGGGAGATGCACATCCTAGTCAATATGTGAGACAACATAAATGATCAATTATTAAGTTGTTACCCAACACCCTTTCAAAAAAGTTGCTCTATCAAGAACTTGTTTTCGATCTAGATCTCAATAATGTGTTCATGATCTTTGTTGGTCATTGATTATGTTTCCTTTAAACATCAAGACAAGATAACTTCATAGCCTCTATAAAGGAAAGTGTTGCCAGTGATAAATGATATAAGTGGGTGATAATGGAATGTATAATTAATGGAAAATAAATGAAGATCAAGACTTTCAGTCACACGTAATGTTGTTGATGTTGGATTTGACATAATTTTGGTTGTGGTGGGGCCGAAGACCTCTAAAGATGCTCTTGATATGACCACTAGATTATTCTATTGCTTGATCTTGAGAGTAGCTACCACCTGATTATGTTGTAGATTAGAAGTTGTTTTGATTTGATCTTGAATAATATCTTCATTAAATAGTGAAGAAATTTTATGCTTAGCTTTTGATGCCTCGATGAGGTTTCCACCAATGAACTTATTTTGATCATCCCATAGCACCTCTGAGAAGGTTTCACAAAGAGATGTCAACATTTTACTTTGATTGTCTTCTAGCACCTTCGAAAAGGTTTCACTAAAAGATGTTGAGTTTGATCTTTGCTCATCTCCTAGCACATCCAAAAAGGTTTCACTAGGATATTATTATTCTTTAGCATGAATTTGGTCTTGACTCCACTGACATTATGCAAATGATATGTCACCATGGATGCAGTTCAACAAAGTGTGATTCTATCAGTCCCAATCAATGTTTGTGGGAGGTGGAATGTCATATAATGGCTATGTTGGGTGGGAATAATGGGATGATCAAAGGCAACATAATTATCATACAAGATACTAGGAAAACTTGTATCGATGTTAAAGTAATCATCCTCAAAAATTGTAAAAGGATCACATATATATTCAAACTAATCCCCAAGGTAGTTGTAACCAATGTTGAAACAACCATGACTATAATCCGATTCCAAATCAAGGGACTTTGAATCCAATGTCGTAACTGATGTTGATTCTATTTCTAATGCTAAATCTAATGTCAGTTCAAAAATAAAACCTAGCTCTAATTATAATTCTTCATTTGATATGGTTGTTTTGATAATGTTCTATTGAATGTTTGACAAGTAATGACCTGTGATGGCATAATGGGCTTAATAAAAATTAATTCATCTTGGAAGGGTTCAACACAGATTGTCTCATCTAAGTGAATCCCCTCAAAGAGAAGAAACCATGAGACTCCTTAATGAGTGAGAAAATATCAAGAGATAACTTTGTAGATATTGGCCTGTTAAGGAGACGAGGCTGTTTAAAAATAGGTAACATATGAATAGGTAGCTTATCACAGGTTGACTTATCACAAATGGATGTTTCAACAATAACATTTTGGTTTTGGTTCATAATTGGTTGCAAAAAATCAATTTTGAACACATTTTGATCCTCATAAGATGGCTCTTGAAGAGGTAATGGTTCTTGTTTTAGCTTGAAGATCAAAATAAAATTTCTAAAGTGGGGAACATTTGGTTTAGTGACAAAAATGGTTTACGGTTCAATAATGGACTCTCCAAAAAGTAGACTATTGAAGAAGGGATCAAACACAACTGTTTCATCAAATAGAGGTTCTTCAATAATAAGTTCATCAAAAATTGGTGGTGGGCCAAGAATGGTAATGACTGGATACTTCTTCATTTGGTTGTTTGTGCAAACCAAAGGAAGAGGTCCTAAAATGGTAATGACTAGACACTTTTTATTTTGGTTGCTTATGCAAACCAAAGGAGGACGTCCTAAAATGGTAATGATTAGATGCTTTTTGGTTTGGTTGCTCATGCAAACCAAAGGGGGAGCTCCTAAAATAGTGACAATTGGATGCTTCTTAGTTTGGTTGCTTGTATAAACTAAAGGAGGAGGTCTTAAAATGGTAACGACTAGATGCTTTTTAGTTTGGTTACTCATGTGAACCAAAGAAGCAAGTCCTAAAATGGTGATCCTGGCATGTTTTGGAGCCTGACTACTCATATAAGCCAAAAAATCCAAGTCTTCCTGAAAAACCCAATCATTCTAATCTTGAGTTAGATCATAAGTTGGATCTTGATTATATTCCCATGATTGATTTTTTTAAGGTATAAACAAGTTGGTTTTGACATGGTTTATAAAAAAACAAACAAGTTTTAGTCTCAAAAACACCAAGAAAATGACAAAATACACTAAGTATAATCATCCAAATCCTAACAAGGGTATGACAATGTGGGGTTGACTAAAACTAATTGGTTTTCAATCATTTCTAGGGGGATCAATTACACAATGACTTTCATGTCATGATGCAAAAGAAAAGCACAAAAATTGGGTGTCCACGGCACTTGGCTTGTTTTAAAAATGTCTTGCCCTTTTTTCAACCACTACATCCATCGCTTGCTCAGTGTACTGTGATGTCTAAAGTGTAGATACATCTCGTGTGCAACTCCATCACTAGCAGGTGGTTTAACTACTCAAACCACTTATCCTAGTGGGAGTGGTTAAAGTCAGTGTCGGGAGGTGAAACCTCATGTCAAAGCTTCCCTATAGAACTTGTGAGAGGTGATGAAATTCCCCTCACAAACCAAGTTTACATAAAAATAAATGACTTAATAGAAAGACTTTAGGGTCATTTTCAAGATCACCCAAACTATGATGAGTTTTTGGGGAGTCTTTTAAACGACATTCTGTCTATGCCTTGAACTAGGCATGTTTACAATAAGGATGATGCTTTTGATTCTAAAGTTTCCTAAAGGGGATGGATAGAAGAGCATACATGCAATGACCTTATTTTTGCCAAATCAAGTTCTAATTAAACAACTATTGAAAACAAAAAATGACAAGTGTGTTTAATTTTAAGCCCCAAAAGAAAGATTAGGTGGTGTTATTTTGACCCCTTGGTCTTAAGTTGTAACTTTGAAAGCCTAATTGTCAAAATCATTCACTTAAGCATCTAAAATTTTCATTAATCACCAAAACAAGGTTCTTAATTCATTTTAAAGCATGCAAAAGATGTCTTAATAGCATGTTTTAACAAATTTGAAGTTTGTTGGTTACATGTCTACCCTTAAGGCATCACCCCAAAAACAAATGTGTTAAACTAAAAACATTTAAATACATTTTCAAATTTTTGAGAAAAATCTATACAAATTGAAGCTAAACTAATATCAAATTCTAAAAAAATTAGGAGAAAACACGTGGTTTTAAAACAAATCATCAAAAATGGAGTCCATATAACCCCAAACCAAGCATTTTAAAATGGCCTATTAGCTCTCAAGTTTTGTGTTTTTAATAAAAACACAATGACCATTGATTGTTATACTTGACCATCGATGGTTATACCTAGCCATTGATGGTTGAAAATAGCTATCGATAGTTGTACTGACCATCGATGGTTGAAAATAGCTATCGATAGTTGTACTGACCATCGATGGTTGACTGTGTAAAATTGTGACAAATAAAAATGGAAAAACAAAGTTAAAAAATCAAATTGTAAGAGTTTTAATAATTCAAATGAAGATTTTAAAGTTGCATAATGATCTTATTCATGTGTGGGATGCATCTTATCCCATCGGGTGTGCCAAAATGTCGAGAGGATTACAAAGAAAGTTAGTCAAGCATTAGTCAAGAAATCATGAAAGATGCATTAAAGACATAATAAAACTTAGCCTATGTATTCATGCAGGAATTAAAAAGAATAGCAAGAAACAAATGAAATAAAGTAACATCATATCACCTTTCCAAATGGATTCACCATACCAATGTGGCTCAAAATAATGTTTTCCCTTGATCAAGAGCTCTTGTCTTCAACAACAATGGTGACCAACTCCTCCAATGCCTCAAGAACTCCTTGTAAAACTTAGGCTCATGATTTAGAATCACTATAACTAGCCTATCATTGAAGCTTGCATATAAAATAAATGGTCAAATACAAAGGATTGTGGAGATAACTCAACATAATTTTGTATAAATCAAGCTTAAAAATGATGTCTATGGCCTCTCTATTTATAGATTTTTGAGATTGATCAGGATCAACCATGACCGTCCATCTCAAAATTGAGATGTGTGGCCATGGATTAATCCAATTATATAATTAAATCCATAAATATTACTCATAAATATTTGGGATAGAGGTTCATTTAAGAGGCCTGGAGGGTCTTAATGAGGCATGGGAGACCCATAATCTTGTTTTTTGTGGCATTAATGGCCTAGGGATGTCTTTCCAATGAATGATGTCTCTTGATGATGTTGTTAATAGAAATCAATTTCCAAAAATAAATATTCAACAACTCTCATGGAAAATCCACTTAAGCTCTTGATTTGGATCAATTAGCCTTAAACAAGGTTAATCAACATTTGTGCAATTATTTGGAAATTGACCCTCAATTAATCAAAATTGTCAGAAAGTCATATTACTGAGTCATAATTTGACTCGAGAAGAATTAGAATGTGATGTTAGATGTAGGAAACTTATTCCCATTTAGGATGTTGCCAAGACAAAATAATAAAGGTACGTGATTTATACCAATTAATTAGAAGAAAAGAGTGATCTAGAGTACAAAAAGGCAAAATCATCATTTTGACTCGAAATGAATTGACCAAAGTTAGTTGGCCCATAAATTACATTGCGCCATTTATGGATACTTTGATCTAAATTAGCACTTGTAAATTACAAGCTCGAACCATTTAATGTGTTTTATGGATTTTGACCTCAAATGTGCATTTAAGTGCAATTCGAGTAAGATTGACAATTTCAACATACATAGTGTTAGGAATTAGATGTCTACAACAATAAAGCATGCATGATTCTTATAACCCAAGCATCTAGGTGAGCCAAGAAACATAACCTCCAGGCTCTACCTCTTTATAAGCAAGAAAGCCCAAGCTTGTAAAGATCCAAGAATGATCTATCTAAGGATATACTAATACAATGGAGAAGACGTGCTTAAATAGCATTTACAACAAGAGAGATAAGAGAGATAGTGTAACATCATGTGATCCCAGAAATGTGCCATTGGGTGAATAGTGATCCTCAATAGTGGTGGTTATCCTCATATGCCAAAAGTCATCAAATGAGATCTTCCTTTAGACAATATCATTTACCACCTCCATGTGGCACCAAAACTTGTGCCCCACTTCTACAAGTGAGTCCAAAACATGCATGGTGTTCTTCTTGTCTTCATCTCCAAGGGTCAACAAAGTGGGTGTTCCACTTTAGACAAGATCTCTCACTGACGGTGATATTATTGTCTTCTTCTTCCATGTGACCACAGAAGTTCAAAAGGTGTTGCAATCACATTTGGACTATTTCCACATATGTGAATCAAGGACACATCCAATCATGTGCCCCACACCTAGACCTCTTAACTTTTACACCTTATGACAAACCATATGTGACTACTAGGGATAAAACCCATGTCCTCTAATGGAATGTTATGCCCCACTCCTCATCACATCATCCTAATCACTCTTGGGACCCTCCATGGGCCCCTACCACATCATCAATCAACCACATCATTTGCATTCCATATCACCTACATGCCACATCACCCACATGCTATGTCACCATGAATAGTGATTGTGAATAGTGACTTCACATCTAACAAGAAGCTCAACCTAGATAGGGACATGAAGGATGGCATTATCATAAACTTTAAAATCATGAGACTAAGTAGATAAAATTATAAGTGGTTTTGAAGGAGCAGAACATTACACTTCGTCAAAATCAACTGCATTTCAAAGGGATCCTTAAAGATAAACAAAAAAACCCTTTGGTAAGGTTTCATATTCCATATACATGGACATGCAATAACTCCCAATGGTTACAAAGCCAGTTATGGAGGTAATTCTCCAAAGGGATATGGCCAACAAAATAAGCAATGATAGAGCAATTTTCATACCACGTGTAACATTTTTCAATAGTAATATTAGGAATACTTACATCTAGAGTGAAAGGGGGCTGAGACATTACCTCATTATAGACTTTTAAAATAAAATTTTGAGCTCATTTGGGCACATTAGCTCTGACTCTTACATCGATAGATGTATTAGAGTGCTGAGAAGCCATAAATATAGGGCTTGCCCACCCAAAGAGTAGTTCATCGAGTGTAGTTAATGCATTGTATCCCTAAAAAATCTTATGGGCCTAGCAATATGAGAAAGATGGGGAAAAAATGCAAGAAAAAAACACAAACCATGAAACCCTAGTAGAGCGATTATCCTCCTTCACACTTCAAACTTTGCCTTTTCATTCAGGAAGGATTTACGACTAAAGGCACTTTTAAAATATCATGGGTAGGTGGCCCCACTCTAGACAATGTTTCAAACTAAACAATCAAGGGAAAGTAATAAACTTATTTTCTCTTAAATGCCATAAAAAAATCAATAAAAACTACATGGTGAGCTAGAATTCTCTCACAACTATTAAAATTTTCACAGAAACCAAATTAATTATACTAAAAATCTTATAACTTTCCTAAAAATAAAGTGCATATTCTAAATACTTTATATCAAACCAAGAAAGAACCTCTGGATGTCAAAAAACCAAATCCTTTATTGAGAAGTAGGATTTGGAACCATAAGATATTCTAGCTATATATATGTTATATTAACATTAAAAACAAATTCCACAAAAATCAGGACCCAAAATATATTCTAACTATATATACTATTTTAAGATAAAAATTAATTCTAATCTATGTCATATATTTCACTGCAATACTAGATTATATTTTCACCACAACATGCATAAAATTTTAAATCCATAAACATAAAATGTAAGGCATCTTAAGGCTCACCAAGATCACTTATAAAATAAGGAGCATGTTACTATTAGAACCACTTTTCATAGTTGGGTACACATTTAAAAAATAATAATTACTTACTTCAAAATAGAGCCCAAATTTGACATAGAATTAATCAAATGTCAAGTTATTTCAAAAAATAAAATAAGAGTCATGAAGTAGTTTTAGTACTTATGATTTAGAGGTATAAGGGCATCGTGTACCAAGTCCTTGTAGTCATTGTAAAAGATAAATATTTGAAAGGGGATAAAATTATCATTATGAAGATGAAATCACATGTATAAAAATAGACTTTGTGCATATGTGTATAAGGGGGTTTGTTAGTTATACAGAGAGGAGACATTTTATTTCATGAAAAGCTTTAGCAATGGCATAATTCTAGGAAAGATTGGAAAATACAAAACAAGCAAATGGTAGAATATTTCAAGGTGCACTAAGTGGTCACGGTGAGGGATAATGACAAGCTATTTCATGTGATATCAGACAGTACAGATCCCATATCATATACCAAACCAAGATTGTGGACAGTAGTTGAATTTATATGACTTCCACATAATGAAAAGGGTATGTAGCTTATAAGGTGGGAATATCTTTAGTTGGTCATTTTCTATTTTTAAGGTCAGTAAAGATGTCATGAACACTGATTTGATTACTACAAAATAAATTAGTCTAGATAAACATCATTAAATACTTAAAATATTTGTTTCATGATAAGAATTAAAATGGTTTAAAACAAATTTATATTTTATATAAATAAATAATAGTTTATTACTTATATAATATTTTAATATTATTATATTAAAACAATGACAAAACAACCTACATGTACGGTTTAGGACAAGTGTCATATGTATTTGGCACACATTGTATAAGTGGAAAATAAAAGATGATTGTCTTCTCTCCTTGATTTTCAAGCATAGGATGATGAAGAAATATCAGTTTTAATTCATAAATAATCACTTAATTATGGAGATGGCATCTCTTATATGAATGAAAAATGTATTATTGATTATAATATTGTAAATATCATGTATATTTTCTATAAATATAGATTATATGGTTCCTTTCTGGATTCATGGAAAGGAGAAAAGAGCATTATTTTTTATTGAACTCCAAGAAATTGAGTATTTGTAGTTTTATCAGTATTGCTCTTGTTCAAGATGAGAGTTCATTTATTAATTAGAGGGTTGTGTCTCCTTACATTTGTTTCATATTTTATAGAAAACTATTATACAAGATTGGTTGTATTTATTTTATGAGGTAACCATTTTGTGTGGTTGTCACGCTTCATTAAGGGAATTTTTCAAAAAAATCATGTGAGAATTCTTATACATTGTTCATTTTTTGAATCTTCATTTGGATTGAAGGAAAAATTGTTATCCCTTACTTATATAGCATAAATTATTATGGAAAATAAATTTTACATATCTACATTCAACCAAAGATATTGTTGTTTAAAATTTGCAAAATTATTAAAAAGTAGCACCTAAAATCCTTACCACTTTTACTACCACTTTTGAGAATCAAATCAAAGATTAAATTTATTAAATAACTATAATTCCCTTTAAAATATTTCCAAGCTTTCATAACTTAAAGGGACTTTTTTAAACACTACATGCGACCAAGAAAATTCCAAACAAAAGTTTCAAAAGGTTAATTATAAACAAGAAACCATGGTCTTACATAAAAAATTGCCTTGTTAAATAAACATTCTTTGCACAATAATTGTAAATTTCAATCTCCTTAATTGGTAACCATACATATTGGATTATACATCAACTTCAATTACCAAATAAATATTTTAGATGTCCTGCTATGAAACTCTTAAGGATAAAAAATATCACTTTTCCCTTCAAACACAAAAGTCTATATTCATCTAATCAAATCTTCGTATTGAAGAGAAAACACTAATTATTTATGTTAATTGATTCTCCATGTTTCAAAATCATTTTAAGAGCCAATCAAGTAAAAAATCCTATAAGCAACAAGTACTTAAACAAGAGCCTTGATCAGCTATAGTACCTATTGTTAGCTACAGTGTGAGAGATTAGGAAAGGGGAATAGATATATAAGTGGGCAATGATATGGATATAGCAATGCTAAATCAAAATGCAATGGAATTTGTTGAAATCTAGATAAACTGAGAAGATTTAGATCTATATATCTTATATTTTTAATTTTAGCATTGTTGTGTGGAGAAATTAAATCCAACCAAAAATAAATATTGTTATTGAAAAATTTAGTAAGATTAAGCTTGGCATGATCAACCATATTTAAATGTATCCATTTATAACTTTAGACGATGACAAAAATGCGCTTCCAAAAACTTGTTGTTGACCTTACAATCGGAGGTATAGACGTTCATGGGAGAATTAAACACATAATGACTTATTGCTCAGGCCATGGAGTTTCTTAGTAAATAATCAACTATTGAATCTTTAGCACTAGATGAATGTATGAGATTTCTATGTCAATTTTAAAATAAAAAAGTGTCTTCCTTTTGGTAGAGTACAATAGTACATGATTGCCAATATACAATCAAAATAACAATGTTTTTTAGCCATCTTCCCCAACCTCCCAACTCCCACCAGACATAGCAGAAAGTGACACTAAAAACACCTTTTTTTCCTAAGATGAAAATGTTTTTAGAATTTCAATCCACCTGAGACAAAGTTTCTATAATCTTTCAATGCCCATAAGTATTTCAGAGACAAGAAAATGATTACCCAGCCTTCAAAGAAATGGTTTTAAGATTCACAAGATTTCATTGTCTCCCTTCCATGTTAACATTTCTCTAGTGTAGGTTTTCATTCCAAGAGAAATATATTTATACACCTCCTTTGATGCGTGAGAGGGCCTTTGAAAACATTGAGTAAGCTACAGATCTAGCCACTTGGTTCCAACATTTGTCAATTGGGAAAGACAATTAGTGTAGCAATACTCCAAAAGAGGATTTTAAGTTCAATTTAAAAGCCTGGATGTGTATAAATACTCCAATAGAGTATTTTAGGATGCCAAGTAATTACACCCAATTATCTAAGGAATCCCCATCTATATAAATAGTAATATCCCAAAAATCTAAAAATAAATAGGAAAAAGCAAAATAAAATACCAACCTCTTGATGATAAAAGAGCAACGCTTGTACAGGTATTGTCAGTCATATGAAATAATAAGATTATAAAAAAATGAACACAATTCCATGGGCTTGGAGAAATCCTTCCTCATATTTTATTATTTAACTATCAATTAATATCAAAAGAAGCTAACTAGTATGAAAAATAGTTTTGACTATTTTAAACCAGAAATCATTTCATAGATTCATAAATATGTTAAAAATGATTCTAAAGATATATTGTTGGTTCCCAATTACACACCTCTCTAATTTGGCCTTGCACACTTGAATAAAATGGCAAACAATGATGAGAAATCTGCTAGAATGGCATTGTAGTTGGGGAATGGTTTGGCATAAAGAATGGACTAGACTGAGAAAATGACTAAGAGCTACCTATAGAGGTTATGTTCATCTCCCTACTACTTTTGGCTCTACCTAAACCAAGGTGAGAGGACCTATGGGGTATATTTCTCACATAGAGAGATTATGTAATTCAACCTCTATAGGGATTATTGGCACAAAGAGACACAAATCTGACTAGAACACAACCAAACTTGCTCACTCCACTCGAGAAGGGTTATCACATAGAATGAGAAAATGTTCTAGGCAAGACACAAGCTACTAAAGATAGATATGAATATGTGATTGCAACCTTCCTTTAAAATAATCTCTAACAACACAAGGGTAGAATAAAAGATTACAATGTTGGACTTCAAAGCATAAAATGTAGACACATGTTGAATATACAATGTTCATGCATCTATAGGCAAATAACACTCAAGATATGCAAGGGGCATATTATTTATAGGGTAAGATAGGGTAGGATAAGTTGATAGTTATAAAAAGGGGAGGGTGGTATGAAGGAGGTCTTCAATCATTAGGGATACCTTCAATCATTCATGACATCATTCATGACAAAGATGCAGAGAACTTATATGTAAGATAATGAAACTACCAGGAGTAATTTGCCTTCTTCCATTGAACCCATAAACCTAGGGTGCCCTAACAAGTTATTCAACAACATACTCAAAATATAATGTTGAAGGGATTTATAATCCAAAACTAAACCCAAGATGACAACCAATAATGATAATAGAATAAGATATCCTATCAACAACATTTACAAGACATATCGTTGCACTTCACCAACAAAAAATAGTAGAGAACCATATGCATTTTCATTAACCTAAAAGAAAAATATTCTATACACCATTGTTTCAAAATGATGTCATGGGGACAAGCATGGTGGATTTGCTCCATGTTGGGTAGGGGAGTCATATAGACATGTTCTTAGAGCTTGATAATGGTTGTATAGTTGTAAACACCTTAGTACGAGAGACAAAACACGCACAATAGTGATCCTAAAATGTGAAGAGCCTATACTAAGGAAAACATAGACCAACACTATGACCAACACAATGGCCAATCAACCTCTTTTGAATAGAGGATAAGCCCTCTATTTATACATTTTTACCCTTCTTTTCAAATCCATAAGTGAGGGTTGCAATTTGAAAAAAATGGAAAAACACCCCTCCAAGTTCCACCAAGATATTCTCAGCTAGAATATACCCTTTGCCATGCCACTTGGGGTTTTGCATCCCATGGCTTTATAATTGGTGAATGGTTGGAAGGAGACAGAGACTGTGGTGCACTTTGCACATTGCAAATGTGCAATGTGCACCTAAGTTTATAGGCTCCACAGAAGGAGGATTATAGGTTTGGTGGGATCTAGAGCCCATCGTGCACTTTGCACATTTTCAAACATGCAAATTGCATGTCGAGTTCCATATTCCATTGGATGGGTGTATGGCGAGATCTAGGATTTATCATGCAACTTGTACATTGGGGAAGTTGTAAAATGTTTCTATGCCTTCACTTTTTGCCGAGTCATTCTCTTATTTCCCTTTCAAAAAATGTGGAATTGCATATACACACTACACTTTGCACGTTGTATTAGTGTAAAGTGCATGTGAGACTCCACCTTCTATCATTTACTTTTTGTTACTATTTTGTAGGATTCACCATACCATCATGCACTTGCCTTTATCCCTCACATGTTCAGTGGACTTTAACCCCCTCATTTGCACTTTTTTTTAAATTAATTTTTTCCATATGGATCCCCAATGGAGTTATATGGTACCATTGGCAAGTGGGTCAACGTGAACTCAATAGGTTAGTTCCCCACCAAGTACATTGCCTTTTAACCATGTATTTTGAAAACATTACATTATTCTACTCCATTATCCATGTGGAAAAGGTAATAGGTCATGGTTACATTCCTCACCATTTGGATTTCCCTTGGTGCCATGTAGGCCCAAAGGCCTTGATGTGGGTTCCCCACTTTGTTGGCCTACATGCATTTTGGGGCACCAACACTGGTTCTCACTCAGGGATGTACACCCCCTATGGGTGTGCAAAAAACCACAAAAAATAAGACCAAGTACTAATCAATTGGGCCATGGAGTCAACACTAGAGCAAATTATCAGTAAATACCCATGAAGGCTCAACAAAACTTGGTAGACTGACAAAAATAGATTAGGAAGATATAAAAATGAACATATGACAAAAAAAATCAAAGGAATATGTACAAGCAAGGCCCAAAGTAGAGGGCAATAAAGAGACAAAACAACAAAGTGACATAATTATACAATATATACATAGTCTAAACTTAGTTGAGGAAATGTTTCACATACCTGCCATTAACTAGTGGATTCAAAATTCTACCATCCTTTAATCTCTTTAACTTTTCCAGCAACTCGGTGGCCAAGATGAAGTAAACCCATCTCCACACTTGCCTAAAAGATCTGTTGCTAAGTTATGATAGGATGACACATTGAAGCAAATCCTCTTTGCATGATCTCAAATATAGATAAGACCATGCTAATAGATTTTGGTACTCTTTAGCAGTTGTAAATAAACATGCTTATCAAATGCAATCATGTGAGTACCAAGAAAGAGTGCATCAGGATTAATAATGTCAATTGTGCACTAAAAGTACTACTTGAAAGGGGTCTTGAACTTTTCATCTTCAGGGGCATAAAATATAACCCCATTTTCATTGGATTTCATCTTCCAAACAACATCTTCACTGTCAAACCCAGTATCAATAACAATTGGTTGTTCAACAATGTCCACACTCCCAATGGAGTCACCCAATTTTACACCCATGTCCAATACCTTTTTTAAAGCGCATTCTAGATTTTCAATTGCATCATGATTGGGTAACTCAAATGCTTGTGTTATACTATCATCACAAGAAAAATCATATGTAGGGACTCTCTTGACTACACTCCAAAACTGATCTGCAATAGTATCAAACATTATTTCCATGGAGGCATAAAACTTACCTAGGAGATTTGACAATCGAACATAAATATATCATATTCAGGTTCATCTAAATATTCATCAATTAGTTCGACAATATCACATGGGGGATGTGGGAGGAAACACTTGTCACACTAATTAATGTCAAGATCAAAATCCAAAACATTTACTTTGGCATTTAACAGATCAATCATTTCCATTTTGGATTTTAAACTTGTCTCCTTTATCTTTGATACAAACATAATAGTGAGACAAGGTTAGGATGAGTCACCTTTTAAGGATGATATCAATCCTTCTAGCTTTGCAATAAATAGAAATAATACTCAAACATTAAATGAAAATATTCAAAATAGGCACTGATCTTCCTTGAAACCAAAAAATAAACTTTGAGTTGCCACTAAAACCAAAATTCTAGAATATAATAGTTAACAAATTGTTGTGATACATGTTGAAAATAAACTTTGCTAAACTTAATGAGATAGAAAACAAACACACTAAAATTTTCAAAATAATGTTCAAAAGGGAAAATATACCTTCCATCATGTAATATTTTTAACTCTTTGCAATAAATTCAACAAAAGTCAAATCTCAAATCTCAAGAACTCCTAGCACGTCCCCAATGGAGTGTTGTAGCATTGACAACTAAGATAGTCCCACTGTAGCAAATAAAAAATAAAGAGCCTTCTAATTTGAAATATTTGCAACTCTATATCTCTAAAAGAGTCCATGACAATATGGATGATAAGAATTATCCCCAACAATTGTGTTAGAAGAATGTGCAACATTGGCAAACCAAAAATAATCAACTTGGTGCAAATGGGCAGAGAACCTTAAAATGATAGTAGCTCTTTGTAAGAGTCCTCAACAACATAGGGGACCATAATTATTCCCCAATAATAGTTCCAAAAGAGTGTTGGTTCCCATTTTTATACCTCTCTAATCTATCCTTGCACTCTTGAAGAAAATGACAAACAATGATGAGAAACCCACTAGAATGTCATTGCAGTTGGGGAAGGGTTTGACATCAAGAATGGACTAGACTGATAAAATGACTGAGAAGCACCTAAAAAGGGTATGGTCAGCTCCCTACTAATTTTGGCTCTACCTAAACCAAGGTGAGAGGACCTATAGGGTAGCTTTCTTACATGGAGAGATTTTTCAATTCAACTTCCATGGGGATTATTGGCACAAAGAGACACAAATCTAACTAGAACACAACCAAACTTGCTCACTCCACACAAGAAGGGTTGTCACACAGAATGAGAAAATGTTCTAGGCCAAACATAAGCTACTAAAGATAGATATGAATATGTGATTTCAACCTTCATTAAAAGAATCTCCAACAACACCAAGATTAATAAAAGATTGCAATGTTGGGCTTTAAAGCACAAAATGTAGACACATGTTGAATATACAATGTTTATGCATCTGTAGGACAATAACACTCAAGATATGTAACATACTCTAAATATAATGCATAAAGGGATTTATAATCCAAAACTAAACCCAAGATGACAACCAATAATGAGCATAGAATAAGATATCCTATCAATAGCATTTGCAAGACATATCACTACACTTCACCAACATAAAATAGTAGAGAACCACATGCATTTTCATTAACCTAAAAGAAAAATCTTACATGCACCAATGTTTTAAAATGCTTCCATGGGGACAGGCATGGTGTATTTGCTCCATGTTGGCTAGAGGAGTTCATATAGACATGATCTTAGAGCTTGCTAATGGTTGTACAACTATAACCACCTTAACAAAAGAGATAAAATGCACACAATAGTGATCCCAAAATGTTAAGATCCTATACTAAGGAAAACATAGACCAACACAATGGCTAACCAACCTCTTTTGAATAGAGGAGAAGCCCTCTATTTACATATTTTTTACCCTTTTCAAATCTAAGAATGAGGGTTGTAATTTGCAAAAAAGGGAAAAACACCCCTCCAAGTTTTGCCAAGATCTTCCAAGCTAGAATATGCCCTTTGCCATGCCTGAAATCTTCACCCATTTGCATGAAAAATAATTATTACAACTACCTCTACAAGAAATGATGAAGATTTGGAGAAAATCCTTTGATCTCTTGGTTGGAGATGCCTTCACATGAGCTGGAAGGATAATCTTCATTTGAGGAAGCTAAATAAACTTTGTCCTCATGTGTAACTGCCTAAATATTCCCTTGACCACTTGCTTACGTAGCTAGAACTTCCTAGATAGTTACCCTTCTTCTTATGCTTGCCATGGAAAAACTTGCTCTTATAATGATGGAATGGAAATATTCTAGATTCATGGTTGCTCAAGAGATCTTCTTTAGATTGGACCACCTTAGACTTGCAAACCTACAATATCCTTCCTTGGAGGATCTTGGACAAATAAATTCAATGAAAATACAACAACTTAGGTTATTTTCAATTTTTTACTTTTTGGCTCCAACTTGTATTTTCACATTTTGCACTTTGCACCTTTGCTCTTTGCACTTGGTCTTTTTAGGGTTTCTTTCATATTCCTTTTTTAATGCATAAATGCATTATTTTCACTTTTTGACCTTTAGAGGAAATCTTGCCCCCTTTTACAAATTTGTAATTTTCAAATTACTTAGGTGAAATTTGTACTTGTGTAATTTACACTTCTAGCTCCCCTTGTTAGCCAGTGTTGATTATCAAAAATGGGAGATCTATGTGCAATTCACACTTTGCACAAGTGCAAAATTGTATTTCTCCTCAACATTTCCTTGAAGCTCCTTGAGTTGACCTTTTCACACTTGCTTTGACTGATGGGATCTAGAAATGCCAATGCACCTTGCACGTAGTTTGGTGAAAAATGCATCTTATCTTCCACTTTCTATCATTCATCTATCATGCCATGTTTTGTAGAATCCAAGGATGGTGCATCACTTTTCACTTTGCACCTTGCCAAGTACAATGTGCACTTCTAGCTCCTCAAAAAAACATGTATTTAATGTAACTCGATCGGTTAGTGGCAGAGGAGTTTAAAATAGGTCCACTCTCCTTGAATAGGAAATGTGGTTTGGTGGAAGGTAGAACCCATGGGGTATTTTGCACATTTACAACATGTAAAGTGCACTTGGGGTTCCACATCCCATAGCTTTATAATTGGTGAACGGTTGGTGGGAGGTAGAGACTATGGTTCACTTTGCACATTGCAAATGTCGAATGTGCACCTAAGGTTTTGGGCTCTATGGAAGGAACATTATAGGTTTGGTGGGATGTAAAATCCATCATGCACTTTGAACGCTTACAAATGTGTACAGTGCATGCTGAGTTCCACATTTCATCGAATGGGTGCATGACAAGATCTAAGAGCTATCATGCAACTTGTACATTGGGGAAGTTGTAAAATGTTTATATGCCTCCAATTTCCACTAAGTCATTCTCTTATCTCCCTTTTATAGAATGTAAAACTACATGGTCACACTACATTTTGCACATTGCGTTGGTGCAAAGTGAATGTGATACTCCACCTTCCACTATTTACCTTCTGTTGCTATTATGGGATTCACCATACCATCATGCACTTGCATTTATCCCTCACATTTCTGGTGGAATTCAAACCCCTCATTTGCACTTTTTTTAAAATTGCTTTTTTCTAAGTAGATTCCTAACAGAGTTTTATGGTACCAGTAGAAAATGGGTCAACATGCAGCCAACGAGTCAGTTCTACATAAAGTACCTTACCTTACAGCCACGTATATTGCAAAAAGTACATTATTATACTCAATTGTCCACATGAAAAAGGTAAAAGGGAATGGTTACATTCCTCACCATTTGGATTTCCCTTGGTGCCACATTGACCCAAAAGCCTTCACATGGGTTCCCCACTTTGTTGGCCTACATGCATTTTAGGGCACCAACACATATAAAATAATTTCAAAAGGATTTTACTTTTTATACATTTGTTATGTTTGTTGTAATTTTTCAAAATAGTGAGGCCTTGCAAAAATTCATAGGCAAGATTGCAAAGGTTTCAAAGGATATCATATCACTAAAAAAATGAGCACCCATGAAGTAGAATGGTAGAATAGGTGGTTGATTCAAATGGCTAGACGGCAGAATTTTTTCAACCAAAGTAGGTGTAAAGGACCACATTGAAATGATTATTGGTGCAAATATGGTGAGGATGATGGTTTGTGAATTGCCTATATGTGTCAATTGTTAGTGAAGGGTGGGTGTTGGCAATAGCATCTGCATGCACTTGTCCTTGCCTCTGCCTTAGGTGGAAAATATTTGTCATGTTTTTGAGTTAATTTATTATGTTAAATACATATAATGTCTCTCATATTGTTAGAAACCTTCATTGAGATTTAATCCCCATCATTGGATGGTTGTCAAAGACAATATTCACTATTTAAAGATAAATAGGAAAATAATTATTTATTGATATCCTGCAATGAAACATTCAAAAATTATCAAATTTTAGACAAAAAAAACAAATTTATTGGTTATCAAGCTAAATTAATAGCCTACAACAATTAGTATAGTTCCAACAGGTAATAATAAGATAACCCCTATAAATCTTAACTAAAACATGGAACAAATATGTGGCCCTCACTAAGGAATCAGGTATTGGAAATTTTGAAAAACACATTTATTATTATTTTTATTAAAAGGTGGGAGCAAAAAATGGCAATAATATATTGGCCAACTCTGCACATTCTCATAGAATTGAGGAGTTTCACAAAACAAGTTGGAGAATGTATGGCACATGAAGTGTATGACCTAATTTCAATAGTTATATATCATGATCAAATACAAAAATGGAAAGGATAATAAGGCCCTAGATTTATTTAGTAGACCATTGGTTCATGTGCTCATCACAATGTTAGATACGCACAACCATAAATTTGTAAACTAGATATCCCTCTATATAGCTAACCAAGGCTTTGTATATGCCTACACTAACCTTGTACAAGTTAAATAGGTTCAAAAGTTCTACCTGTCTAACTGACTTTGCTACAAGATTGAGCATATTTATGTTCCAGGTGGTGCACTTTGTCAAATACTCATTTGGGAGGCACATTAAATCATGACACATGACTCCTTAGTGTGACAAAGACTCTAATTTTAATATAGTTACATTTTTATAGCCACACATACACATTGATATGGAGCACCACATCAAGTCTTGCATTAATTTTTTCATTGCAAAATCCATGAACAAGAAGCTGGGACTTTACACACCTCTTTTGGTTCCACCCAATACTTGTGAATCTATCAATGTGGATTTCATGACTAGGTTTCCTATCGCAAAGTGCAAGCATGACAATGTAATCATTTTAGTGGATAGGCTTTTTAATATTGTTATATTTGTTGCTTGAAAGACATAAAGTGATGTTCTTGACACTATAGACACCTCATCTTTTCCACCCTAGTGTTGAAACTGCTCATTTTCTAATAAACCTTAATTTCTTCCATCATCCTAATTTATCGACTCAACTAACCATTTTCATCCCAAATATTGACAATACATCCCTAATTACATTATTACATCATATCATAACCCTAATCTTGTTCAATTCATCCTTAATCCATCCATCATTATTTTGTATCATCCCATACAATTAATACATTAATCCAATTACACCTTGTAAAATCCCATAAATCCTAGATCAATATTAATTAGTTAACAAATCATGTAAAGTTAGATAATTAAGTTTTAATTAAAAAATCCAAGGAAAAATCTATTTCCATAATTATCTAAAATCAAATAGTCATCTCAAATTGATGACATTATGTTTCCAGGTGTTTAATGTGTTTACCCTATAGATTGATGCTTTTACCCCTGCAATCAATGGATTTTCCCTAAATTCTAATGTTTTTTCCTTTCCATCTACTTAAAGTCTTCCTACAGTTGTTTAGTGTTTTCACCCTATTGTTTAGATTTTTCATCATAAAATTAGATGATTTTGCCTTTATGTTTGTCTATTGTCAACATGCAATCCTTTAGTGGTTTCACCCTATTTCTAGTGGTTTTTCCCTTAATTTTAGTGAGTTTACCTTTCTATTTGTGTTGTCTATTTTCAGTCATTCAATGATTTCATCCTATAAATTGGTGTTTTCACACTAAAATTTGGCATGTTCACCTCTCTGTATTATGTTGTCTATCTACAGTTCTCTAGCAGTTGTTCTTTGTGGTTTAACATTTTCACCCTATTGTTTAGTGTTTTCACCTTCCTATCTATTAATTGTCTATCTACATATGTTTAGTGGTTTTGCCTTGTATCCCAATCATTTCACCTTGTATTTTAGTGATTTCAACTTATGTATTGACATTTTTGCATTCTGACAAGTTTTGTAGGTTTTTCGCTTGACAAAGACACTCATTATCAAACTAATAACTGATTCTATGTAGGTTTATAGTCAAAGATCAATTCATCAAACCCAAACATACACATTTAAAATTTTAACTTAAATTAATCTATGTTTTTTAATCTTCTAAGATTGGTTGCTTATGTTTAGACCAAAGTCATGTATGCTCCTCCTTGCACCACAAGGTGATCTTGGGGATAAAAAATGAATCATACTTTTGTGTCTTATCTCAAGTGTGTTTTTATGTATGCTCTTCCCTCATCATTTAAGGTAATAGTTGGAATAAAAAATAACTCTCATCCTTGTATTTTCATCTTTTTAGGGTCTGGTGACTAGTATCTCATCCCCTAGTGTTTGGATAATCCTCATCTTATAGCAGGGTATATAAATTGGGAAGAAGTTATCATTATTAGCTAAGCATTCATCTATTTTACCCATGTTGTGAAGTGAGGGGGTTTCATCCTCAATACCTAATCCCTAGACAATACTATCATCATAGATTTAGACCTCATCATATCAAAAGGTATATATAAGGCACCCTTAGATCAGTGTGTTCAGCCTAGCTTAAGACCTTTGTATTATCTATTTAACAATGGTGTAGGGAATACATAATTCCTAAAGATCACACATTGTGTACCCATCAAAATTTAGGGTAGAATAGTGGGCCATTGGTCAGTTACAAACCCACTTGAATAATCTAAGTTTTTTACTTGCATCAATGTTTGATTTATCCCCTATGTGTTAAACTAGCACTAGACCCAATCCAAAACCAAATAAAAAATCAAAACATCAACCTATGTCAAACATCCAACATTAAACCAAGTCAAATATTGAGTGTTACCTAAGTCAAAATACTGATCTACATAGAAACAATTAGTTTGTTTCAAACAATATCAAATCAATCACAATCAACCAATCCATTTGGCCTAATCTAAATAAAATCCAACCTTTTATTCCAAGTCAAATCCAAATCGAGTTTTAAAACCTAATCTGACTTGTGCTCAAATAGCATCCAAAATCCACATAAAAAATCTAATCAAAACATTGAATAAACCAATTTAACTAAATCAAGTCATATCAATTAATTTAATTAATCGAATCAAAACCAAAATCCATGGAACTTGTTACTAGAAGTTGAGTTGGGTACAATCCAACCATTAAAATGAACTCTAGCAAAAATTCATTGATAAAAAAAAAGGTGGTGATATTGATAGTGACGTTGACCAAATTGAATATGACCCAGAAATCAACAATGTTTGGCTTAGAACTAATAAAGAAAGAGCTCACCTAGAATAACACCTTTTCAAAAATAAATATGACCTTCTTTTATGACTACTAGAGCTATGATTCCATTTTCTTCTTGGATACACCTCAAAGGACCTAACACATCTTATCCATACTCACAACTTGAATGTTCAATACCAAGATAAGTATACCTCTCATTGTCATGTAAAATAAAACCAAGACAATCTTGAAAACCCCCATCCAGACCTCAAACTACTAGTAAAGGGAAAGCACTAGAATATCAACCCCTTTGGGACAAAAATTGTGTCATGATTGACCAAATCTAACAAGCTAGTTAATCACTTGACACATTAGTTTCCACTCTCAATCCTACCCAATAAAAATGAATAATTGAATCAACAACAACAACAACAACAACAAACCAATAATAATCCCAAAGAAAAAAACCTTCATCCAATAACTAAAACCCTGTGAAGCCTAAATCTAACAATTAGGTTTTTATACCCCTCAAATCCAACACCAACTATCAGCACTCCTCCACAAATTAGAATACATCCACACCACCTAAAGCACTCCATCTACTCAGGAATGGAATTAAATTAATTATGCTCTTCAAATATTTCATGCATGAAACCAAAGTAAAAAAATACAAGTTTAAAGAGCATTTTCTACATCCATTCGACAAGAGCATTTTAAATATTCCCTTTCCAACTCATTTCGAGCCACCAAAATTTGATAAATAAGAATTAAAGGGTGACCTAATGGATCATGTCAAAGAATTATTCATGGCATGTCAATAATTTGCTTATAATGACATCTTTTTACTCAAACTATTCCATAGAAGTTTGGGTGGCCAATCTCTCGAATGGTTTTTACATTTGCCTAAGGGATTCATCATCACTTTTGTTAACTTGTAAAAATGATTTGTGCAACATTTTTCATATAATGTGGAACATGATCTAACCATGATAGACCTTTACAACACAAATTAATGAAATGGGGAAATTTTCACATCCTTCTTGCAGTGATGGCAAGGCATGGCAAGCATGTTCCCCTATTACATTCCTAAAAAACAATTTGTGAGCATATTTTTTACAACTATAAATTAGGAAATGGATTTTTATGTGTAAACACATTTGATGAAATCATAGAAAAGGGTTTGCAAATAGATAAATACCTTGTTGTAAATGGTTCATTAAAACTCTTTTCTAAGGATTCTCCTACTCAAAATCAAGCACAAACTAAAAACCAAAAAAAAACAAGAATGTGGTGGGAGATGGAGTAACTGAATCCAAAAATGTTTAGAATTTCCAAAAGAATCCAACTATTACATTTAAATAAGCCCCACCTAAGCAAGAATATAAACAAAGGGCATTCACTTATTATGGAAAACTGTTAAAAGCTATTTCCTAAAAACTAGTTACAACAAATGTGATTGTATATCCACAGACAAATCCCTTTTATGAAAATCAACCTAAACCCAAATGGTATAATGAGGATGAATATTTTTATTTTCATAAGATCAAGGGCCATTATACAATTATATGTAAAAATCTCAAACATTATGTTTAAGATCTACTAGATCATGGTGAAATCAAGTTAGATAACAATGTTACATTGTCTAAAAATTATCAAATGGGAATCTTCTAGGATCAATTTCCCAAACATGATCACAACATTCAATAGTAGAATCAACAACAAAACCAATATCAAATTAAGGTCAAAACACCCATGCCAATAATGTCAATTATCACAAGGTTACACATAACTATTACATTGTTGTTGGCTAAATCACTGACTACCACATTACAACAATCAAAATCAAAACTCGAGATTGAGTTGTCACTACTCAATGCTCCAAAGTCACTATCTATTGTCCTTCAGTTTAGAAACCATCCAAAGTCACCATCCAAGGACCATCCACATCCATTTTTTGGAAATAATATGTTCTTGTTAAATAACTCAAAAAAACTCTTGCTCAAATATCCATCCTTGGATATCCTCAAAATGTATGTTATTCATAAGAATGTATTATATAAATTCCTTCAATAGTTAAAGGTTCCCACCAACATTGAACCTTCACAGTTCCAGTCGCTCATAGGACATTTATCCTCGTGTCAATAAATTTCTTTTGACCATAATGACCTCTCATCAATAGGACCATCCCATAATATCCCCCTTTACATTGAACCAATCATTACTAGGACAAAGTCAAAAGGGTACTCATAGACAATGGGTCAAGACAAAACATTTGCATGCTAAATTTGGTCAAACATCTTGGGTACTCAAAATTAGCATTGCAATCCAATATCATCACCATCAAAACATATGATAATTAGAGTGAGAATCAAATGGTGCCATTTATTTTCCCATCATAGTCAGGCGTATCACACACCAAACCCTCCTTCAAATTGTTGACATTGATTTTTCATATAACATCCTCCTTGGGTGTCCTTGGATTTGTGTCATGCACGTCATACCCTCTAATCTACATCAATGTGTTAAGTTCATACACTCTCATATGGAAATGTCAATCTCTAGTGATCCGTGACCATATCAATATTGTAAAATGTTGGAGGCAAATTATAGAAAAATTAATCACTATCTTATTACGGAGCATGTTTTTCAAAAAAATTGGTGACGCCAAATGCCTCTAAATCATCCTTCTATATCCATGTAAATAGTCAACCATCCACATCCAATAATCCACCTCCTCAAGCTTCCTCACATTTCAAAATCATAGATAAATATTGTGGGGAATATGCAATTGAAAGATCTTTACATATAGCAAAGCTACCCACTTCCCCGAAAATATGTGGTAGGCCCACCATGTATTGGCAAAAGAAAATAGATTCTTATAAGGTTGGTTCCCTCTCCTTTGTCAAGAATCGTATCCTAGATAGTGAGTAGGTAAAAGTTTTTGATGATTCTTTGATATATGGTGATGGTTGTAACTCCATCTTATTGGAGCTAATAATATCCCATCTCTAATAAGATATGTGAAAACATGGACTACAAGGGTAATGACCTAGGTGTTAATGAATAAGGGATTATTTAGCCTATATCCACATAGAAGCATAAGGAGTATCATGGCATTGGATATAAACCACTTGGGAGTGATCCCTATGATATCGTTAGTGATGGCACTATTATGTATGATGATAACTCTTTTGGCAATGACATATAGTCCTTTTATAACCTTTATGATGAGGTCATTGAAACCAATATTTTTGATGACACAGTCATCGTTACCATCTACCTAGACCTCTAATACCATAAACTCATAGACTAGGACCAACAATACCATATACCATTAGACATCTTTCATAATGATGAGGTTTTCAAAAAAATTCTAGGGCTTCAAATTAGTTTCCCATCAGGGAATCACCAAAAAAGATTTGAAATCAGCCTAGATTTTGTTGATTACTCTAGGGAACAAGAAAAGTTCCTCAGTTAACAGTTTAAAAAATTCAAAAATCAATGTCCCCTACTAAAAACCTCTCTGAGGCACTATTGGACAATCACAAAAGTAAAAATAAAGATGAGTTCATTGTTGAAAACCTTCCTAAGGCACCAATGGATAGGGAACTTGACTCTCTCTATGAGTGGGCACAATATCATAATAGTCCTAATATCATCAACATCAGAGTAGATATTAGCCCCCTTGAACATGAAATATATGAGGACCTGATAAATGAAATTTTTAGGCACATTCACATGGTCGCTACCTGAAATGAATGGCTCAAATTCATCCTTTATGGGAGAACAAGATGAACCCATAGAGTCAAAAATTGATGGAGAACTTCATTTTCCTTTTGCACTAACAAAATTTCAAGATGGATCCACACTTCTTGTTGAAGATATAATTGATGTTAATATTACCACAGGAGACAATCCTAGAATGATCAAACTAAGAGCCTCACTTACACAAAAAGAGCATGAGATATTGATTTCTCTTTTGAAAGAATTCATCAAAAAAAATTGCTTCATAATACATAGATATATTAAAGATTTATATGTCATTGGTATTCCATCATCTTGTTTTTCATCCTAATGCTAAGCTTATCAAATAAAAACTACACAAAATACATCCTATAATAGCCATACTAGTTAAGAAAGAACTCGAGAAGCTCTTAGAATCAGGATTCATTAGGCCAATCAACTACTCCAAGTGGATTTCCAATATTGTACCAATCATCAAGAAGCCTATGGAAATTCGTCTATGCACAGATTTTCATGACATTAAAAAGGCTTACCCCAAAGATGATTTTTCACTAAAAAAAATTAACATGATAGTCGACTCCATGGCAAGGAATGAAATTCTATAATTTATGGATGGATTTAATAACTATAATCATATTTGAATTGCACCTGAAGATCATCACAAGATAGTGTTCACCACCCCATGGGGAATGTCTTGTTATCAAGTCATGCCCTTCAGGTTGAAAAATTTAGGTGCCACATATCACTGAGTCATGGTAGTCATCTTCCATGACATGATGCATGATATTGTGGAAGATTATGTGTAAGAAATCCTTGATAAATCAAAACTCAAGTAGATCATCTAATAGTCCTGCATAAATTTTTAAAATGGCTTAGAGAATACAAATTGTGGCTTAACCCTAATAAATGTGTATTTGGGGTTACCTTGAGTAAACTATTGGGTTTCATATTTTCCCGAAGGGGTATTGAAGTTAATTCAACCAAGGTCAAAATTATTACAGAGATGCCTCTTCCATCCAACCTCAAACATTTATGTAGTATATAAGGAAAAATATAGGCTATCTAAATTGGGTCAACCAGTGTCATCTTTTCACACATATACTTAAGAATAATATCAAGTTTCACTAGAACAAGGAATGCCAAGAAGAATTAAAATAGTTAAAATAATATTTGTCCAATCCACCAATGTTAGTTCTTCCAACTTTGGGAAAGCCTTTGTTGATCTATATTTTTACAAATCAACATACACTAGGGGAACTATTGGCTCAACACAATGAAAATGGAATGGAACAGGTTGTATATTATCTAAGCCAGACCTTGGTAGCTTACGAGTATATTTATTCACCCAATGTACTTGTTGATCAACTTGCAAAAGCTTCATTACTAGATAATCAACCACTCACCATTGGCTTTCCTAATGAATCCATATTGTCCCTTGACAAGTCATAGCAGTGGAAACTTTATTTTGATGGGTCCTTTACATCTTTTGGCTCAAGGGTAGGCATCTTGTTTGTGACACCATGAGGAGGCCTTATTTCTAAATATTTTCATATTGGTTTCCCATGTACCAATAACATTATATAATATGAATCCCTCATTGTAGGGATTCAACTAGTTAGTTAATGGAACATCAAACATTTAATGGTCTTTGGTGAATCACAACTAATCATCAATCAGGTTAGTGACCACTATCAAATAAGGATAACAAACTTATTCCATTTAAGACCATGATGGATATCCTAAAATATTAGTTTGTATATATTTAGTTTGAGTAGGTACCATGTGTGAATAATAGGTTAGTAGATGTGATGGACACCATTGGGTCACTCCTTGAAATGTCCTCAGGTGTTCATCAATATCAATTCCTAATAGAAAACACATCATCCCAACATATTTACAATTAAAAATAAAGATGGTATGTGAGATTATAGGTTTGAGTTTACCATAGTATCATGATATCTATACATACCTCCATGATCAAACCCTTCCTACTAAGCTATCACAAGCCCAACATAAATCCTTTATGTAAAACACCTCCCGTTATACCCTCCTTGGTGGCATGCTTTATCGTAGAGGTTATGTCATAACTTTGTTGCATTATTTAAATTTAGAATAGGCTGATTTAATGTTCAAATATGTTTGTAATGACATTTATGGGAAACTCACTAGTGGAATGGTCCTTACCAAGAAACTTATCTGCACATGATACTATTGGTCGACCATGCAATTAGATGCATGCAAATATGTCAAGAAATGTGTTACTTATTAGAATCATGGTGATATCATCCATGGTCCATTTCAAACATTACAATTGATAATGCTGCATATAAATACTTCACTAAGTGGGTGGAAGCCATTCCTCTCACTTATGTAACTGAGAAGTAGATTTACAAATTCATCCTCAATAATCTAATTTGTCGTTATCACATTCCCTTTGCCATCATTATTAACAATAGTAAGTATTTTAAGAATAAGGATGTCAAGGCTTTATGTACGCATTTTCATATCAAACACATATCATCCACTCCTTACTATATGTAAAGCAATAGCCAAGTAGAGTCATCTGATAAAACCATTGTTGAGATCCTAAAAATGATTGTCAATGACATTGGTTACAACTAGAATAAGTAAACTTATCCCACCTTGTGGGGTTACTGCACCAACATCCACACACCCATAAGATTCACTCTATAGTCCCTAGTCTTTAGATCTAAATCTATTCTCCTATTGATATTGAGTTACCCTCATTATTTATCTCATTACAAGACATCATTGATGATGAGGAGTATCAAGTTGCATAATTACAAGAGTTTGAACTTTTGCAAAAAAAATGGATGATAACACTTAATCACCTCAAGACATGTCAAAACTGGCTATGCCAAAACTATGAAAAATGTATCAAATCTTGGGAATTTGAGGTAGGGCACATTGTGCTAAATTAAAACTAGAAGACCACCAACATCGATCGATAAAAAAAGGAAGTTTGAGACTAATTGATTGGGTCCCTACATCATTACTGCTAAGTATGACTCAAGTGCATACAAGTTGGCTACCAAATATGGGCAAGAAATTGATGAGCCCATAAACATCATGCATCTAAAGCATTTATACACTTGAAAACCAATCATTATCTATGAATAACCGTATGTTTGTGGTAAGATACACTTCACTCTGTCCTTACATATCCCAGTCCTTCCCATTAAGCCATTATTCCCTTTCTTATTGTGACCTTGATTTCATCTTATAGGTGTTATAAGGCATAACATGTTTGACATGGCTAATGCATAACAACATATTTGTGGTAGTATATAAAAATACAACATGGATAAAAAATATTAGGTTGTGTAGTCTTTAAAGGGCATCCAACACTTCTTTCCATCATTTGTCACCCATTCAATATCACCCCCCCCCCACTCCTGCTAGAATTAGTGTTCCCTTTACTGGTAGTTTTTTGTACATATTTAAAAGACAACAAACCCTAAAATTTATAAAATCTAGAAAAAACCCTAAAAAATAAAAAGTATAGAAAATATCAGATAGAGATATAAGCCATAAAAATCAATAGCCTTATATCATCCTAAGTCTAGTTGCCAATTTTTGATATGTTTTTAGAAAACCAATGTCATTTCATTGAGATATGTCATCCCCATTTAACTCCTCACATAAATCATTACCTCAGGGCATAGCCAAGCCATTGGTATCATCAATCTTTACACACATATTATTACTTGAGGAATGATAAGATATGTCTTATTATTTTTTGTTTCCCAATATGTGTGTGTGATTGTTTGTTGTTTCCTTTATTACTTGTTTTTTTATTTTGTTTACATTTGTTTTTCTTGTTTGTGTTTGCATTAGCCCTTATGCACAATCTGACCAAGTCATCATGGTGTTTTATATCATGGTGCATATTGTTGTGTGTTATATAAAAAAACCAAGTTGTAATATATGTGGAGACATGTACACCCAAGGAAGAATATCCCCTATTTATCACTACATCATCATATCCTATATCATCAATAATCTATAATCATCATGGATAAGTATGCTAACATGAGAAAATATAAGCAAGAACATCTACCATAATCACCAACATCCCTATTAGCTAATCTAACCATATCCATACATCTATCACATTTATCATCTAATCATATCAGATAACCATCTCATTTCTAACATCCATTCATCATGATATCAAAACACATACGCATCATAATCATGACATCAAAACACATAAATAATATATGTACATCCAAACATGATATACATAATCATCAAATCAATAATAAATATCAAACGAGACATGACAATAATCAAAATCAAAATCATATAAATATCATAAATGTATGTACATCAAATGTCCATATACATCACAAAAATATAATATTAAAATTCCAATACATTAGTGAGTACATCCCAGAGCTCATGCCTAAATATGACCATCAAAAGGTGGGTCCCTCCTAGGAGGAGTCTACACTGATTGGGTTGAAGTTTTAGTTTGTGTTGAGGATGCCCCTATATAATAGCTCTTTGTGTATTAAGGTGTTATATAACCTATTAGAACAACCTACTCATATAAAACCCAATAGTACTGAACCTCTTTAGCAACCCTCATCAACTATGAGGCTCTAATCCCTATGTAGTTAGAGATTTTTGTGCAATATCCCTCTTTGTCTATAGGTTTTACACCTCTCCATCCCTAGTGGCCAATATTGTGGTCAATCAGGCTATCTTTGTTGAAAGTGTAGTTATCTTCTCATCTCTATCTAACACATGTTTTTAGCTCTGAGATTTCTACATCCCAACTAAAAAATCTACAAGCTAGACATATTATCTCAGTCACCCTCATAGATATCTCATATCCTAGAATTGAATTCAATCTCTCATCTTAAGTTGACTTGGCTAGCTATGAAGTCCCAACCCCATTTCTACCCTTGTAGGTAACAGCCTTATGGTTGTCACTATCACCTACCTGCCAATCTTTGTCTACACTAGTGAAGCTATAACTACATAAGTTATTAGGCCCACTTGTACATATTCTAATGGTTATGGGAGTCTATAATAAATATATGTGCATCATCTCTATGTCCTCCATCATCTCCCTATGCATCATAGACATCATCACCTCCATGCCCTTCATCACCTCCATAGACTCCAATGACAAATCCTCCAACTTATCCCTCGTCTCCCTATCCATCATGTCCTGAGAGTCCCCTATCCCTAGCCACCCTCCTCATCACCTTTTTATGTCTTTTCCATCATGGGAATGCCTATAATGTTGCTTGTATCCTCTCCCACAACAATCTCTCATACAGAGCTACTAGCCTAGTTAATTTAATGGGCCACATATGTGCCCACCATGTGTTGTATCCATCAACCACACCCGCATCAACTACTACCACCCTATCATCCAAGTGTAATCATTGCATGAGATCCCAATCTATTAAATCCATTTTCAGGTCTACATGTGGGCTCCTCCACTCTAAGTTATCTTTTTATACATGTGCAAAAATGTGAGAACTTTGTGGTATATCCCATTGGAAGCCAAACTGAAATTGCACACAGTCAAATCTATATCTCTCAATAATAAAATATTTCCACCTAATGATATATCACTCTATGATCATATAAACCATATATATCTAGTCATCATCCACTAGACCTATTGCCATTTGTATAAATCTTCAAGTGCTAACATGTACCCACAATCCTCTCAATCCCAATATACTCCCAAGACCAAACCTATTGTAGAGTCGATGCCCTAATACTCTACCCACCCCATTATACTACCAGATGGAGATCTCTTTATAATTAAGACATTTGACCCCCAAGAAAGAAATGATGTACTCTCTAAAATGTAGGATATCACATCTACCAACCCCATATGGAAGAATTAACCACTCTATAGTCATATAAAATGTTCAAATTGGTAGTTTTAGTGTGGTTTGTGACATCCTAGCCATAATTCCTCTTTGCATGCTCTTATGACCCTCTTAGGTACCTTTTTTCTTATTCCCAGTCATTCATAGCCTTCTATATGATCATTCTAGCTCATTTATGCTCTATTTCCTAGGCCAATTCTATCCCCCCAAGTCTTGAGCCTATAGGATAGGAGTGTCATACTTGGACTATAGTGTCAGACCCTAGGGTGTCCCATTTTTGGCACTCCTATCCAATTGTATTTTGATCCCAAATAACCATTTTCATTTGATTCTTATCCTTCATCATGTTGGTCTAGCACGAATGCATCTAACCCATGACCAATATTTCCCTATAAAAGCCCATCCAAAGTTCATTTACAAAATGAGGTGACAAATCTTATAAAGCAAGCAAGAACACAAGAAAACTACTACGGTAAATTCCCCTATTCTCTACATACAGTCACCCAACATAGTTGTAAACACATTCAAACTCTCTTAACAGTCCCTAGCCACCTCAAGCACTCTCAATTTGGCATTTTTGCATCTACATAACACTATTACACAAAGCACATTTAGGTGGGAGAAATACATATGGCTTGATCCCTCTTCAGAGTATTGGTATGTAGGCAGCATGCCCACACAAGGGGTGTGGATCACATGTTTAGTGCACCTTACACACAATAACCCCCCTCTTTATTAAGTTTTATTCAAGCATAATGGAGGTCTAGGGTTTTAAGATTAAATTATCTCTACAAGGACCTTCGTTGATATTCAACACCTAAGATTTCATAGGCAGACTCATACAGGGACAATGAATAAAACCCATAAAACTTAGATCTATGTGACCAGTTTGGACAATAGTGATAGGAGTGGACAATAGTCATCAAACCCTAAAGTGTCTTATTTTTTATGCTCCTTTCCTTTCATCAAATGAAATCTAGATTTTGATTTATGATACTGTCTCAGTCCTACATAGCTAGTTTCAGCGTCTATCTCAGCTGTCTCAGACTAGTTTTAAACTAAGTTTTATTTTTCCTTATTTATTGCTATTTTTAGAAAGGTTTAAAAAACATAATAAATTATACAAATTAGTATTGTAATTATTATAATAATATTTACTAATTTATTATTCTAGACCCTTAGCTTAAAGTAAGAATAAGACTCCAATATTGCCCAATAAGCTAAATCATTTGGTTAACCTAACTTACTTCATTTATGCACAAAAACCCTATAAACCCTAGGCAAAATTTTATTCTTATTTTTCCAACATTTTTCTAATTTTTTCCTAAATATTTAAATAAGAATTTCACATTAATTTTTTTTAATTTACCATAGTAATTTTAAAAATTATTTTCTCTCAAACCCTAGTTGTGTATACTAGGTCCCTCTGCATCTTGAGATATCACCTTACACGTGTATTTTTTCTAATTTTTTTCCCTAGATATTTAAATCAAAATTTTGCATTAAATTTTTAAATTTTACCATAGTAATTTTAAAAATCATTTTCTCTCAAACCCTAGTTGCATATACTAGGTCCTGTGCTTTTGAGGTATCACCTTACATGTTTGTGAGTTTCATATCTTTTTAGGCATATTCCAATCTTCTATTTTTAGGATTTTATATTTCCTTTACTCAGTACCTTCCTTTCATCTCATTTGTCTTATTACAAATTAATGTAAAAAATTCAATCCATCTTCAACTTATTTTCCTATTTTAACAATGGCCCAATATACCGGTTTTGATAAAATTGATAAGAGGGAACTTCAAGAGATTTTAACTA
Source organism: Torreya grandis (assembly GCA_037957365.1). NCBI lineage: Eukaryota > Viridiplantae > Streptophyta > Pinopsida > Cupressales > Taxaceae > Torreya > Torreya grandis. Next base: position 2,523,461 of record JARHVA010000639.1, on the reverse strand, counting down.
AACATCTTGATATGCAAGATGATATGCTTAAAATACTACAAGAAGAACAATAAAAAGAAAACAACGGTCAATCCTCTCAAACCATAGAACAACTAGTTACAAATGACACTACGGGAGCAACTATGTCTCAACAACCCCTATAGAAACCCAACCTTCTTATGAGGCACCACTGGATATAGTTGGTACATCTTTGTCTCCTGGCATGGCTTCCCTTATTCAAGAGATACAATCTCTTCAATCCAAGGTGTTATATCTTGAGCAAGGTGCCTCTAGACCAACACAGGCTTTAGATTCTTTTGTTCTACTTCATACACCATTAGCACGCCATATTGCTTCTACACCCTTGCCACCAGGTTTTGTTCAACCTAAGATCACTTTATATGATGGCAAAGGTTATCCAGACACACAATTCAAATAATTTCACGCAACATGCTTGGATTATGTGCCAAATGACTAGTTACTAACCAAGCTATTTCCATAGAGTTTAAAGGATTATGATCTACAATGGTTTTATAGTCTATCAAATCAGTGGATATATGCATTCAATCCTTTAGCTGATATGTTATTAGCTTATTTTAGCATTAACATAGGTGATAAGGTTTCTTATGCCTAAGTTGAACAATAGAAATAAAGGTCGAATGAGCATCTTACAGATTATGTTCTTAGATATAAGACTATCTTAGCTAAAATGACTGGCCCCATGGTCAATCAAGAGTTACAATATCTTTTTAAACAGAGTCTTCTACCATTTTTTCATGAGTCATTAATGTTCAAAATATTTTATTCCTTCACTGAGTTATGTCATACACTAAAGGAAAGGGAAGTCAAACTAATTTCAACGGGCAAACTCAAGTACACAAGCATATCATAAACAACAAATAAGAGTAACAGTAAAGTCCCATATAAAGTAAAGGTCAATGATAACAAAATTCAAAATCAACCAACAATTAGTGCAGCTTCAGAGCCCCCTCAATGAGTGGTTTTATCCATGCTTCCTCAATGAACTTTTACCAATCTACCAGTATCTCCAGCTAGAGTCTTACAACAACTATTGAAATGTAACATCATATCTCTCCCTCTTATTAGGGAATTTGATCCAATAAAGCCTCTTCTATGAGGATACAATTAGAATGAATTTAAATATTTTCACATGGCACCAGGCCACACAATAAATAGATGCATCAATTTGAAACACAAGATATAAGATTTGATAGATGACAACTTTATTGATCGTGTCACTCTAGTTGAGCTTCCTTAGGCAAAGAAAACACAAGATAAGACTCTAAAAATTTAATTGGATCCTTTCCCACAACATTCTAAATAAGAGATAGGGGATACATAAAGTATTCACCATGCATATCATGCACATCCTCCACTAGCTACATACTAGGCACCTTTAGTTTTTTCACATCCTTTGAGCAACATGATTGGTGTGTATAATTCTAGAGTTCCAGCTAGACCTTACATCTCCTTCTCAAAGCAGGAGATAGTTGAGGATGATTTAGATTACCATGCACTCTTTATCAGATCTTACATTAATCCTTATCCCATTCATATTTTACTCATTGACAATGGATCCAGTGTGAACATGTGCATTATGACATTACTGCAGCATTTGGGATATTCAGAGTAGGATATTACCTCAATGGAAATAGTTATCAGTGGATTCAGTGGGCACATACAGAGTTCATTGGGTGAGATTGCACTTCCTCTCCAAGTTGGTCTAACACATGTGGCCACACCATTTACTATTATTCCCAATGCATGAGTCTTCAATATGTTACTTGGTTGACTGTGGATTTAGAAACTTCATGCAGTACCTTCTATAGTTCATAGATGCATGAATTTAATTCACATTAAGTAGGTTATTATAGTTGGTGGAATTCCATATGAGTTACCACTCCCCACTTCAGAGCCATCTACCATATTATAGTCACTAGTTTCAGCTTCTCCACCAGTTATAGTTCTTCCTCCAATTTATATTCAAACACAGTTGAGGCTTTCCTTGCTAACATAGAGAGTTCATACACTTCTATGAAGGCCTTTTTTAGAGCAACCACAGTTTTAGGATTCTAGATAGTTTCTAGCTATAGTATTCACACTTAGGGTAGTCTCATTGAGTTCTTATGCTTCTACACATAGAGCACACTTTTAGAGAGCTTATTCTACTACCAGATGGGTCCCTAAGAGCCCCGTAGTTGCATCCACTACTTAGAGTTATAGGGGGACCCTAAAGTCAATTTTCACTATAGAGATTTCAAAGCATTTACAACATACACAACTTTCAGAGTCACAGTCTCAGACTTTCCATTGTGCTTCATGATCATGCACGATACCTCTCCTTGATACAAGACACCATGATAGGGAGTGTCTTATGAGACTCATCGGTTAATATCAAGTCTTTTCATTATTTATTGTACATAGATTCTTTTCAATTTTTTGTACATAGTCTTCTTATGATTGATTGTACATAGCAATATTTCAAAATACCAAAAATAATATAATAGGTCAAAATACAAAAACATTCAAATAAAATTCAAAATACAAAAATATTTAAATATGTCAAAATACAAAAACATTCAAATAACTCAAAATACCAAAAAAAATTCAATTGTATGCATTATCTATGCTTTACATTGCTACTACCATGTTATATTTACATTTTACTATTTTATACTATTGTTTATTAATTTATCTATATTGCCATGCTTCACTTGATCTTATTTGAGTGTGTGCAGTGACACCAAAATCTTTGATTGCTTCACTCTACCCATTAAGTGGCATCCTACTTCTACATTTGAGGCGTACATCAATATATATACCCCCCGGGTGGATTTTCTACATGACTACACCATCTAGGTTATGTCATTCATATACCACACACTCTATTTATCATGTTGATGTACATTACTCACTAGCTTAAAGATATTACTCTATCGACATTCACTAGTATTTAGCACTTGTGTATATCTTAGCATATACCTAGTCTTGTACTCTATGTCTTGCATACTTTCACTTCTTATTTTGATTAGTTAGATGCAATTGTATTTATAGTATTTACATGCCTTCTTTTCTTGCTTTGCATATCTAGATGTAATTATATTTCTCAATTCCTATTTTATCTCTTGTGTGTGCCTTAGGACATTTGCCAATGTCCTTTACTTGTACTCTTATATGTGCTTGTGGCCCTCGTGCCAACCTTGTTTATTTTTAATTGTATGTGTATGTGGCATTTGAACATGCCTTGTATGTTTTCTTTCCCATTTTGAGTGACATGTACCCATGTCCCTTATTTTCTTGGCCCTTAATCCACTCTTATATGCTTCTTACTTCTTATCATGCATGCTTGATTGCTTGTTTGATTCTAATTGTTTGCAATGCCATAATCCATATCATTCATTATCTCACTTTCTTAAATGCCATGATGGACATCATACTCCATCCCTCCTTGAAAACTAACAACTAACCATACTTTTCAGTTTTAATTCAATACATTACACATGTTATTACATTACCTATTGATCTAACAATCTTCAAAACAAACTATGATATATCTTGAGACTTTTTTTTGATTATCATTGTTATATCATGTATGTCATAACATAACACACTTGCAAGGCTCTTTCTTTTGAGGGTAGTCATTGTAGGGTCTTCATTCCTACCCTCAAAAGAGAGGGAAATAATCAAGGGTTTTGTCACAAAGATCAGAGCTCTCTATCGATCAAAAATTAGTTTTCAACGCACTCAAAACAATAATCAAAGATCAAACTACGTAAAACAAACCAAAAAAATAGTGATTATTATAGAATAGTGATCAAAATCAATTAAAAATAAGAGCACTAGACCTAGACAACAACATCAGACACCAAGGTGTCCTTTTTTCAATGTTCCTGTCTAAAAAACAAAACACTTAGATTTTCTAGAAATAGATGGAAAGGTAAGTTCAATTACAGTTTTGTCAGCTACAATTTAGTTCAAAATTAGTAGTTTTAGTATAATTTTTTTCAAAGAATCTAAATATAGGGGGCATCATGCACAACATGATAATTCTCAGTTCTAGTTTTAGATTGGGTAGTTGGTATAACTTCCAGATTAGAATCCATGTTACAAACACTAGTGATTGGGGATAATATGTGCATCACATTGGCTTTCATTTCTTTTTGAGTTCAGTACATTCCCTATGTATTCTCAGTAGTTGTATGCCTAATTCCATTTACAAGTGGTTGGCATCATTATTGAGTGACTTCCATTTAAACCTAGTTCCTAGTTTTAGAGTGGCTTTCATACAAGACTAATCTCCACCTTTTACAATGGCCAAGATTGGCCTAGTTTTCAGTACACATTCAATTATCCACACCATATTATTATATTTTAGATCATTCATGGGATTTAAGAGCCATCTCATACGATGCACATCCATATCGATATCATTTCATAGCTTCACTTAGTAGGCAATGATGGAGCCAAAGGTCTAGCTACCCTTTGTATTCTTGAGCTACCTATTCAAAGGGATTAGACACACAGTCCAAAAATTGATTAACACATGCATGATCACATAGATTCACTTAGTGTGCGATGATGGAGCCAATGGACCAACCTTTGCATTCTTGAGCCACTCTTGAAGAATTGAGCACTCAGTTCCATTCATGATATTACTCTTAGTACAACACATACTCAACATATACCCAATACATACTCAACATCATTTAGCATCATGCATCTCTATGGGCTTCACGTTTGCAGGTAACTTTAGGTATACTTTTTACTTTATCTTTTATCCTAGTATTTAACTTTGCTACATCACTAAAATAAAGTGGGGGGAAATTTTAGTCATATAAAATGTTCAAATTGCTAATTTGAGTGTGGTTTGTGACATCCTAGCCATAGTTCCTCTTTGCATGCTCTTATGATCCTCCAAGGTACCTTTTTGCTTATTCTCCATCATCCATAGCCTTCCAAATGATCATTCTAGCTCAGTCAGTCTCTATTTCACAAGCCAATTCTATCCCCCTAGGTCCTGAACCTATAGGACAAGAGCACCATACCTGGACTATAGCGTCGGACCCTAGGGTGTCCCATTTTTGGTGCCCTTGTCCAATTGCATTTTGAGCCCAAATGACCATTTTCATCTGATTCCTATCCTTCATCATGTCGGCGTAGCGTGAATACATCTAAACTATGACCAATAGTTCTGTATAAAAACCCATCTAAAGGTCATTTACAAAAGGAGGTGACAAATCTTACAAATCAAGCAAGAATATAAGCAAACTACTAAGGCAAATTCCTCTATTCTCTACATAGTCACCCAATACAGCTACAAACACATTCAAATGCTCATACCAGTTCCTAACCACCTCAAGCACTCTTAGTTTGACAATTTTTGCATCTACATAACATTATTGCATAAAACACATTTAAGTGGGAGAACTATATATGGCTTGATCCCTCTTCAGAGTATTGGTATGTAGGCAACATACCCACATAAGGGGTGTGGATCACATGTTTAGTGCACCTTACACACACTAATCCCTCCTATTTCTCAATTTTTATTCAAGCACAATCGAGGTCTAGGGTTTGAAGCTTAAATTATCTCTACAAGGACCTCTTTTGACATTCAACACTTAAGATTTCATAGGCAGACTCATACAAATACAATGAATAAAACCTAGAAAACTTAGATTTCTATGACTAGTTTGGATAATAATGATAGGAGTAGACTATAGCATCAAACTTCAAAGTGTCCTATTTTTAGTGCTCTTATCCTTTCACTAAACAAAATATAGATGCTAATTTGTGACACTATCTCAGTCTTGCACAACCAGTTTTAGCCTTTATCTCAACCGTCTCAGTTTAGTTTTAAACTAAGTTATATTTTTCCTTATTTATTGATATTTTTAGAAAGGTTTAAAAGACATAATAAATTATACAAATCAATACTGTAATTATTAAAATATTATTTACTAATTTATTATTCCATACCCTTGGCTTAAATTAAGATTAAGACTCCAATATTCCCAAAAAAGTTAAATCACATTCTTATTAGGTAACAAGATGCCACTGATAATAGTCATAAAAATAAGAGGTAATCAATTGATATTGTCCTCTATTAGTTACTCATCTAAATCAATCAAGGAATCATATAGATCCATAATAGTGTGACCTGTTAATCACTCTAGTGAGGTCATATGCTCAGATGCTCACCAGTAAAGTCATAATATAATTATGCTCAACGTATATTATCTATAATAACTCTTTACGATATCCTCTTAGCACCTATGTGATTTCTATGCACATCCCACTAACATTTTTTATGAACTTACTTCAAAAACTTGTTAAGACGTGAAATATTCACATTTTAGATGTACTTCTTTGCAACATCCACTAAATGATGGCATGCACTTTTTCTAAGTGCATTTTTAGAAACTTCTCTTTTTTCAACCATTGTAACACTTTTCTTAAATGTAGTAAATGTTCCTCCTTTAAATAGCTAAATACCATCATGTCACTAAATAAACAATGAAAAACTTGCCTAGGAATGGTTTCAACACTTCATTCATGCATCTCACGAATGTACTCAGTGTATTTTTCAGCCCAAATGGCATAACCATCCATTCATATAGTCCTTCCTTCATTTTAAATGCAATTTTCCATACATCACCTTCTCTAATTTTGATCTAGTGATACCCACTTTTTAAGTCTATTTTTGTGAAGTAATGCACTCCACTTAATCAATCCTTGAAGTCATCCATGCATGGAAATGGAAATTTATAATTGATTGTTATCTTGTTGATGGTTCCCTAATCTATGCACATGCACCATTATGATCCTTTATTTGATGTTAATACTATAGGTACTACATATGAGCTGAGGATTTCTATAATAAATTCCTCATCAAAAAATTATTGCACTTGTCCTTGCACTCTTCATTCTCTTTAGGTATCAATATATATGTAGCCTTATTTGGAAAACTCGATCCAGGTATCAGATCTATGTGATGATTGATACTTTGCATTAGCAGTAACCCATTAGACATATCACTTGAAATAATCTACATGAACTTGTTTAGTAGCTCATTCAATTCACATGGAAGTGTCTCCCTCTTATTTTCACTTTCACACTTGTCTTACCCTAGCTTGGGCATGATTGTGTAGCATGCTTTCTATTGGACAACCTCTTTTAGGAATTACTTTCTCAAAGCCATCATCACGTCACACAAAAATTATTGTGCACTTCTTCTTTCTTGTTCTTCAATGGGCTCATAGTGAACTTGTTTCCAACCTTATCTAGGTGATATATTCCCATCCATCATGTAAAACCTTTTAGTCAAATTTCTAAGGTCTACCAAAACGTACATGGCACACATCGATTAGCATGATATCATAACAAACTTCATCTCTATATGTGCCTATCTATAATTTCACCAAGATTTGTTCATCTACCAATATTTTATGGCCATTATATAACCATGACACTTTTTAAGGGTTTGTATTCACCACCTTCTTTAATCTCAACTTTTCTACCATCTCACATGAAACCAAATTATCCATGTTGTCAATTTTCATAATCACTTTTCAACACTGCCTCCTAATTTACAAATTGTTAGGAAAAAGATCTTTCTCCGAATTGTTTCATTATCCTCCTTGGTTAGCTTTAGTAACACCATTTTTATCATGAGCATGTCTCCATTCTTTAGTTCTTTAAAATGTTCAGTAGATCCAATGTACTCCTCATCTCCATGCATAACATACGTTCTAACTTAAGATCTTCTGCTACTTTCATTCTATGCCTAAGAACATTCATATTCTCTTTGTTTAGGTTATCCACATCTGAAACAAGTTCCTAGGAATCCTCTTATCCTTCTATTAAATATTTTTCACCCTATGGATGGGTAAGATTCAACTACTCATATGTAACCTTTCTCTTCAATATATGTATCACCTTGCTTGTGTGCATGCACATGACTAGCCATAATGCCTTTTTATCCTTGCTTTATTTGGTCTATTCAAGTGCCACCTCTTCCTCCTATGCACACAAAACTTCCCTTTACTTGTATGACACTTTGTTGTTTGCATGACAACTTTTCCTCAGGCTTTAATGCAAACTAATAAACTTCTTTCATAGTTTGGATCTACAAGCTTAGTTCTTCTTAGATGCCAAATCTCAACCCATTCAGATATCTTTCTACTTTCTCTTGGTCCACTTCATAAAATTCCTTTATGTGTTCCTTAACACTTATCTCCTTTAGCCATAAGTTTTGTAACTTTTTGAACAAATCTATCTGGTAATCACAAAGTAGGAATTACCTTTCATTTCATTGACCATTTAATCCCATTTGCTTATCATCTCCATTCCTCTTATTCTTCTTTCATTTTGAACCTCCTTCCACCAAAGCACCACATGACCCTTTAACTTGGTTTATGTGACCTTCACTCTCTAAAAATCATTTATATCATAAAACTCAAAATACTCCTCAATTTTTGTGAGCTGGTCAATGAGCTCTTCAATATTGAAAGTCCCTAAAAACTATGACACATCTAACTTGGTGCCTTATCCAATCTATGATATAGCCTTCAAGAGTCTACCTTCAGCTACATCCATGTGTGCTTCCTCATCATCACCATCTCCCTCACCTTCTGCATGATGGTGTTCTTCCTCAGTTTCACTCTATTCATTTCTTGATGCTAAACTCATCTTCAGTTCTCCTCTACAACACCTAGTCATGTTGCACTACCTGTAAAATGTCAAGGACTTCTTCGAGTCTCCTAGCTAATTTTTTTGTAGCACCTCCCCTACAATCCATTATTATTGGCATTATTTTAATTTTTTGGTCATGAATCTTACTATTGCAAGATCTTAGCTTGTAGTCATATGTAGGTAATTCACTCTCCACATACCACAAGGTTTAAAACCTTGCTCCGATACCATAAATAATGTAACCATAAGGATGGGGTTCTTAATGAAGGAAATCCCCAACCTAGTAGCTAGATAAACACATACACTATAATGAAATTACTTAGATGATTCACAATAATAAAATTATACATTGTAAAATTAAGAGTAAAATAAATAGATCCACAACAACAATTGTCAAAAAAGCATAATACCTAAATATTATAACTAAGCCATGTCAAGGAGGCAACCTAAAAAACAATTTAATAAGAATAGAATTCACAATATGATGATAAAATACTAAGCACCACCACTTATATATATTATACTTAGCCAAGGTTATTCCATAGGCCGACTTCACTAAGAACATAGAAAAATGCAAAAATATAATATGGTGTACAAGCCACAAGTCAGTCACACATATCCCTAGATGCACTATAGGTTAAGGGCATGGATACCCCTCCCCTTCCAAACAATGTTGTTCTTAACATTGAATCAAACCAGGATGTTATTACAGGAAAGCTTCATCCTCACATGTTGCATCTTTAGAATTTAGGTACTTTTATTTGATCAAATACTCCTTAATGGCTCTGGTCCATAGTTACTTAGTACATGTGTCAAGGATCTCTTCAAGCTCCAAAATGACTTGGCCTTGTTTATACAATTAAGGTATATCATTTTGAGTGGAAAATCTATGTCTAAGTACCTTTTTTAGGCAAGATACATGGAATACCAGATGTATGCAAGTGGATGGAAGTAATTCCAACTTGTAAGCCACACTACCAATTTTTTGCAAGATCTGATAAGGCCATAATACTTAGGTGATAACTTGTTATCTTTTTTTTACTTCAAAAACATCTACTTATATGGATTCAAATGCATAAAGACTAAATCACCTATGACAAAAAACAACTCATTATAGTGTTGATCTGCTTTTTGGTTCATTCTATTTTGTGTTATTGTTAAATTCTCTCACAAACTGAATAGTACCTCTTGTCGATGGTGAATGTGTTCCTCAATAGCTCAAACCTTAAAATACACTATTAAAGATGAAGTGATTGATGGGGGTGATAGCCATATAATGCCACAAAAGTAGACATCTTGGAAGAACTTTGAAAAGAAGTGTTATACCACCATTCAACAAGTGGCATTTAATGAACCCATTTGTCAAAAACAAAACAATGAAGATACCCTTCTAGACATTTGTTGAATACCTCTATTTGTCCATCAAATCGAGGATGATAGGATGATCTAAAAACCAAATGGATGCCTAAACATGAAAATAATTTAGTTAAAAAATTATAATCTCAGTCACTTACAATGATTTTTGGAGTATCATGCAATTTATGAACTGTATTAAGAAAAACAAAATCTATTGTACTGGAAACAAATGGCTATGATAAGGGAAAAAAATGAGCATACTTGGTGAGTTGATCCACAACTCCCATGATAACATTTTTACCTTTAGATAATAGTAACCCCATAATGAAATCCATGGAAACCTCCTCCCAATGCTAGCTAGGGATGGATAAAGGCTGCAAAAGACTTGGGGTCTTAATGGTTTTACCTTTATTTTGTTGACATACCATGCATTCAGCCACATATTTCTAGACATCCCCCTCAAGTCCTTCCAAAATAAATCTTGTTTGATTTTATGATATGTTTTCAAAAATTCATAATGACTTTCAAGTGGAGAAGCATGAAGTTCCTGAAGAATTTTATGTTCAAGGAGAGAATACTTATAGAGATATAATCTATCTTTATACCATAATGTGTTCTCCTCCCATGTAATTTTTTCAGATTCATCAGAACCCTACTCAAGATTTGGAATCAAATCCTTGGTATCACTATCATTCTCCCATTCAAATTTTGCTTCCTCCAGCTAATTTTCCTGCCACATGGTCATGGGGCATAACAATGCCTCCACTGATTCATCTTGTCAAGAGGGGGCATCTGCCACCACATTCTCTTTTCCTTTCTTATACACTATTTCAAAATCATATAATAACATTTTAGTCACCCATTTTTATTATTCTTCAAATGACAATCATTGCTCCAAAAAATATTTAAGGCTATCATGATTAGTCTTTAACTGAAAGTGACAACCCATCAAATAAGGTCTCCATTGTTTCACTACATGCAAAATAGCCATCAACTCTTTCTCATAGATTGGTTTGAGCCTATGTGTTCCCTTCAGTTGGCAACTTTCAAATGCTAGTGGTTTGCATTTTTACATGAGTACAACCCCCATGCCATACCCTAATGTGTCACCTCTATAACAAAATTTTTTAAAAAATTAAGAGTAACCAAAACTAGAGTTGTGCACATAGCCATTTTTAATTGTTCAAATGCATGGTAGTTGAATAGGTCCACTATAAGGAATCTTTATTCAACAAAGAGGTGAGTGGGGATGCAATGCTACCATAATTTTTACAAACTTATGATAGTAATTAGTTATCCCCATAAATCCTCAAAGGTTTTTGAGGATCTTGGAAACCTGCCACTCCATTATCGCTTGGATTATTTTAGGATAAACTTTAACTTCTTTATGTGAAAAAATATGACCGAAGTACTCCACATCTTTGACACCAAAATCACATTTAGAAGTTTTGGCATAAAGTTGATGTTATTCTAGAATTGAAAGCATCTATTTCACATGCTTCAAATGGTCTTCCCAATTTTTCTTATAGATGAGGATATCATAAAAAACACTAATATAAACTTTCTCCAAATGGCCTAAAAATAATATTCATCAAACTCTAAAATGTAGATGGTGCATTTGTGAGGCCAAAAGACATGACCATAAATACATAATGGCCTTCATGAATTCTAAAAGTTGTTTTATGTATGTCCTCATTACGGATGTGAATCTGATGATAACCAGAGCAAAGGTCTAACTTGGTAAGATAAATAACACCATGTAATTCATCTAGAAAATCATCAATTACAGGAATAGAAAATTTATCTTTGATGATGTACTTGTTGAGTTCTCTATAGTCTAGGCACATCCTCCAACTGTCATCCTTATTCTACACCATGACCATAGGGGAGGAGTATTCACTTTGACTATGCCATATGATTCTTTCCTCCAACATATCCTATACCATATTTTTAATTTCACTCTTCTAGGCTTAAGGATACCTATAGGGTCTAATGTTGTGTGGTGTACTTCTTAGAATGAGTTGATGCCATGATCATGTGTATGACTAGGAGGAAGTCCTTTTGGCATGTCACTAAAAATAATAGAATGGTTATCAACACCCTTTGCAAATCATGATGTGTAAATTCCTTGGTTGTTGAACCTATATGAAAAATAAGCATGCCACAAATCCTTCTACACTTTTTTTGAGAATTTTTATCATTTGATGGGAGCTAACCAATTGTGGAGATTTAACTCATAATTGATGCATTTCAAATGTCCTGCCTTCTAAATGGAACCTCATGAATAGATCTTGGAAATTCATCTTAATAGTCCCAAAGTGGTGAGCCACTTAACTCCAAAAATAATGTCAGATCCTCCTATGGGGATATCAAACATAGGAGAATCTAGCAAGTAGTCTCCCACAACAAGCTTAATGCTATGGCATTTTCTAGAATAATTGACTGTACCACCATCTTTAATCATGACTTAAAATTTTGGAGCTAGGTAAATGAAATAGTTCAAATGATTAGACAACTTATTGTTCATGAAGTTATGTGTACTCCCAAAGTCAACTAACATAGTCACCTTCTATTTCTTCAGAAAACCCACCACCTTAAGAGTTTGAGGAGTACTAATTAGTGAAAATGCATGAAAGTATATAGTAGGTTGAGAATATTCAAATTCATCCTCAGGTTATTCCAATCCTACCCTTGAAGCCTCATCATCTTCTTCCTCTTCATTGGTGACTTCAATGTAAAATAATTTCTTTTCAGCACATCAATGTCTTTGCTCCATTTGCTATTGCATCCAAAACATAAACATTTTACATGTTTTTCTTAAACTTATTGAGGTGTCAATTTGGTAAGTTATGGAAATGATGGTGTTGGAAATGTGCATTCACGCACATTATTAAAAATTCTTCATTCGATCAACTCTTTTTCCTCAGCCAAACTTGCCCTTGGTATGGATTCAAATACATGATTGGGATGAAACATGTGAACCTCTAATTGGATGCTATCTTTGAGGCCACCTAAAAATAGGTCAATCAAATTTTCCTTAGTGATGTTTGACACACATAAGGAAAGATTTTAAATTTGATGAATGTAATACTTTATCATCCAAGTTTAGTGTAACTTGGCTAGTTGGATGAAGTAGTTTTCTAAGATATTTTTGTGATAGTGGAGTTGCATCTCTTCAAAAAATATAGACTAAGAAACCAAGAGACCTTTCTTTTTATTTTGAGCACACAACTAACAATACCAAATAAACTACTTAAGTTTTAGATATAGAGAGGCCATGACCACCTTTTGTGAATAAGGAATCTAATGTATTTCAAATAAATGTTAGAAAAAATAGCTCTGATACCACATGTTAAGATCAATAAGCTCTATCCTATAATGCAAATAAATAATGTAGAATAAAAGCAAGTACAAAAGTAAATGACAAGAGGGAACACATTACACAAGATGTACATGAAAACCTTGCAATGTGCAAGAAAAACCATAGGACAAATGGTAGCATCTAAGCTTCAATTACTTCAACAAATCCCTATCTTACAATAGCTCTTTTAACAACTCCTTTTAGTGCTAACAAATAAATCACTCAATTCTTACAACTAAAGCATTCAAGTGAGCCAAGCTAACATATCCTCCAAGGTCTAAACTCCATACATGCAAATCCAAGCTTACATGGATACTCAAGAGGAACATAAGGATAAGAAATACAAAGGAGAACATATACGTTTATAGAATTTACAACATGAAAGAGATAGGGATAAATAAACGTGATGCCCCAAAAAATTCACCACACTCCATGTGGGCACTACCGATCAATAGTAAAATGTATGTCTTTATGTGGAAGGGTAAAAAAAGTGGACCATCCACTTTAGACAAGATTCAAGCCACTTCTATGTGACTCCAAACATTATCCCCCATTCCAGATTTGAGGACAATAATCAACAATAAACTCTTATCTTCTTCTTCCATGTGCACACCAAAGTCCAAAAAATGTTTCAATAACCTTTTGACTTTCTCCACACATGTGAATCCTAGGGCCTCTTAAAAATATGACCCATACATGACTTTTTGTCTTTTGCATATCAAGACAAACCCATGTGACTCACCTAGGACAAAATCCATGTCCTCTAGTGGAGTGTTACACCCCACACTTGTCACATCATCTTGATCACACTTGAGACCTTCCATGGGCCCCTACAACATCACCTGCATGTCATATCATTTGCATGTCATATCACATTCTATATCACCTACATGCCATGTCACCATGAATAGTAACCCATGAACAGTGATAATGAATAGTGAATTCACACCTAACAATAGATTTTCAAGTTAAGTAATCCATGTGAGTGGATCATTACCATCAAACTTGCATAGGTCCACTTTTGAAAACAATGACTTTGTACCATGGTTAGTGTTGTGATTGTTTAGAGGAGAAGAACCAAACTAAAGTGGTGGAGGGTTATTTTTGAATTATTGAGTTAAAAAGTTGGCCAATTGCCCAGTGATTTGTTATAATTTAACTTGGAATCTATTCAAGTTCCTTCTCATCCCTGTGAGGTCCCCTGTAACCACATCAAAATTATATTTTTGCAGCATGCCCTAAAACTTTGACTTAAGTTATTGAACTACTTCTGAAATACTTGAATCAAAAGTTTCTGACTCCATGTCATCTTTGTTAGGAGTCTTAGGTGTTTCTTTCCCTTTTTCACAACCATGAGTGTTAGGCCCTACCATACACAAAATCCATGAGGGTTGTGACTCAAAAAAAATATTGGTAGATGATATCATTATGATCGCCTCACTAAGACTAATGCAATGACTACTAATGTGCACAAGGGTGAAAAGTTTTGGCTTAAAAAAGTGTACCAATAGAATATTCTATTGTGATCTTCTCACATAGACAAATCCAATGACTGTTAATTTGTACAAGGTAAAAAAAATTAGATTAATATTTTTTATTTTTTGTTAAAAATCTCATGAACAAAACTGTGATGATTAAAAAATTCAATTCCTCCTAGATCATAAGTTATGTTTTTTTAGCCTTCTAGTGCTCAGGATGACAGATCTAAAAAAATGTGTCATAGAAACTTGCCTAAATCAAAGTTTTGATACCACTTATAATGAAATTATTTAGATTATTTTCACTAATAGAATTATATATACCATAATTAAGAGAAAAATAAATAGATCCATAACAACAATTACCGAAAGAGTAGAATAACTAAATATTATGATTGAGCCACTTTGAGGGGGTAACCTCCACAATAATGCAATAAGAGCAAAATTTTCAGCATGTTTATTAAATACTAACCAATACCTCCTATATATACTCTACTTAACCAAGGTTATGCCATAGGTTGACCTTACTAAGAACATAGAGAAGTGCAACAAGATAATATGAAGGTGTGTAAGCCATAAGTTAGTCACACATATCCTTAGATGCACTATAGCTTAAGGGTGTAGCATACACTCATATCTAAAACCCAAAATTTTTGATCATATATATTAATATAAATGAGATGTTACGTTACACGAAGATTTCTTCTAAGGCATTAACTATATGTTATGCTTTCTTAAACTTGACATACAAATTTATCCCTCTACAAAAATGGAGTCTCTCAAATCTTCAATCACACTTAAACTACTAGAGTTTACCCCTTTATCTCCATAGTGATCTACCTAATATGAATTATCAATGATAATGGATGATTCAATGCTTTGCCCAACATGCCTTTATATAGGCTCCTCTAAATGGAACGTGTCAAGAAAGATTCATGCAACTGCTCTAGTATGTTTCCACATTTCCCCAAAGTTTTTTTGCTACCCACTTAAGTCCATATGAGCAACACATGTCCTTTGAGTCCATCTCCAAGAATCTAGGGGTCAAAGGTCCATTCCAAGGTCTTTAGCATCAACCTTCTCAGAATTGTGCCAATTACTTTCCATGCACCAAGATTTCTTGGTGCAATATTTTTATACTTTACTTATGTGTGACATGCCCACATGTGCAAGTCCCCAATTATCTACATAGCTATGATCTCAACATTTATTGGGATGGAAGGTGCTTTCACACAATGGTGAGCTTGTGTTAGTGTTTGTCTATGTTTGTGTTATGCCATATGGATTTGTACCCCATAATCTTTACGAGGTTTCATACCAAGTATTTATCCACATGGCTTATACAAACCAAATATTTTATATGATGGAACAAATCAAAACTTTTCCAAAAACTTTCTACAATCAAGCTCCATCCAACTTCTGCATAGTTGTATTTTTCCCTTTCACACATATAGACTTTTGCACCCTTCAACTTATGTGCCCACTAGTGGTCAAATAATTGCATGCATGTGTACCATGCACCCATATTAGAACCTTATTTACAAAACTAGAATTAACTTTTTTTGAGTGATGTAAGATTTCTCTACACCAAGGATGCTCATATATTATACAACAAGTAACCATTTACGCCCAGGCAACTTGATATGATTTCCTTGAGCTTGTCTATATATAGACCAAAAAGTTTAGGGTAGAGTGGACAACTCTACTTAACCCCTATGGTGTTTCATATCCCCTTTGTCTCACCAAAACTTGTGTGTACTCTTCCAATAATGGGATCGTAGAGTCTCATAATAAGTTATATTGGCAATTCTGGAAGACCTAAAACCCTGAATCTATCAATGAGAAAATGTTGAGGAATAGTGTCAAAGGCTTTATGAAAGTATACAAAGAAACAATCGACTTCGAGTCTTTTTCCCTTAGCCTCCTCAATTATAGAGGCTAAAGTGAAAATATAATAATCAATGTAATGATTATTCCTAAAACTTGCTTGTCCCATAAGTCTTAGGTTTTTGGTTTTAGCCCATTTAGAGATATGAATGTCTAAAGAAGTAAAAAATTATTTTTAAAAATGTATGACCAATCATGATTGTTTGATAATTACTAAGATCATTTTGGTCTCTATATATGTGTATAAGGTGGATGATGTAGTTTGTCTAAGATAGAGGAAAGACATAGGATCCAATATGTATGAACAAATCGACTAGGTAAACAACTAAAACTTATAGACTATGGTTGAAGAATTATGCTTTTATATTTTTAACATCTTGAATTTTTTCGGAATTGAGTTTAAAGCTACCATGAAGGACAAGGCAATTGGTAAAGAAGTGACAATGAATAGGCTTGGGTTAACAAATATGCAAGGTTGGTTAGGTACATTGTAAAAGAGAGGAATAGTCAAACCAAGTCGAAAGATTAAATGCAATACAAATTAACTTCTTACAAAGAAAGACTCTTCAAAAAAGTTTGGCGTGTATTTAATCTAATAGAGAATGGATTTATGTCAATTTTTAGATAGGGAATTTTTGTACTTATAAGAATGCTCCTAAAGAGTATTTGCATATATTTATATTTGTGTGGAGTCTTTATCATAATAGATTTGGTCAACAAATGGATATTCCTATTAAAATAACTCAAACACATGTAATATGTATACATAGGATGGATCTAGAAATGTATATAAATAGTAAAGCACATGTACACATATCAATTGAGATAACACCGGAAATTATCATGGGAAAATTCTAAAGGTAGAAACCCCACCAATAATGATTATTCAATATATAGATAAACTCTGCACCTAATACAAATTCTTCTTCTCCTCACTTCCCTTTGTTAATTGCTTTTATAAAACTCGTAGGTTGAATATGACAATCATTTCATATTCAAATGGCATTTTCACAATAAGTTAAAACCTTATTTATAGTTAAATATAAAGGAAGATGACCATTGTAAAAATAACATGTTCTTCAATCCCTATAAAGTCAATTAATCAAAAACTTGATAAGTATTAAATAATCATAATAATATTATTTATTTTCACAAGGTTTCTACCTCCTGTTAATAATAATTTATTATTATTTATTTAATCAATTACCAATGTAAGCTAAGGGTTAATAATTACCACTTAGACATTAACTGCTTTAACATTTCCCATTAATATTAAGTGGGGATAAATATCATAGTCACCTCAAAAAAAAATTATATTGTGTACACAATTGAAGGATTTAAAAACCTTCATCATGCCAAACATCACCTTTTGAAACAAAAGAAATTATAATCCATAAATCACTCGAAAGTAAGTTTAGGCTAGCATGATTATGAGACTCTATTTCACAATTTCTATTGAATAATCATCTAAGCATATTTAAAACCTTTTATAACATAAAGAATTCCATTACAAAGTATGTTTTTATGTATTCAGTACAAGGGTAAAACTTTCACACAAAGTTTTAAAATTACATAACTTTCACACAAAGTTTACAATGTTTTATAATTGAGAAGAAGTATACAAAAAAAGAAGAAACACAAGGCTATTAGGAAGTGGCATTGTTATGCACAGTCCCCCTCAATGGCAATTTTGAGAGGTCCAACATTATACAAAACTGATAAAACTTGATAGCACCAAGTGGTTTTATGAATACATTTATCACTTGTTCATTTATAGGATAAAACTGTAGATCTATATCACCATTGAAGATTTTTTTTTCAGATAAAATGCATGACTTTTAATATGTTTAATTCTTTGGTGTTGCACTAAGATTTTTGTCAGAGTTATACAACTTTGGTTATCACAATGAAGGATGGTACTATAAGAAACATCCAAATGAAGTTCTTTCAATAACCTTCGTAGCCACATGGCTTCTTTGATATCTTTCATAACACTTTTATACTCTATTTCAGTAGAATAAATAGAGACAATAAGTTGTTTTTTATTGCTCTAAGTAATAGCACTTACACCAAACTTAAACACATCTCTAGAAGTAAATTTGTTAACTATAATATCATCAGCATGGTCAACATCACAATAACCATATTATTTATTATTATCAATGGAAGAATAAAATAAATTAAAACTAATTGTTACTTTGATATAGCTAAGAATATGTTTAGCTAATTTTTAATGATCCAAATATGGATTTTGCATAAATCTAAAAGCAACACCAATAACATATGAAATATATGGCCTAGTAATGGTTAGATAAATTAAACTATCAACAAGTTGTCTATATAAATTAAGGTTAATTTTTTTACAAATATATTTTAGATCAAGTTTAATATTAACTTTAATAAGAGTAGAAATAGATTTACAGTCAAATATTTTAAACTTAAAAACAAGATTATGTGCATATTGAGATTGTGATATAACAATTGAATTTTTATCCTAAAATATAACCATTCATAAAAAATAATGTAAAATATCTAAATCAATTATTTTAAATATTTAACGTAGTATATCTTTATATTTATGAATTAAACTAGTTAGATCATCAGTAATCAAAAGATTATCAACATATAAAATAATTAAGATTAAATGATCATTTTCAACTCTAATAAAGAGGTCACTATTAGAGTAACAATTAGAGAAATCTAATTATTTTTAAAAATAAGTAATTTTAGAATTACATAATGTTTTATATTAAGGTCAATAAAACTTTTAGGTTGAGTCATGTAGATTTCCTCTTTTAAATCACCATTTAAAAAAGCATTCTTGACATTCATTTGATAAATAACTCAATCATTTTAGGTTGCAAGAGCAATAAATAATCTACCAGTACTCATTTTAACTATATGAGTAAAGGTTTCAACATAGCCAATCTTGAGTTTTTGAGTAAACTCACAAGTAATTAATCTAGCTTTAAACTTATCAATTTTACTAATTGAATTATATTTAATCTTATAAAGCCACCTACAATTGAAAATCTGACTTTTTTAGTGGAAGATGGATGAGATTTCAAGTTTGATTTTTAATTAAGATATTATATTTAGCTTGCATAACAACATTTCATCTATCATTTTGAGTGGTTTCTTCAAAAAATTGAGGTTCACATTCATACATAATCATTAAATCATGATAAAAATATTGACTTCTAATTAATTTATTAACATTATTAATATTAAAAGATTAGATTAGAGTTTTTGTCCATTTAGATCTTTTATATTGAATATAAAACTTAGGGGGTTCTTCAGACTTTAAGTTATCTAAAGATGGATCAACTTCCTTTAGGGCATTTTTTTCTTCATACGAAGAAATAAGAGACGTATTTGTCAAAAGAACATTGAAAAGGTTTCATAAAAGACTCACAAAAATATTTTGCGAGAATAAAAACATTTTTATTCTTAATGATCTATATTTTAGACAGATCATATACTCTTAGACCTTTAGTCTTACTTCCATAACCTACGAAAATGCAAGAACATGAGGTAAGATCAAACTTCTTTTTTTTTACTTTAAGAACAAAGATGGAAGTAGGGATACTAAAGATCCTAATATGGGTCACACTGAATTTTTTTAGACCATATTTATAAGGAAGTAGAAAGATGTAAAGCTTTGGTAGAGACTCTATTCAAAGTATGCATAACAATATTCATGGCTTCAACCTACAAAAATTTAAGAACATTTACAGATTGTAACATTGTTCTAGCCATTTCAATAATGGTGTAATTTTTCCTTTCAACAATATCATTTTTCTAAAGGGAATAGGAAGTTTTTAGTTCTATTTGAATACCACAACTAACGTAAAAAGAATCAAACTCTTTACTAATGTATTCATTACCATTATCAAATTTTAATCTCTTAATAGAAAAACTTGAAGCATTTTCAATAATAACTTTAAATTTAAAAAACACTTCAAATTTTTTTTATGAAATATGATCAGATCATTCTAGTATAGTCATCTATAAAAGTAATAACATACAAAGAACCATTAAAATATACAAATTTAAGAGGTCATACAACATCACTATGAATTAATTCTAAATGATGTGAGGAATTCACATCATAATTTTTATGAAAGAAGTTAATATGTTACTTACTACATAAGCAATCCTCATAAGTTTCATGTTGATAAGGTATAGAAGGAAGTCCAACAATAAAATTTTGAGTAGACATATCATGTAAACTTCTAAAATTAATATGTCATAATCTTTCATGTCATAATTGATATTCATTCTTACTAAATGATGAAAAAAATATGTAGAATAATGAGAGAAAATGTATAAACCATTCTTTTGAACCCCTTCAACAATCAGAGACCCAAATTAGTTTTTAATAGACCAGGTAGTTTTAAGCAATGTTAAAATGTAATTATTATTAGTAAGTTGTGACCAAGATAATAAGTTCTTTTTAAACTTATGTACATAGAAAACATAATTAATAACAACATTTAAAAAATTTACCTTTCTTTGCTTAGTTGTTTCTAAAAATGAATTATCTTTTAGATAAATATTTTCGGAGATATCTCTAGAATCACATAAAATATTAGATAAGCAAGTCATATGGTATGATACACCGCTATCTAAAATCCACGTATTTTTATTTGAAACAAACAAAACAATATTTAAAATAATAACATTTGAGTTCTGATCTTGATTGCTATTCTGATTAAGGTTTGGATTCTTTCGGTTGTTTTGATTAGATTTCTTCCATTTATTATTTTTAGAAGATTGGTTATTAACTTTATCTTTATTTTTATAACAAGTTTCCCTTCTATGATCAAATTTACCACATATATTGTAATTCTCATTATACTTAGGTTTATAATTCTTATTACCAAATATCTTATTCATGTTTTTGTCTTTAATAGAATTAGGGTTAAGTTTCTACTTTCTATTATTCTCAAAAATAGGGTTGAGAGTGAGAAGTGTCTAAATGACATTATTTTTAGAATTAAAGTTAGACATCACTTACTCTTCTTGAATCATAAGAGCTTACAAAGTAGTGAGGTATATGATGTCTTACTCTATTTGGTACTTAGAGTTCATAATAGAAATAAAATTATGAAATTTTTATGAATGTTAAGTTAAATAATAAAATAAAGAAAATGATCTTGAATAAAATTATAGTTACAACCATCTAAGTGAGCTTTGATATTCTTAATTTTAGCAAGAAAATAAACAACATTTTAATCACCTTTTATAGATGTAATCAGCAATTCAAGAATCAAATTAATAATCTTCGAGAGATGAGTGCCCTTGTGTATAGACTCAAAGAGTTTCAAAACATCATTAAGAGACTTCTGCTTACCAATATGAAGTAAAAATTCATCCTTAACACTTCACAAAATAATCGACATGACTTTTTATAATTTCTATTAAAATACATTTGAAAGTTCAGGCGTCACATATCATTCTGACAGGGATTTATTAGTCTTAAAAATAATGACCCACAACTTTCAAGTCATAATTTTGTTTTAATGTGAATTTTCTATATGTTATAGTTACATCCATTAAGTATTTGAGATTTATCTAAAATAAAGTTAGACGAAGCAATAACTTCCCTTTAAGAATGATAATAAAAAAATGCTTAAAATGAATCATTTTTAATATGAATTTAATTTTATTTGATAGTAAAAATAAATTACAAGTGTGAGAAGACAAAAATTGTTCAAATTTATGTTAAAAAAGGTAAGTAAATTGTGAAAAACTACAATAAAATAGGGTGTCACACATGTTGCAAAAAATATTAATGTAAGACTAATTATTAAAAAAGAACATTGTTTAATGAGTTTTTATATTATGTTTGTAAAATTAAGTAAATCACAAATGAAGTTATAATTAGTTTTTCAATTGAATACTAAATAATGTAAGAAATTAAACTAAAATTGTATTAAGCTAGGTGTCGAAAGAGTCACACTCAGTATAATCACTTAGATATTATTATTAAAAAATTTAAAACAGTTTTTAAAATATAAAATAGACTACGTAGATGCATCCGAATGGTATCAAAACTGAAGGATCGATTGGTTACATAACTATAATTGACAAGGTTTTGATTAGATCAAATGTTGTAATAAGATCAATAAATCAACTAAAATTTTGAATGCATGAAACTTGACACATAAATCAAAAATAAATTCAAATTAAACTAAATTTAATTAAATTAAAAAATAACCAAATAAAAAAAATTGATTTTTACAATCTTTTAATAAAATAATAACCTCCCCCTTCTAAGAGGTTAATCAAAATTTTATATACACAAATCAATATTTAAAACTTATTTTCTAATATTATAAAATAAAAATAATAATTATATAAAAGTGATTTACTATGTAATAAAAAGCTTTTTACTTTTTCTTTAAAAAATGCATAGAAGGTGGTTACCACTTAATTTTTAATGAAAAATCGTTGATTTTAAAATTAAAACATTTTAAAAATGTTTTAAACAACATTATTAATCTGATGTTTGCATGTAGTTGATGATGGTGCAGCGATGGCACTCAAGTAGAAGTTTGGAATGATATAAAAGTATGAACAAGCCACCAACAACACCTTAAAAAAATAAATTGTAGCAAAAAATTAATTTTTTAGTCTACCAAGTTGTATAAAAGCATCACAAGTGAGAGAAAAAAACTAAAAAATTGAATGACAACATTTACTAACACTGTAAATGCTTTTAGGATGGTTAAAAACTCATGATCTGACCACTTAGAGCAACAACCAAGCTTAATAATGATAAAATTGAATTGATTTCATATTTTCTTCCTTCAAAAGTTGTACTTGGCTCTACAATGGCGCTTATGGTAGTCAAGCTAGATGAAGATTCTTCAAAAAACAATCTCCTTTACTCTTAAGTGGTGTTTGGATTAAGATCCAAGGCTCGAGAATGATGAACTAGTCCTCCCATAGATCAAACAAAAAAAAAATCTCTCCTTCTATGATGTCTCTATGTTGTACAAGTTTGAAGGAATATAAATTTGAATATTAAATATCCTTTGAATTTAATATGAAATATTGACTTGCTTATCAATCGCATACAACTCTCAGGATCTACTACCATGTTAAAATAACTCAAACATATATAATATGTATCCACATGATGGATCTAAAAGTGTATATGAATAACAAAGTATAGGTACATAGATCACTTGAGACAACACCAAAAATTATCATGGAAAAATCTCAAAAGATAAAAAACCCACCAATGATGATTATTCAATATATAGAGAAACTTTGTACCCAATACAAATTCTTCTTCTCCTCACTTCCCTTTGTTAATTGCTTTCACAAAACTCACAAGTTGAAATAACGGATCTATCCATCCCATAAAACTAATTAATTAAAAATTTGGTAAGTATTAAATAATCATAATAATATTATTTATTTTTATGAAGTTTCCACCTTGTATTAATAAATAATATATTATTAGTTATTTAATCAATTATCAATATAAACTAAGGGTTAATAATTACCATTTAGACATTAATAATTACTCTAACAATTCCTACAATTGGAGTCAAACTAAGCATTACAATGGTTATGATTGGGTTTATAAATTAAATAGGGAAAACCTTGTACGTTTTAAAGATATTAGTATGTTTTCATCAAATTTGTGGTCAAAATGAATCGTGATTGTTGTTTTAGGTTTAATAATATTAAAAACAATATGTGGGGAGTTGAGTGTTAACATTAAAAATAATTTAAAATGGTTAGAAAGAGGGGAAGGCAAGGATGAAACCTAAAGGTCTAGGACCTCTGACATAATAGGCTTATTAACAAGGGGCACAAAGTGCCAAGTCCCTACGGGGCGATAGTTGTCGAAGAAGAAAACGATAAAAGGATGTAACATCTCCAGCTAAAGCATGATTGAAAATTAAATTTCTAACATGTTATTTTCATAAATGGAAAATGTTAAAAGGAATTGCCCTACGAAACATAATTAGAATTATGAGTATTTGTGGAAATGTATAAGCTCCAAATAGTATGTCTATGCAATTTAGAAAGTTTGATATTCCTACCTGTATTATAGGAGGAGAATTTTTATCCACTCCCTCACAAATAGCCTCAAATTTGTGATACGTGAGGTCAACCCAAGATTATCCTTTTGATGAAATGCTCATATTTAATGAAAAAGAACCGTTGGGCACCATGGCATACAAATATACTTTTTTGGCTGCAAATATCATAGATTAGTTGCAAGCACAAACATGAGGCATTAAAATAAGATTTGTAGCATTGACAACTTATGTTTCTAATCATTATATTTTATTTATGTTCTTTTTCCAGCCAACAAAATAACACTTCTGCATTGAGCATTGGTTTAAGCCTTACACACAGTCCTAACCTCCCCAGAAGAAAATTATAAAAAAAATTAGAATCCCAAAAAGCTTTCCAATTGAAACAATTTTTTTTCAAAAAATACATTTAAGTTTGCATGATTTTTTTTTCAAAAAATATATTTAGGTTTACATGGATTGTCTGATTGTACGAAAAAAAATTAATCTATTAAAACAACTATATCTCCAGGAGAAAACATACAAACTTATAACATGTTGGAAGCCTAACCCCTTCAAAAGTGAAGTGATAGATTAGTTTATTATCTCGATTCCATAAAATACATTTCTTTTCTAACATGTATCTGATGTTCATCCTTTTGTGTGGACTAAAGAGCGACGGAAATTTCTTAGAATATCACCGCTTATGCTTTCCAGATGCTTTGAATTAAAAAACATAATGTTATGCTAAAATATAAGTTCAGATAATTGAAAACATGTTAGCTTAGTGGACAATAAATTCCATTTGTGTATCCTTGCAAAGAAAGAAAAGTGGAAATAATGAAAGAAAGCAAAAACTGTTGGCCACTTGTATCTAGCTTTACTAAACTCTGAAGCACACCAACATTCAAAGGATAGTCAATCCTTAAGCTTGAAAATAGTGTACAATTTGATTAAGCTGCATCACACAAAAATCATTGTAGTATGATGCATTAATAAATTTTCTCATTTTTTCTCCTCCACATTATTCTTTAAGATAAAATTAAAAAAAAAATTGAACAAAGATAATTCTATTTTTTTTAATGTAATTAACTACTATCAGAGCTCTGTGTTTAGGTCATGATTTCGTCAAAGATTCATAATGCCCACCTGTGTTCCAATCTAGCTAGAGTTTTCCCCACTCTAAAAATGTGAACAATAGGGATGAAGCTTGGTGCATATCATGAGAAACTTTGGTAGAGTGGCTACCCTTAAGACCTGGCATTTAAGCTAAAGTAGAGTCTTGTGGCGAGTATAGACCCTCAAGGGGTGTTTCAAAACTTCCCAAAAAAACAAATGAAAAAAAAACCTACCATTATAGTTCACATGGACATGATTTGGCACCAATAGTCCATAAGAACATGCTAAAAATAAAAACTACTATTGTGCTTACTTTCAAGCACAATTGTCAAAGTTATGTGAATGCAAACCTTTTCCCTCAAGAAATATAATTACTTAGCATATGCTAGTAAAATAGGTAATTAGGATTATCTTAACTAATTTTATATGCCACATTGAATTGTAAAAATAAAATAAAAGTAGAACTAAAAACAATAGGAGTAAAATATTGATTTTTTTTTCAAAATATCAACTTAAGAGATATTCACTTGGATACATGCCCTGAAACCTCTTAAATAGGCAAAATGGATTTTAGTGAACCTATTATTCTTTAAAATTACCTTGTCAACATATGGTTATCCATCATTGCTTGAACAAACCCCTTTCATGCCTATTAATCTTCCATTCTAAAAGTCAACCCATGTTTACAATTTTTTCCTATTTCAGCGATCCTATATCAACATGTACCATTTAATTACCAAATATTATGAAGAAAAGTGGATAGAACTGATAGGACCGAAGTTCCTCAAAGCTCTGACACAACTTGTCAGATTTAAGAGCACACATGATTACCAATGTATAAGCAATTAAACATGTGGAATTACACAGAAGAACAAGTAACTATCAATGAGAAAACACACAGAATGTGAGAGGCAATACACAATTGTATTCAACTCATTACAAAAGAAATTACAATAAAGAGATCACACTCTTCTTCCACCTCTGTGAGGCTTCCTCCTCAAGGGCTCCAAGTAATCTTCCCTCTTGAGTAATCTTCTCTCATAGGTCACAACACACAGCTAACACAAGCTGTTGTTCACCTCATTGTACATCTGTACAATCAAGTACGAACCGGTACTCCAAGTAGATCTAACCATGATCCTGCTCCTGATGTATTACTGTCACCTTGGATCTTGCTCCCCCACCGATCTCTGTTTGACCCTCGCATACACACATCCCTGCAGACCAACCTGATCTTACTTATCACATGTAGATCTCCACCATGATACTGCAACACCTTGCATATCAAACCTGATCTTACATACATGGGGAATCCTACTTGATTCCACCATGGAAAGAACTCTCCAAGCTCTACATAGCTCTTCTGCAAGTTCAACACTTAACAATACAGCCCATGAGTCTATTATATAGATCTCATGCATACAATAATTAGACAAGCGGCTCAAAGACTCGAACTGGTCTTTATCATGCAAACACCACGTTCACTTAACTGACTGTTCGTCAACAGCAGTTCTGACCGCCACAGGTGACCGACGTCGGTCCCTGCCTTCCTGGAGGTGACCGATGTCGGCCGATCTCCTGCTGATGCCGGTTGCTTCTGTGCTTCCCTTGACCGACGTCGGTTGTGGCCTGCCGACGTCGGTGACTGCATACGCTCAGAAACCTCCTGTTTGCAATAAGGTGTAGCTTTTAGCTCCACACCCTAACAATCTCCCACTTGGAGATAAACAGCTGCCCCTGTCCTAAACTAGTACTATGTCTAATCTGCATCTTGGCTTGTATTCCTCTTCAAGCTCCCACTTGAAGACAACCCACCACACTCCTTGTGGTGTTAATCTTGTGCCTGACTTTCTTCATTCTTAGCTTACCTTCTTCTGCCATTGCTATACTCCCACTCAAACAGCAACCCCTGTGAGTAACCTGTAATCAACAACACAAACCCTGCTCCCTGCAACCTGGCTCTGATACCATTTGATAGGACCGAAGTTCCCCAAAGCTCTAACACAACTTGTCAGATTTAAGAGCACACATGATTACCAATGTATAAGCAATTAAACATGTGGAATTACACAGAAGAACAAGTAACTATCAATGAGAAAACACACAGAATGTGAGAGGCAATACACAATTGTATTCAACTCATTACAAAGGAAATTACAATAAAGAGATCACACTCTTCTTCCACCTCTGTGAGGCTTCCTCCTCAAGGGCTCCAAGTAATCTTCCCTCTTGAGTAATCTTCTCTCATAGGTCACAACACACAGCTAACACAAGCTGTTGTTCACCTCATTGTACATCTGTACAATCGAGTACGAACTGGTACTCTAAGTAGATCTAACCATGATCCTGCTCCTAATGTATTGCTGTCACCTTGGATCTTGCTCCCCTGCCGATCTCTGTTTGACCCTCGCATACACACATCCCTGCAAACCAACCTGATCTTACTTATCACATGTAGATCTCCACCATGATACTGCAACACCCTGCATATCAAACCTGATCTTACATACATGGGGAATCCTACTTGATTCCACCATGGGAAGAACTCTCCAAGCTCTACATAGCTCTTCTGCAAGTTCAACACTTAACAATACAGCCCATGAGTCTATTATATAGATCTCATGCATACAATAATTAGACAAGTGGCTCAAAGACTCGAACTGGTCTTTATCATGCAAACACCGCATTCACTTAACTGACTGTTCATCAACAGCAGTTCTGACTGCCACAGGTGACTGACATCGGTCCCTGCCTTCCTGGAGGTGACCGACGCCGGTCGATCTCCTGTCGATGCCGGTTGCTTCTGCGCTTTCCCTGACCGACGTCGGTTGTGGCCTGTCGACGCCGGTGACTGCATATGCTTAGAAACCTCCTGTTTGCAATAAGGTGTAGCTTTTAGCTCCACACCCTAACAAGAACATAGTTGATTCCATCTGTTAGTGGCCTAAGGGCTACATTAGAAAAATGCATTCAAACTTGAAAAATGCATGTACATGGGGCTTCAACTAGCTCATGGTTAAGAAAATATTGTTTACTTTGTTAAAGTGGTAAAGCAAATCATCCCTACCCGCATGGCCCAACATGGCTACCTATCTAAAGCTTGAATATTCAAGACCCACGCTATATAATTTTAATTGAATTGTGGCTACCATCAAATTGTTGGTTTAAACCCTAGTGACCATGAAATGGGTACTCAATAAAATCATCACCAGAAGAGGAAAAAACAAAAAATAAAATCTAAGCTCAAAAAACATAACACAATAGAGGAGGCAGAGGTACTCTTCTGACTACCAAGCTATCTAAAAGCAACAACAATCATCATAAGGAGATACCATACCATGATTCCATGACATAAATAGGAAAAACCCCACATGAACAAAAACATCAAACCATCAAATTCAAATAATAAACATGAGAAAACCCCACTTGGGTGCCATGGTGAACACCAATTCCTTATGTTTCATAGAAGCCACAAAACTTAAAAATAATACAAAGTTTATCGAAACTTACTAGACCATGCCAAGAATGATTTTTTCAAGTTGCTTCTACAACTAAAAGATGATTATTTCAAGGAAATTCCAAAGTGGGTGCTACGAGAAAGTGACAGAAAATGTTCGAATAAGAACAAGGTTGCAACATATTGTTTTGATTGATATTGAGTGGAGTGCGGGTAGAGTCGGGTCACGGGAGTGGGGGCTAGGGAGCAAAGGAGAGGAGGAGTTAATCCCCATTCTCTACCTCCATGGTTAGAAATTAAAAATCGCATTTGGGCTATTAAACACCCTCTAAAAATTCCATATGGAAACAAGGCACACTTTTATTTGGACCGCTGACCCTTAGTCTAATTGCATCATATTTAATCCCTATTTAAACCATATGATGTAGACATTAGCTTCATGATCTTTTTTGGCTCATTTTTTGAATTTCTCCAACTGCATGGTAGTGATAATTTCATACACAGCTAGGGAATTCATATCGGCTAGTGTCAAATTCATTACAATTATACTCATTGGAAGGGCTTTAGTGATTAAAAATATGATTTATTAACCCATTCTTTCTTGACTAGTGGCAGATCCACGGGTTGGTTATTTTTTGTTTTCAATTTCTCTTGGAATTTTATTTTTGGCTAATGCTCATTGTTTGTACTTGACATCCGCAATGCCCATCTTCATGAGCTGGGTAGATTTTGTGGGTTGATCCAAGCTCAAGAAGCTGCGATTTGATATCACAAAATCCGTCTGATTGTTTTCAGTGTAATCTGTAACCACAACTTTCACCCTTAATTTGGTGCATACCATCGGGTTTGTGCATCTTATCTACATCAAAATCATCATAGAAAACAATGGAGTTTTACTAACAGTCTAAAAATGGCCTTATCCTTAATCCCAATCCCAAGCAAAAAGAAAAAAAATCAAAATAAATTACTGATGATTAATTAGGTAGTACCTAATAGCAGGCGCCACATCCAACCCCTCCCTATATATTTTGGTGCTTGCAGTAGCAACCACTCCACGGTTTACAATTGTTGGAAATGACTCGTCTTTATTCCTCTTATGCATTGTTTCATAACCATAATCATAATAATAGAGACACATAACAAAATTTAATTCAAGAGAATGTCCCTTCCCATTAATTCCTTGATGGTGTTACTATTGCTCCTCAGCTACAAGTTTATGGCTCATCTTCCTTTTCCTCTTCCGCGTGGCTAAAACTGCAAATAAATGAAAATCACAGCGGCAGGGAAGGGATATCCACCACGTACTTGCAACTAAACATAATTTTTTTTGCATAGGGACTGTAAACAATCGCATGGAAACTAGTCATCTACTACCATTCTGGTATGTCATGATTTCATTGACGTTGAAGGGAGGTGCCACAATGATGCCTTGGTTGTAGTGAAATTGGCACATAACATGTAAATGTTTGGTCCAATCAAATGAAACAAAATAATTACAATTTAACCCTGACCTAAATACCTTGCATCTTATCTTTAGTTATTTCTTCGCATATTTCTCACCACAAGAAACAACGTCATGTCACTGGGTAATCAGGGAGAGATTAATGGCATGTTAAAGGGTAACGAATGCTATTAGTCCCTCCCTTCTGGACTAATAATTATGTAGTTCATAATTGAAGCGCTGCTAACAAAAGAGAAGCAAGTAAAATTATAAGAACATGAAAATTGAATAATCCCATTTAAGATCACAAAGTGACATGTTCCCCAAACTAATCGGATGCTTGTCATATGAGGGTGTTTTTTGATATGAAGAATCACGTTGAAGGCCTTTACTTTGCATGTCTATTCATTGATTGTGTCATCATAGGGTTTGAATAGATGTTATATCTAATACACTACATGCACCTAATTCGAGTATTGATGTCACAAATCGAAAGAGGAAAATATTGTTATTTATAATTGTAGATTCACAAATGGAAAGTCATGGCTATTTGAAATTGTATATGATAAAATGTGGGGAAACATAATGTGCACTAAATAATAGTTTTTTATAAGGATCTCCCCTACATCCATAATAGGATGGTCTCATAGAGGGGGCAACTGCAACTATTTTGTAATTTTAGGGGATTTTACATATAAATTTATTGAATTGTAAAAAATAGAATCTTTCCCTGAAAAATAGGAACAATGGTTGCATACAAGAAATTTTTTTAGAGATAAATAGTAAATGGGGACAAAAAGTTGCAGCGCTTGGAGAAAAAATTTAGACACTTTACAACCAATAAAAAATGTTCTATAAATATATATTTTTTAATTTAATTTTACATTCAAATCTCTTATATTTTCGTTGTAAATATAAATTTTACATTTTAAATTTTTTTTGTAACATCTACAACTATTTTAAAATTACAATATTATAAAACAAAAATCGAAAAATCTAATATAAATATTCTTACCTTAAAATTGAATTAAAAAAATTATTTAAAAAAAAACAATAAATAATTTTTTACCAGCGATAATCTCATAAACTTCCACAAAGAAGAACATATATATTATGGATTTAATCCTTTTAATTTGAGAAGATTATTGAAACCTTACAGTTTTAGAGTGCAATTAAAAGAGAAAGGTCGAGTCTCAATACCAGGGTCGGAATGGAGTAATGCACGTACTAACTAAATATTTTTCAATCTGGTGTACGTATAGAAGGTTATAATCGGTAGATACACAATTGATGCATTTACTACAGTACAGCTAGCCACAAGTCGTGGCCTTAAACGAACCATATGAATGACAGACCAACCCTTCACAATTTAAAATGGGGCACCGCCTCCGAAAGCTCCATCTACGAAGCACGCACATTTATCCTGACAATTTGGGGAAACCCAACTCTTCAAACTTCGGTTCTGACATCCGTACTATATTGCAGCCGTCGTGAGAAAGAGTTACCAACTTACAAGCCTCCTTTCAGATTAATCAGGTACTCACACGCTTTCTTGACAAAACGAAATCTATTTTTTTATTGTCCTCGTTTGAACAAGAATCCAAGTCCATGCCAAGATCATTATCACCTCTGTAAATTCACAATATTATATAACTAAATTATCAGTTGGTGTATTCACCGACGTCTACAATAACAATTAATATATAGGGATTCTTCAATGGCTTGGAAGCTTTCACGACAAAATCTCCATCGTCTCTGTCTCGTTAGTTTCGATGTTCAGAAGATAAAAGAAGGGTCACAGAGGATTCGGGAGACACCATTTGTTTCAAGTATTAATAACCACATCAATACATTTACGAAAAAACAATACCAATGAAGCTTTTATTGATTTGTCTGCTGTTTCTGTGTCCCGCATTAATTTTGTGCAAATCTACCATAGAACCATGCAGTGGATCAGCCCCCTGCAATGCTCTTGTCGGCTATATTCTTCCTACAGATTTGAAGATCTCCGAGGTGGCCACGCGGTTCCAGGTGGACCCATTAGCCTTACTGGGTGCCAATGGATTTGATCCCTCCACACCAACTGCTCAGACCCAAATACTCCCAACCAAATCAATGATAAAAGTGCCGATTACATGCAACTGTGTGAATGGTATCAGGGAGTCTGTGTCTACAGTTTATAAGGTCCAGCAAGTGGACAGTTTACACAGCATTGCAGAGTTGGTGTTTGGAGGGCTGGTCACATGGGACCAGCTTAAGGATGCTAATAAGATAGCTGATCAGGGCCTTATAGATGTGGGGCAGTCATTGGTAATCCCACTTCCTTGTAGCTGTTTCAATGGGACTGATAATGGCCTTCCTGCTGTTTATATGTCATATGCCGTGCAAGTTGGGGATAGTTTGGTTAGCATTGGGAGAGAATTCCGCACTACTGTCACAGATCTTATGGGTGTGAATTCACTAGAGAGTCCCCTGATTGCAGCAGGGGATATAATTTCGATACCATTGACAGGTAAGATGGTCTCCAATTCTGTGTCTCTGTCTGTAATTTTCTGACTTGTATTGTCTCAATGTTTCGATGCTAAAATAATCAGGACCTGGGTTTGAACTTTGTGCTAATTAAAATGGAACAGTAAACTTTATACTTTGAATTTGAATTTGAATTTGAACTGCTGAAGAATATGGATCAAACACTAGACACGCTTATCAGGACACCCAAGTTCAAATTCAGCTGCCAAAAAAGACTTTTATTAGAGTGTATGTATTAGCCATCATCAAAAGCCAAGCGATCCCATTCACACAGGGATTACACCTAATTGCAGGAGGTGTCACCCTAGATTTACATAAGGTAAAATCCCAACAATATCATGTCTGGGGACCGGAAGAGAGGATTTTCCCCACCTAAGCGGGCATTGGCCCAGGGGAAATATGGCTTGTGATTCTTGATCTACGTAAGTGGGCCTTGGCCCAATGAACATATGAGCTGTGATTCTTGATCCACTTAATGTTGAAGTCGACTTTCCTGTCTTTTTCTCGTTTAGGCAATAATTGAGACATTCTCCATGTTCATGCTTTTGTTTGCACTTTTTGATCTTCCAATTCCTGTTTGGGCTTTAGGCAGCATTTGGAGTGTTTTCCACACTTCTTCTTTCTTTCATTTAGGTCTGGTTATTTCCTCGAAGAATAATTCCAGCCTATGTTTACCTTTTCTTTGATTTCAACTTTCTGCTTTAGAAACACAATCCCACAAGGTGTTACACTTCATTTCTATGGCAGAAATTCAGGGACCTTGCAATTCTAGAGTCATATAGGTGAAATATCCGCATATAACTATTTTTACCAACCACATTTGGGTTGCACCGAGACGCAGCCGTACCGGAAATGCATCCCCACCCAAATCCACACCCCCAAGGAAAGCTAATGCACCCTAGGGTGTGCTGTCCTTAATTTCATACACACAAGGTGTGTTTCCCCTAATTTCATATTCACGGGATGCTGCATACCTGCACCTTGCATATCCCCACCCTGCACACCCAAACAACTTTGATTTTTACAAATCGGCAGAGGAAAAACCAATTAATTCACTAATGATGCAGATAGTGCAAGGTAAAACCAATTTGGAACAGCGCAGGCTTTAGAGTCGGACCAGTCTCCAGTCATTGCAGTGTTGAAAACTTTGGTTCTGACTTTTATTGCTAATTTGGTATAGGGACAAGTTGATAGCTTGTTTTATGCATATTATGCATCTTCGGAAAAATGCACCCCACCATTCATTGCTGTGAATCAGTTGTGCATGTACAGTAGAATGAATCACCTTAAGAATTTGGGATGGACAGAAGCTCCGGTAACTCTTACTTCCCACAAGCAAGTTGTTTCCATACTTGGATTCTCAATTTTCTTATCATCAGATGGATTTTATTTCTCTGAGACAGAAGCTTAGTTGGAGGACTTCCTTTCATCTTTACTATTGGAAGTGGACTAATAAATGCCTGGTGGTAGTTGTCATCCACTTTGTTTCTTTTCTGATCAGAAGGTTCAAACTATGGTAGCATCAAATCTCTCATATTTCATTCATTTTCATGGACCGTGGAAGCATTAGATGTCTCACATTCATTCATTTTTTTGAAAAACCCAAATTCATGACAATTTTGTGCAGAATGGTTCTTCTAGTTGTCCATACCTGATTATGAGATTGGCTTGATATTGATAAATTTTTATAACATAAAAAGGAAAAAGTTGTATTACTTTGTAGTCAATTACAACTCTCCAGCCATACGTGAAATGCCTGCAAAACCTTATTTTCCTTCCTCCTGACATTTCCTTTCAAAGCATAGACAATGGAATTTTTCCCAAGAAATTCACCTTAAAACTTAACACTGAATTGCCATGATTAGACTTGGAATTCGTCAGAGAGCAACAAAAACATTTGTGACAATATAATTTATGTGTTTTCCACCTATATGGCGTTCCCCAAGTGTATATGCTCCATGATTAGACTTGGAAAGCATTGACATTGGGATTTTCAACAGAATACCACCATAAAACTTAACACTGAAATTGCCACGATTAGACATGGAAATCCTCACAGAGAACCAAAAATATTCATAACAATATAATTAATATGTTTTCCACCTATATGACATTCCCCAAGTGTATATGCTCCATGAGAGAAGCTAAACAAGGCATCCATTAGTCTATGAGCTACAAACAAAACATCTTCAGTGTAGGGCCATAGAGGACAGAGTCATCAAAATGTAATCCCCGACTCCATTTTTGTTATCCTCAGGGCAGCTATATCTAGGCTAGTGTCTTTTCCATAAGGGAAAAACAAGATCTGATGAGTGACCATTCAAAAATGATAAGAAATCGCTGGGCCTTAAACTGCATCCTAAATTTTCATCTTCTGTCTCTGTGTCAGCTTCCTCAGAAGCATACTAGTTTGAGCTATAATGGGCTGTCTTCCGTGCTTGCATCTAACTCCAGCTTTTCAACTTGGTTTTTGAAATCCATTAGTTTTCTACTACTCTTGGTGAGTCTGTGTTTCAGGATTGTACAGCTTCTCTCCTTCGAGTCCAAGATTGATGCTTGTTCCTTCATTGCCGCTTTGAGGCCTCTTAT
Organism: Torreya grandis; assembly: GCA_037957365.1. NCBI lineage: Eukaryota > Viridiplantae > Streptophyta > Pinopsida > Cupressales > Taxaceae > Torreya > Torreya grandis. Next base: position 2,487,508 of record JARHVA010000639.1, on the reverse strand, counting down.
CCATTTGCAGGGACTGGAAATTGAGCTTCATCTCTTTCATCTGCCGGTGGAGCTGCTGACGCGGACTTTGCTTACAATGTATTTTCCTTGGGGGTCTGTAACTTTACTCCACTAGCTAGCCATGGGTGAATGCAAGGAGGATTCTGGCTGCTATTTGGAGGCATTATGCAGTTATCATAAGTGTTTGATAAAAATTCCTGAAACCTGGGTTCTCCCCAAAATGCCTGCATATTTGATTTTGGTAAAACAAGCAATAAAGAGATGAGTACAATGGTATGAGACAACAGGTTCCTAAACCATGTCATCCATTAATAAAGGTTTGTTTTGAGATTGAAGTTGTAATGTCCCTAAACGGACATTTTTAAATAATTCTGGATTCACTAGAAACCTTAGGGCAAAATTAATAAAAACTGATTTTTATTGCAAAACTCTTGCAACAAAAATTACAAATGCTGGAAAATGATGGAAATAATTTATAAACCCTCGGAAAAATCTGGATTTGTTGCAAATAATGACAGCCGTAACTTAAACATTGAAATCAGATTTATTGATTTATTTTTCAATACTGAAAATTAGAAAACTACCAATTGGATGCATACATCAATTTTCTGACCAATGGCATCTCAGATAGATTGAATAGACCGAATGATGGCCCTGTAGACTGAAAGAAGTGGCAGCTGCCAACTGTGGTTATGTCAGCCCTGAATTACTGTCCTTTATGTGATGTCAGCGCTTAGGATGATAACGTCAGCCTTTGAGGTGATGCCCTAGCTGTTGTAGATGATACCCAATGCAGAAATCCCGAAAATGACCACAAAAATGTGTTCTAGCTGAAAAAACTGAACTGAAAACTGCAAAAATTTGACTGGCTGCACAAATGCAATTCCTGGATGGAGTTACTACTGAAGATTGGAGGGTTTTCGTCCTTAATTTTGGTTGCAATGGAGGGTTTTTGTTCTCAAAAGCAGAAGTTGAAGCACTAGCTCAAACTCTCAATGTAAAAATAGATAATGGCAAGAGATGATTTCCAAATGACCCCCCAACGCTTTTTAATAAATTCACTTTTCCGAAGGAAAAGCCCCAAAAGTAACTTTCCATCTTTTAATTTGATGTTGACTTGCTTTATTAGGAAAGTCACATTTATTTATTTATTTATAATAATAAAACAATATTAAGTTGTCATTTTTTAATAAAAGTCACTTGACAACTTAAACATATTAACTTTATTATGTTTACTTTGTTTGAAAAAGGGGTCATGATAGAAGGTTTCCTAGAACTCGAGACCATCTAATTTTGTTTAGTATCACTAGACTAGGACTCTCAACCTTGATTTAACACGTGTTTCATATAAGTTTTTCGCAAGGGTTTAAACAATTTTATTCTGCCTTTGAACTTAGCTGGTTTAATATTGTTTAATTAATATCTTCTTCTGATTGCCCAGACCATGAATCTGAATTCAGCCAACCCTAGCTGGTACATCCAAGATTTACATTTGGTTTAGAGTTCCAGCAAACCCTGATCTCAGTAATCCATTCATGGTAGGTAGCAGAATACACAAAACATAATTTACAAATTTGCAAGATGCTTTGAAGATTGGCTAAACCTTACAACTTTCAGGAAACAAAGAAGTCCAAACTGCAAGCTTATCACAACACAGTTGTATAAGCTAGTGGCACCTTGGCATCAGATTAGAATGTTATAATGTCACAAAGTTTAATAATCGAAACTCTTAACAGCATTTGGATGACTCAGGACACATTTCAGAATTTGACTGACTGAAGTTAATTATCAACAGGCCACATACTTAGATTCCTGGATCAAAATCAGAGTGTGATCTTTTCATGTTTATACCATCAAAAGAAAGTGCATCAACTAGCATCTTAAAGTTAATACTCATTGCCATATAATAATAGTTGAACAACTCCTATTCCAACTCATTTTCAAACATAATATTGTAAGGAGGAGTCTAATGTTCTATCGCGCCATTAACGTCAGAAATTGTATACACAACCTTATTTGGTTTGAAGTGAATCAACTAGCTCAGATTAGAGGTTCATATCTTTTTTTAAACCATCCCAGGACCCAAAACAGAAGTCCGGTTGTTTCTTATTTTTTAATCAACCTTTGGAAAACCAACATGTCATCAGTCATAGTTTTAACCAACTTTAAGTGAATCCCTGAGTGTTCCATCGTACCTTATTGAGGATGTAAATCCAATAAAGGATCACATTTTCTTTAAGCTCAGAATGTTCCAAGTTTAAAATTGTCCATGATACTCTTATCCACTCATCTTATATCATACATCAATAACAATCTGGAAGAGATGATTCATGACACAGCCACCTTTAATCTGACTGAAATACTAGAAGGAAAACACATGATTCCTATAGCTGCAAACTACAGTCCATGGAATACAAGTTCTGATATGCAACTTCATTATGCCATACCTATGTATATATTACTTCGTTTGTCTTATAAATGTACAAAAGGTATACACCCTTAAAGATTAAGTTGCAGTTCTGTTCCACTTTCAAATTCATTCTTCATGCCTCTAAGAGACTACTTAGTAATTTGATGAAAGCCTCATAGACCCAGCATAGCAAGTGAACACAAAATTCTTAAAGTAATTATGATCATTAGAAATTAAATCCTTACAACAATACGTCAAAATGGTTTAGCAACAGCACGGTATGTGAACAAATCTGAGTTTACTAGTAGTGACAATACTACCCAAACATGCTGACTATAACTCTATTGCAACCCATGTAATGTCAATTTATAGAATGTAATGACCAGCAAGCACAAATTGCAATCCATATTCCATGTGCTTCTATAACAGTTCCATAATGACTTATTTCATGTTTCACACAACCACCACAAACTAGTGTTCACAAAATCCTTCATGCACTAATATATTGAATTGAAATTAGTTTTCGGAGCATTTCATAGATAACTCAATCATCAAAACAGGAAGTATGCAAGGCTATAACAGCCAAACAAGCATCAGCACAGCCTTCTTCCTTAAAGAATGAATCCTCATAACAGTATCAAATGCGTATATTTCTACCTTAGCATTTAGAATCGGTATAAATTTATGACTGCATTAACTCTACAAGTAGCCTGAGATCATGTAACATCAAAATACATATACTGAAAAATATCTAGAGACTTCATTCACATCTTTTTCACTCAACTCATATATATCATATATGCAATGATGGAGTTATTTATGTGCAGTGCATATCATCAATTTAGAAAGGTAAACAGTGGTACATGTGAAACATATAACTCACAACTCCTCATTACACCCAACAACAAAAGCCTCCTTCAAAGTTCTACCGTTTCTGAACAGAATAACACTGATGAACTCTTTCAGCTTAACCACTCGATCACATGTGAATGGGCACAACCAAAAATAAATAGAATCTTCCTATTCATACAGGGTATTCAGATTACAACATAACAGTAGCTTTCCATGATATATGACTGCTATCATGATTACAATTGAAAGAGTACTTGTCATGTAAACTGAACAAATGCCATGTCTTAATTATTAGGTTTGTCTATCCAGTTTGAGGATCCAATCTAGGGTACAACACACCAATTGCTAGGGATTAGTATGGTATAATAAAACCAAACTCGTCTATATCAAATTGAAATACATTTGCAAGATTAATAACAAAGTTTTATTGCAAGATAATAAGAAAGTTTCTAAAAAGAAAACAATCTCTGTGGAAGAGATATCAGTTGTCCACTCTAAATTACAATAGGGTAAACCCTTGTCTTATAATTTAAAAAAAACTAATAATAACAAATTGCTTTATAGTTAAACAAAGCTATGGGAGAGAAGCTAATACTTGGGCATGCATCAATATTTGTGAGGGTATTTAAACGGGGAATACCCAATGTTTGATCAAACTTAAATGAAAAGTAGTAGTACAAATTACACATTATTGTACAACTTGTACCCAGTAATGGTGTAAAGTAGCCAATCACATCATGACACATTATATTTACAACTATAAGGTACCATATATATATATATTTAGGACCAACCTATTTTGTAGTGTATTTTAAAATTTCTATTTTAAATCAATTCATAATATGACTTTCTTTCCAATTAAACACATGAAACACAAAGTATATATTAAACACAAAGTCAACTATGGGATAAATTTCAAATGTTGATGTGACACTATTTAGGTGCCATTTAAATGCCAAGTTAAGGTGCACAAATAATGGCTCTTCTCCCCTAATAACATCCACTCAACATGCAAATAAGAGTTTTATTTAAATATAAATAAAATGAATAATATCCTTTCAACATGCATATGCATGCGAATAACACGAATCCTAAGAATAAGAGATCTATTAGAAGAAGAATTGCTAATAATAACCAGCCGTGTTGGGCCACCTTGTTAAGGTCAACTTTTTGGGTAATTTTCAAATTTTTTATTATAATACCTTTCGAGAAAGCTTGGCTTGCCATAAAGACATTCACCTAGCTAACGCTTAGTGGCAAGGTTCTCTGAGCTATGAGGTTGGTTTTCCATAAAGACATTCACCTTGCCGTGCTGATTTTTTTTGAAAAATCGTGCTTTTCGAAAATAAACCATTAATCTCATCTAGTTGTCCCGAGTCATTGACGGGATCATTCATCCCCCTTGAGAAACAAAGGGCCTCATTACATCTAGGTCTTTAATGAAATGTATAAAGCTTTTGGTCGAATTTGAGTCTTGGTTGACCACTTTCCTTGGTGAGCAAATTGATTTGCCTTAATCACTTGATCTAGGGTAATTTATTGATTCATGGTATCTTCTACCACTATAGCTAGATTTGATCAATAGTTAATGGTGTTGAAAAGTTAGGATTTAACTCTGTGACCTACAACTATTCACCAATATTTGAAGTGTCTGAGGGGTGGGAAATATCGTCGGAGTAGTTTCACATTGAACACTGGATGCAACTCAAGATAGGGTAGCAAGTTCAGCTCAAAGGCATAATGTCAATTTGATTGATTATCGTGTAGGGCTCGTATAATAGAGGTTTGTTTTGGACTTTTCAAATGTTATTTTTGAAAATGTAGCCATACCTTACCACCAATCTGGAACTGTTTAGGGACTCGATGTTGGTCATGGCATTGCTAGTACTTATGGCTGGGTTTTGTAGGATTTCATGCAATTTCTTTTGGATTTTCTGGATTCACTCAATAAATCCAGTGGCTTTGTTAGATACTTTTTGTGCATGGGGAGATACTTACTCCACTACAATAGGTAATGCCACATCAATGGGGGCTAGCAGTTGAAACCCAAGACAACCCTAAAAATGGCTATGCCCTGTGGACCCATGGAGGGCTCAATTATAGCTATGTTGGATGTATGGTAAATTATCATCCCATGTTTGTGGATATTTTGAGTTCTACATCCGAAGAAGATGCACCATCATATATTTAACCACTTTTGTTTGCCCTTCTATCTGTGGATGAAAAGGGGTGGACTTGGTTAGCTTGGTGTCCCTCATGGACCATAATGTAGACCAAAAAGTGATAAGAAATTTGGTGCCCTTGTCTAACACAATAGTATGTGGTAAGCTGAAGTGAATCCACACATGCTCAAAATAGAGCCTTGCAGTGCCTTCAGATTTGATCCCCATTGTATAGGGCACCAACATTGCTATCTTGGAAACTCTGTCAACCACAACAAAGGCACAATGATGACCATGCCTAGTCATGGGAAACTTCGACATGAAATCCATGGAGACTTACTCCAAGGTCAATCCAGACTTGGTAGAGGTGTGTAGAGCCTCTTCTTTATGCTAATTGGGTTTCCTACTGCACATGCAATGCATGATCTAATATACTTGCTCACATCATAACAAAGCTTCGGCCAATAGAAGCATTTTTGGATGAATATGCCCTTTTTGGATTAGCTCTTAGACTTTTTGCTTGATCTCTTCATTTTCCAACAATGAGCGCCTATATACTAGTCCATTTGGAAAGGGTGTCGTAGGAGATGAAATCAATGGGATGTGTTACTGGATAGTGCGGGGGCACACCAATAGGTGTAGTGAAGACATTTGTGTAATATGTTAAGATCTGCTCCACTTGTTGTATAGTTTGATTCTGTATGGCAGCTTGCGTAGTTGCATTGACCTGTTGAGTGCTGTCTGGCATAATAAACATTAGCTCAAACTTCGTGTGACCAATCACATGCCTACATTGCTTTGCATTAATCAAGCCCATTGTCTTCTTAGAGAGAATCTTAGGAATCCTAAATGTGATGATTACATTGCGTGTCTTGAATTGATAGATTCCATCTCATTTCCTCATGAATGGATGCCTAAGTTAATTTTCATAAACCTCTAGGGTTGCCACATCACACAATACATGATATTTGAATGGCTTGATTGCTTATGGAAGAATACATTGTTCACTAACACAAATATCTCTGCCTTGGTTTAGCCATCCAATGGACTACAATTATGGGTGAGGTGTTGTTTTTAGATTAACTTTTGTATAGTTTCTACAGAGATCAATTTTTTCTCACTCCCACTGTCCATGTTGAAGTGTAGAGCTTTCTCTTGCACCCACTTTTGTGAATAAAAAAGACTTCTGCAAATGATGATGTTGCAACCTGCATTGTACCGACAGATGAACAGGGGTTAGAATCCATAATTTTCTTGTGTCTATAGGATGAAAAAAGTGCCCATCTTCATCGGTTTCTTGTATTGGATCAGATTCACATGCCTAAGTAAAAAATGTCCTTTTGAAACAACACTCATTTGTGTTGTGAGTAGTGCTTCTATGTTTCTCATACCATTTTCTAGTATCCTTGTGTGGGGGTTTTTCTATGGTATTTTTGGTAGAAAACCTTTAGGTTAGGAACCTCGAGTTTTGCCTATGGTGTGGAGCCACTCTAGTCTATTGTTTGCTTTCGTACTTGGAGTTGCCTCTATCATTTGATTGTGTCTGTTTTACTCCAATGAATTTCCTTTTCCATTTGAAAATTTCCTCATTTTTTGTTGCATACTTTTGGGTTGCTCTTGTCATTTCAATGTTTAGGAATCCCATCTTGGTTTGGATATATCGATGCAAACCACTCTTGTAATTGATCACTCTATGCCTTTCACGATCCTTAATGTTGAGTTCATTGATAGAATATGGAAGGTATTTGTGTATTATTGCACATATTGGTCTTTTCCTCGTAGCAATTGCCATTGTGTGTACTTTTCCTCAGTTATTTTTTGGACAATACTCATTTGTAACAATATCAACAAAGTCATTTCAAGAGGGGTATGTGATGACCGTACTACCATCTTATGCATCTTTCCTTACTTTTCTCAACTTGAGCTTACCACCATTGTTGGTCTTGGGGTTCAACTTTTAGTAGAGCAAACATTATTTTCTATGAACTTGAGAAAGTGTTTACAAAAAAATATGACCCTAATTTTGTGATCCAATTTTCAATGCATATGCTTCTATTTTACCTTCAAATATTGGGATATCAAAACTTGTACCTTAAAGGGTGTGGACCCTTGGAAAGAATGCCTTTCTGGAGCTATTGGCATGCTTCTTGGCATTTCTTGAAGAATCTATGTGAATTGGGTCATCATCTCAACCCTTTGCTTTACTAGAGCCTTTTCGAGCATTGCCTTTACTGGGTCTAAGGAATTTGTTCCTCCTTCTATAGCCATATGTGATCCCCTGTGCCTATCAGGATGATAGTCTTGTCCCCGAACCAAAAGATCTAATACCTTGACTTTGTTTGATTGGACATGCAAGATCTAACTTACTCGAATACCACTGATCCAAATTGAGGATTCAATCTGAGGGACGACACATCAATTGTTAGGGAATAGTGTGTTATAATGAAGCCAAAATTTTCCATATTGAATTGACACATATTTGCAAGAGTAATAACAAAATTTTTATTACAAGATAAGAGAGGTTCAAAAAAAAAAACAATCTTTGTGGAAAAGATATCAATTGGCCACTTTGAATCATAATAGCATAAACCCTTGTTTTATAGCTAAAGAAAACTAATAATAGTAAACTGCTTTAAAGTTAAACAAACTAATAACATCCACTCAACATTCATAGGCATGTGAATATGAGTTTTAAAATCTAAACAAAATTAATAATATCCTTTTTGTTAGAGTGGTCATGTTCACATCGACTAGTGGTTTGGGTTATTTCCAAACCAACTTTGTGATAGTCGTAAACTTGATTTGGGAGTGAGTTAATTAGTTGTGTGAGAAATATTTGCACGCACTATTTGGTGAGTACAAATTTTTCATCTCGACTAATGTTGGTTTCCTGTTTCATCCAACAAATCGTTGTTGCATGAAACAAACTCTTGGGTTTATTTATTAGGCACTCCCTTTGGTATCTCTTATATTATAGAGAGAGGATGCTATGGATTGTATATTGATCATTGAGGCAATAATACAGAGACTTTATTGTGCATGACTATTGCATATGTATTGTGTATAATTGTTTTAATGTTGTGGTAATGGTGTGCAAGAGAGATCTTGCGGTTGTATGAGTGCATTGTGCACTCCGATATGGTATCAGAGCCACTTTTTGCAACCATTACTCAGTGAATATGTTTATGGACACATTCATAAAATTTTGAAATACTTTGTGTAGGCTGTACACTATATTTGGGCTTGAGTATAGGCTGTCCATGAAATATTCCGAGCCAATTTTTTTTTTTTTTTAACTTTCTTTTTTTAATAATTTCCAATTGCAATCAGCAGGGCAATACTTAATAGTTAGAGTTAGTCTATAACCCAAATGATGTTGAAGTAACTCTAACCAGAATGTACACCAAGGTTCCAAAGAGGCCAAGGTGTGAGCATTGGTCAGAGGTTCTGAATGTAGAAACAGAACTGGAATGAACTCTAACTAAGAATGGCGCCGATGATGGCGAGCATATGGTCAGAGGATCTTCTACTACTACGAGTACTAAAAGAAACTCAACACCAAGTATGTGCTACCCAGTCCAGTATGGAGTGAAGCGACCATATGGAGTACTAAGAATTACAATGATTTAAAGAAACTCAACACCAAGTATGTGCTACCCAAACCAGTATGGAGTGAGGCGACCATATGGCGGAGTATTACAAAATTACAATGCTTGAAGAAAATAACTGTGATGTTGAAAGTACTCAACACCTAGAATGTGCTTGCTAACCCGGAGTGGGAAAGTAGCTATCATAGGGTGGAGATAAAGTAAATACAATAGCAAATACTGAAAGTAGAATTGAGCATTACAATTTGATAAAGCAAGATCATAAACCGCTGTCAGTACTACTGCCAGCTTACAATATGTTAGACAATGCCTTGCTATCAATACAATCGAAAAGTAATAGAGCTGCAACCATATTTATAGGATTCTGTTCAATGAAATAAGAAGATTAAATTAGAAACTGCAATATTGAGGCCAACCTGATAATCTGATTTTTTGACAGTCCTGTATTCCTTGAGCACGAACAACAGCCCTGAAACTCACAGATTCATTTACAACTTGCTCCAAACTTAATCAAATCTCATGAGACGGATTGCATAATGATCCTAGTATGATGGCGAACCACTTAGAACACTGTAAGATGATCAAAACCCTCTATTTAATTTATGCACGAAAATCAATGCAAGGGCAAATGGTACAACCCAGCAAGAGGGGCGATTTGCTTTTAAAAATCACAACAGTCTTCAAAAATTCTACAAATTACAGAAAAGGGGCGCCCAATACCAACAAAGAGAATTAGCCAATACCCACAATGAAATTTTTGGTCTTTTTCAATTTATGAACAAAACACAGCGTGCTGTAATGAATATGATAGTTCTAAATTTTTCATTACCTGATCAATAAAACACACACTGATTACCATGCACAAATCCTGCATACAAAACAATCAAACTACACTATCTCACCACTAGGCGCTATCTTTCAAGCTCGAAGAAATGCCAAGCTAGGAGGCTTTCATTCCTCGAAGCAATCCCAAACCAATCCGGCAGCATAACATTCCTGTAGTTCAAGATGATGAAATGAGAGCACTCTTTCTCCTTTTATACTTTTCCAACTGGGAGTCTCTAAAATCCTCTTGTATATGGAATAAAACATGAGAGAGAAAATAATATAATCCTCTTTAATTCTTTTTTTCAACCTCAACATTAAGTCGTTGAGCCTAGGCACCAAGGTCCAACATTAAATAATAATGTTTAATTTATGGACTTTAAAACGGAGGCCAAGATGATGTCGAAAACCAATGATCTATAGCTCGTTGGAAAGGTCTTGACAAGATGAATCCAACCCCACTCTAAAAATCCTGTTCCGGTGCCAATCTCGAACTTACTAAAAATAGAAAGTCCCTGAAAGTGCTCTGTGTGCCAAGTAAAACATATCACCGCGAAGCTTTCAGAAAACCCAGAAGGAATCCACAATCCAAGTTCAACGTTTCCAAGTGCAAGCTCCGCAAAAAGACGAAAACGTCCTCCAAGAAGTTTGGAAACCCTGATTTGAGCTTCTGCTTAACCTACGAGTTCCCAAAAATAGGCTAAATCCAAAAGAAGAGCATAGGGCTAAATTGGGGACATTACAGTCCAGTCTACTGTTGAGCGTTGACCTTGCATCAATCTTCCTAGCTTGGCAAGCTCTACCTTGACTAGCTCACTCAGGGGAACTCTCTACCTACCTAGCATGGTGCCTTCTGTAGTTATATTGTTTGAACATTGGCTTTATTTGTAGTAACCCTTGCATTTTATTAGATCTTGGGAGCATTGAAGGTAGTATACGCCTACTATCCTTATTGCCTCTAGATCTCCTTTATGCCACCCAAGTTGTATTATGGCTTTGTCACATCGTTAAGCATTTGTTTGCTAGTCCAACTTCTCTCGGTCTCTCCATTGGTTTGTTACCCTTCTAGCCATACATTGGCTTTCATTTGCTATGTTGGAGATTCAAACTCTACCAACGTTGTCGATTGGACCTCCACGGTGGTCAATGTGTCAATGCCCTTGCTTTGGACACTCCCACTGCTTCCAAGCTTGAATAATGTGATCTGCTGCTCCTGCAATGGTTTCGACATTGTATTTAGTGCATCACCTTTTGACATTATATCGCCAATCGCATTTAAAGCATTTGGATTTGGCCCACCTCGCTTACGTTGCACATTTGGAATATTTGTACTCACCAAATAATACGTATAAATATTCCTCAAACAACTAATTAACTCCTAAATCAAGCTTAACTCCTATAGTGGGTGTGAACATGGCTAACACAAAGCCGGTTTGGAAATAAACCAAACCACTAGCCAATGTGAACACGACCATTCCAACACCCTTAAGCATGTAATAGGAAGTGAGAAAAGAAGAATCAAAGACATTGAATGGGTCCTGGCAACTAGGCTTGATTAAGTACCCATGTATAAATGCATAGTGAAATATTGTCTCCATGGTAACAAAACCATTTTACCAAAATACATAAATGTCGAGTCGTTGTAACTACCAAGTCATATAGGAATTGGTACTCTGTACAATGCTCACTCAGTAAAAAACACTGATCATAGAACTGAGAAGAAAAGTTACCAGGGATGAAATGTGTCATCACAAGGTACCTAAAAACCAATAAAACCACAATAAAAGTGGAGCATGACTCAAAGATCATACACAACGCTGAGCTAGGTGCACTAGATGGGACGAAGGCCATCAGATACAAGTGCACTCAATGGACTCAAAAGTCACAAAATATCTAGTGAGAACAAATGGTTCGAAGCTACTACTAGAGATCTGATAGGTGTTGGTAATGCTAGACAACAGACACTATTAAGTTCGAATCTACAACTCATAAAGGTTATACAAACCATAAACTACTCCTTGAAATAGAAGATGTGGTCCACCAAGGGATAACAAGGAGCACGATGTCAAAAGTAGTACGTGCCTTCCCCGCCCCTGTTCTACCCGCTCCCCCTCCCCAGCCCCCCGCCAAATGTTGAAATGGGTGGAGTGATGCCAAAGTATTTGTATGAGTGGGCCAATCCCTCTATTCGAACATTGAAAAAACTAACATTGGGCTTCACCTGACTAGCTACTCTGTATAAGGAGAATGAGTTCCACCACACTCCAAGAATCACACACTTAGGCCTAAAGAATGGAAGGTTTAGTATGTTGCATGAGGAAGTAGGAGTCTATATCAAAGTCTGGTCTGTTTATTCTAGTCTGGAGAGGGTTAAAGTTTTGATATGATACATTGTTAAAATTTTGTGTTCTCAAAATACCAAGGAGTATTTTATCTTGTGTGTCGCCATTTGTTGTGCCCTAACACACCCCATTTTAAAAATCTCAAACGGGGATCCATCATTGTTGGAAACCTCCAGTTGGGGGACCCTATAGACCTTAGAAGTCCATGGTAAGATGTTATTTATGCAAAGTCTAAGGTTATTTCCATGATTCTAAATTTACAGAAACTCGAATCATGAAAATCAAAGCTTGAACGATCACTTTAAGTTATTTTGAATCTTGGGTTTTCATAGGTTATTTTAAAAATTAATGCTTTGATTTATCAACTAACGAAATTAATATCTTTTGTCCTAGTGTTCCTATGTGTTCTCTATGATTGCAGGGTCATTGGCTAAAGTCTTGTTAGTCATCCACGATCGGGCCTCACCTCTATTGCACGAGATTGTGATAGGTGGTGCTATTGCGTCACCCAGAGCCTTCAGCGTTCCCAAAAGTTTCGAAGTCTTTGAATAGACCTTGAGCTTCTAAATGTTGACAGGTGGCATTACGGCATTACATAGAACCTTCAAAGTTCAAAGAAAATTCTAAGTGTTTAGAGTCCCCGAGCTTCGAAAACACGCCATGTGGCGTGTTCCCCTGAACTTGGGAACACAGAGACTTTACACAATTATCAATTAGTCTAATAGATCCGAGTTCGTGGAGTCCAATGGTTTTGAGCTTTTGCAGTTCCGAGTGTTCGACACTTGGTAGATTTTCGTCAAACAGAGCCTCGAAAGGATTAACACAGTCTAATGGTCTACAATCTAATGGTTTCAACCTTCTGAGCTTTGAATAGATGACACTTGGCACATTTTTGTCCAAACGCAACTTCGAAAGTATAAAAGCAAGGTCTAAAGTCTAATAGCCTTGTTGCCCTAAGTTTTCGATCCTCTGGGTCTTCAAAATCATGCCATGTGTCGGCATATACAAGCGGCTAAGGCTCCGACCTTTTGAGTTCCTACAAGCTCGAGATCACTCCACATGGCTCAATCACATTAACTCATGACCCTGGAGCATACGAAACAAAACTACAAATCTAAAGAGTCTGCTGAACGAGGATCAGACAAATGTCATAATCCAAAGGGAACACAACCAAAGTACATATAAAGAAGGTCAATAACAAAACAAGAGAGTCAAAGAATGAAGAAGTGACAACTGTTTCAAATAGGATGACTAGACACAAAATTAACGAAATGTCACCATTTGGCAAACAAGTGAACCTGTCAAAGCTAACTGGCACATTCAAATTGAAATGGGAATTAAATTTAAATGCCATTATTTGCATTGATGAGTAATATATGCACAATCTACGCGGAGGATAGACATTTCGCCATTACTCTCTTGATCAAACATTACATTTTCAAGCTCTCATACGTCCAGAAAGCCCTAGTTTTCCCAGTAAGCAAGTGAAGAACGAACTAACCAATCTGCAAGAGGAATTACAACATCAAGTTGAAACAATGGCTTCCTCTTCAAAGCAGGGTCATCCTCCAGTTCCTTCTGCGTACTCATTCGTTGGGTGGCAAGAATATACAGATACCGTGTTTGAGAAAAGTGCCCTAGACTTCAAATTCCTTCACTACTTAGTGTTGGATGAAGTGAAATTTAAAGTACCGTATTCTGCCCAGAATTGAATTTCTTTAGATGAGAAGCAACACATAGACGCCCTGTTGCCTATTAAAGCACAAGGCCTCCACCAAGCAACAACAAAATCAGAGGTAATGCCTTGCATAGACTGGCTAAGAGATTATTTATGAATGGAACATGTTCTGGGGATTGCTTGCACATTACGAAAAGCATAAACAAAGCTACATATATATTTGGTAGGGCATTTGAAAGATATTTTATATTGCTGGTCCTTGAGACCGCGTGTAACCAAGTCTTGGCCAATGTCTAGCTCAAGTAAAATACTATAGAAGGAAAGTTAAAACAATGGCTGGTCAAGGGCTAGAGGATGAATTTGAAAGGGGGGATTTCATCCAATTGTATTATCAAGTTTAGACCCAGAATTAGGATAGCTACGGCTCTCCTAAATCGATTACATGGGTTTGCTAACATTGTGTATGTATAGGTCGAGTGGGTCACGTTCAGATATACTCTTAACATTAACAAAGTAGTGGCCCTGGTGTGATCATAAGTGTTAGGTTGAAGACAAATGTTTCATCTTAATCAGAGGCCAATTGATGGCAGTTTTTATATGATGTCCTATTTACTAGATGCGGTATTAGGCACTGTTTATAAGACCCACGGGCAAATATGACAACCATCAACAAAATACCTGGGAAATAGGATTAGAGAAGATCATTCTTTTATGTTCATATACAGGGACAAAAATGAAATACAAAAGATATGTGATGAGGTATATCCTCATGTGTTCTAGGGAATTCATGGCACTCTAATGCCTAGTTTGTCTGACAACATAATGAGAAACCTTAGCAAAATGGGGGACTATTGGTATTAGCCCGATGTCACTGTCATCAGGATAGAGGGCACACATACATCATTGTCATTATTGTCGCACCATGTTCTAGACAAAATAGCAGAGCAGGAAATGGCATTTCAAATTTATAACAACAGTGATGAAGAATTAGGCTAGAAACACTTGGCTTATTACGTTAAAACTCCTTTAAACATTGGGCAACTACAATATGTGATCAGGTCACATTTCATCCAAGCTGGGAAGGCTAGGACCTACTACAATTTGAAGGTGGCATCATTTAGGGAGTGGGATCTCAGGTACAAGATAAGAGGATGCCTCCAATACATTAAGGAGAAGAAAAATGTGAACATCTCATATGGACATCAAGAATGTAATCATGATATTGTCTTTCTAAATGCATCAGATGACAGATGTATGGACTAAAGATGAAAAACAAGCCAATGTTTATGATTTGGGCTCATACCCTTCAATATGATCTTGAGGTGACAGAAGAAAAAACACAAAGTGCATGGAGCTACTAGTGGCCTCCAACCCAGTCATAGGGGTCATAGTCACATGATCAACCCCCCTCTCCTATAGAGGAGCACATAGATGGGCAAGAAGCAGAATCAAGCAACCAAAGGGAATCCAACCCTCAAATAAGGAGGGAAATTCTAAAAGGTCTACCAGGTCCTCGGTTACCTTCTTCAGACACTACTATAATTATGGGCACAACTATATCAAAGAAGAAATTTACGCTTCCTTCAGGGGAACAGAGGAAGAGCATTTTTGTAATGACACCAATGCCATCTCTTACAATGGTTACTTAGGTTAGTCTCCCTGAGTTTCTTCAAGCTTCTTTTTTGTCTATTCCAATTGCTCGACTCTCCTAAGTCTCCTTTGACAAGTTTACCACCCTCCACAACCATCAATGAGGAGAGCTCTCCTCAATCTCTCCCTACCATACCAACTATCACCTTTTCTCCCACCACTGTTGTCACACCGACTATTCCTTCACCACCACCTCTAGTGATGCCTTCCACCACTGCTGTTCCTTTAGTTGTTTCACTATCTCGTCCACCTTCTACTCCCCTTGTCTTCACTTATTTGAGGAAACCCAGGGACCTCTCCACTTCCTCTAAGGGCAAGCAACAAGAAGAAAGACCATCACTTGGTCTTCCCACTATAGAAGAGTCCCTTGAGGAAGAGGAAGTTGAGGAAGAAGAGGGAAAGGACGCAGAGGAAGAAGAGCACGAGCAGGTGATATCTTTAGTTGATTATCCAATTGATGAAGAAACATAGCATGTAGAAGCAGTGAAGGGATCAAAACTAGAAGTGAGAGAAGAGGCACCTCTAGATGATGAAGAGGTTGAATTGGAAAAAGCAAAAGCCATGAGTCTCGGAGGCCAACAAGTGGAAGAAACCCCAACTCACATCTTGGACCAGCAAATCCTCACAGTGAATAGAGCCAAAACATCAATGACGTAATTTCTTCCATTGTTTCATCTGTTGTTGGTATGGAAATTCCAACTACAAATTTACCTCCAGTTCTTGGAAGTTGTGTCTAGTTCTTTTGTTGATCCATCTATTCTTTCTCCTTCAATACAAATAAAGAGCCCAAAGAAAGGGGTTCGTTTTCAAAGCAAGGTTAAGGTTTCCACCTATAACTTTAAAAGTCCACCAGTCCCTTGGATATGGTCAGCGCAATTAGAACTCCCAATGGCCCAGCCATCACCTGTGCCATCAACGACCATGACTGTGGAAAGGATCCCTGGATTAATTAAATTTTTGGTTGAAGTCACCCCAATAAGGGAACCATCGCCATGGGAGAGAGTTGTTCATTCACCTCTCCAGTTCCCCATCCAAATAAGTACATCATTGGCACGTCCAATAATAACAGCTCCTCCAATGACTCCATCTTCAGCATCCCAAGACCAAGGTCCAAATGAAGAAACATGGGAACTCATTGTTCCCCAATGGGTAAAGGAGATGAAGAGTGCAAGGGATGAGAGTCAGAATTTGGTTTTCACAGAATTACCTATAGTCTCTACCCAATTTGATAAGAAGAGTGGGACTATTCAAAGGATGAAGAAGAGGAAAGCTTTGAATCTGAATACTAGGGAGGAAGTGAAATTTGAGCAAAGGGAGAACTTGTTCCCCTTATCAAAAAGTCCAAGAAGAATCCCAATGATCCCACTGAGTATATTGAAGATTTCTCTATTTTTCTGGATTCTATTGGTGCTGCCATGAAGATTTCTCTATTTTTTCGATGGTTAATTCAGTTGCTACTACAGTTACTCCACCAACTTCTTTAGCGAGTAGTGCCACATCAGCACCCTGATAAAAATAGCTATGTGTTTGCATGTTCTAATCAAGTTGAAACTTTAGTTCCTAACTTATTTACTTCGCATGTATATTGTATTTTTAGTTGAAGAGTGTTTTGTATGAAATTATTGTACATGCATCTTTTGTATGATTTAGAACACACTGTTCTATTTTTGGACTTGTAAATTTAAATAATGCTTGAGAGATGAGGCCTTCCCCATCCCAAGCCTATATATACTTGTAACTTCCTTGTCCCAAAGGGAGGATAATTTTGGCTATTGAAATAAATAGAAAATTCTGAGAAGTTTTGCTAATTTGATTTTGATGTGTAAATCTTGATTTTTCTCTAATTTTGTGGACTGTGTGGGACATGTTGTCATTCTAGTATCTTAGTTCTTTGACTGTGCATGATTTTATTTTTTATAATACAGTTATTCACTTTAAGCTATCATTGATTTAAATGCCTTTTGCATGCTAAGTATAATCTCCATTGTAGATGTGCAATAGCAATTTGACAAATGTGTCAACTTTTATTTTTTACATGTTTAAGTTTATTGTGTTTTATTT
This sequence comes from Torreya grandis, assembly GCA_037957365.1. Taxonomy (NCBI): domain Eukaryota; kingdom Viridiplantae; phylum Streptophyta; class Pinopsida; order Cupressales; family Taxaceae; genus Torreya; species Torreya grandis. The sequence goes on along the minus strand of JARHVA010000639.1, from coordinate 2,469,920 downwards.
CCATTTGACTCCTAAGTGTGTTTGATTGTTTGTATGCTACAACAGCGTGCATCAAATATTGGTCTTTTGATTTTTTGTCCAAACTTAAGTCAAGTATTGGTCTTGAAGAGTTTTCATATTGTGTGAAACACGTCTCTTTTTTGCCCTTCCTTTCACTCTTTTTTAAGTTTCTTTGAGAATCCTGCCCACCTTAGTTAAAACCATCATCCTTCCACCCACTCCAAGTAGATTCAGGGTCATCCATAGTTTACCCATCCATGGTAAACAATCTATATCATTCACCGCTATTCCACCAATAGATTATAAAACCAAATACCCTGCAACCCCTGCCTTGGAGTGAAATTATTTCACTCATCCTAAAACATTAGAGGCTATCTCGTAAAAGTATTTGTGGTGTGCATAAAACTCGTATCAACAAAACTTATGTGGAAATAACTTATATATGAATTTCATCAAACTCTAAAATGTAGATGGGGCATTAATGAGGCCAAAAGACATCCCTAAAAAATTATAATGACCCTCATGTGTTTTGAAAAATGTCTTTGAAAATTTCTCCTCTTTGATTCTTATTTGTTGATATCAAGATCCAAAGATCTAATTTGTAAAATAAACAACATTTACTCATCTAGCAAGTCATCAATGTCTAGAATAGGAAACTATCTTTTATAGTGAATTTATGCAATTCTTGGTGGTTTAAATACATGAGCCCAAGTGTCATCCTTTTTCTACACCATCACTATAGGGGAAGAATATGCACTCCAACTATGATGAATAATTCTTTCTTCCAACATCTCCTGCACAATCCTTCTATTTCATTTTTTTGCATATACAAGTACGAGCGGTTGGCTCCTCAATACAAGTTGAATGGCACAATCGTGATCTCTTTTGGGTGGTAGTTTGTTAGGCATATCACCAAAAGCAATTGAATGTTTGTTCACAATAGCATGAAGATCGGATGGTGGAAATGCTCGTGTTTGCTTTACTTCTAAGGAAACGGATTGTGCCACCAAACCAATCGATCATTTTTTAATAAGCTTTTGCATTTAATGAAAGCTTACTTGCAGCCCTCTCAATTCGAAAGTATTTTCCTCAGAATATAATCACATGAACAGGTCTTGGAAGTTCATCTCTATTGTGCCAAGGTGGTAAGCCATTGAACTCTCAAAATCATATCTACTCTTCCCATAGGAATGACAAACATAAGACTAGTCAAAAGTTAATCCCCCATAACAAGTGTAATATTATGACATTTTATTGAATGATTGACTGTACCCTCATCAACAATTATGACTTGAAATTATGGAGCAGGGAAAACAAATCAGTTCAAACGTGCGGTCAACTTATTGTTGAAATTATGCGTGCTTCGAGAAGCAATTATTATTGTCACTTGCTGTTTGTTTCAAAAATTCCATTGAGGGTTTGGGGGTAGTAATCCTAGAAAGTGCATGGCATGAAATGGTAGGATGTAGATCCTTTGATACTTTCTCTGGTTCCTCTTCGACTTCCATTTCCTCTTTGACTTCTTCCTCTGTGGCACCTTTAATGTAAAATAACTTATTTTCTGTACATTTATTACCTTTGCCATATTTGCTATCACAATTAAAACATAACCCTTTTGCCCTTTTTTCCTCAATTTATTGAGATTTTATTTTGGTAGGTTGAGGAAGGGATGAAGTTAGGGGATTGCGGTTTTTGAAGCTAGTGAAATTCTATGCCTTTTACCTAAACGTGTATAGGGACGTGTGGCCAACTTGTGGCTAACATAATCTTTGATTTTGTCATATCACAGTTCTCTATGTTTCTGTATTATTAGTAGGGTCAGCGTATGGAGTCATCATATCTTAAGTAAGGTGTATATAAGAGGTAGTGGTTAGTACTCGAAGGTCATATTATGAATTATGTTCTTATTGCATGGTTGTAGAGGTCGCTCTCTTGAAGTGGCTTAGTCTTATATTTATAATATGTTTCTTTTTTATCCACATTTGGTGTGGATTTGCTTTATTCTGCTATTATTATTGCAATCTAATATTAATATTTACATCCATTGTTGTGAATTGGTTTGATCTATCTAAGTAATCTCTTTACAAGTGGTATTAAAGCTTCAATTGGGTAGCAAGCAAGGTTGAGGATGAGCTAGAAGAGGAATTAAAAGCTACCCAACTATCTTGTTGTTAGGAAATAGTCCTAACATGGTTAAATATATAAATAAAATATATTATTAAGATGTGCAAATCACGTAGTGATTTGTAAAGGAGTATTTTTAGGGATAAGTTAGTTGTTAGAACTAACTTATTATAGAGTAAATGGTTATTCGAACCATTGTTATATAATGTAATGTTGCAGTGGAATAAAATTAAGTTGGTTGATTGATTGATTAATTGTGTAAAAGCCTTTGGCTCTACCCTGATATGGGCTAACTTCATTATGTGGTATCAGAGGAGGCACCCTAACAGGACCTCTCTGTGTTCACCTTCATTGTCTTTGCATCCCATAGAGTGTATTAACTAAAGTTGCAATGCAGATCATGTGCAACAATGGTTGTTACATCTGTACATTTTCTTGCATTTTATCAAAACCTTGTAGTGTAGACCATGTACAAGTGCTTGCCAATCACCATCCATCTCCATTCTTTTTTCACAATTGATCATTCTTTTTGTAGTTCGAGCATTTCCAGTTTTTGTTCCTGTGTGCATTCAAAATATTTGGAAAATTAAAAAAAATTGATATATGTCTATGAAATATATATATATATATATATATATATATATATACAAAGTTGTACGATTATATGATTGAACTCAGGGTTTAAAAAAGTTGTCTTTCTTGTGCATTGGCATTGCAAACTCAACCCGAGCACCTATTTCAACCGATCGACTCTACTCGGCCTCTGCGTCCGAGTCAATATTCTCGTCTGTTGCTTGGCCTTCCACAGGGAACTCATTCCCCTCAGCAAATGACAGACCCCTTAGCTCGTGACTCTCTTAAATGGATATTGCAGTCCTTTGACTTCTTGATCGTGGATCTTTACTCGTCGTCCAGTTGCAGACCCCATGTCGCTTAGTTGTGCATGATCTCTCTTCAAACGATGTTGGAATGTGTAATCTCCTCTGGCATTCTCTGTTCGGCTTCTCCATTTCGTCCTACCCATGGCAAGCTTCATCCATAGCTCACCTTCCATACGACGATATTGTCTTAGCGGGCTTCTCCATTATTATTTTGGCGAGTTCTTAGATCAAATGTATTATTTGAGGAATTAGAGTTTTATTCCTCATACATCGGACCCTTGATCACACTGAGCTCCATCTTTGTGGCTTTCTTCACGATTCACAACCTGTAGTCTTCTCTCAACCGTCGCCGTCAATATCTCCATCGGCAATGAAAGATTATTATTAGGGTTATTTTTAGGTTTGATTTCATTTAGTTGTTTTGCAGTTTTAGGTTATTGTTTTGTTTTTGGTATTTGGCAATTGATATTCAGTATGTCATTTTTTAAAATTAGTTTTTAATCTCATATTATGTTCTTTGGTGTCATTATGATTTTTATGTTTAGTTTAATAATTATTTTGTTTTGATTAGATTGTGAGTTTGTTTTAATGTTTTAAAATATTTCGTGGTATTTAATAAGATTTTATTAAAATCTTAATTGATTTGTTTTTATTAGTTTCCTTTGTAAGATTAGTTTCCTTTTATTAGAGTTATAATTCTATTTCGATGAGTAGTTTATTTTATGAATTTTTTATTAGGTTTTATTATTTCATTTTTGGTATGTCGAGTTCTTTTTTATAAACGAGTCATTTTCTTGGGTCATATTTTTTAAGGAGAGGCATAGTCTTATTTCAAAAGTGTCAAAATCGAGTCATTTTTTTTTTGTGTCAAGTCCTTTTTGAAAATTATGAACTTCAAATAAGCCTTGAAAGGCAATTTTCAATAAGGTGGATTTTCAAAATCACATTTTTGTTATCGAACATTATTGGTTGAAACTGACATTCAAATTTCTCATCCCATGTTAGAACTAGGGGTGTGAATGTTAGGAAGTAATCCTAACATGGTTAAATAAATAAATAAAATATATTATTAAAATGTACAAATCACATAGTGATTTGTAAGGAGTATTTTAGGGATAAGTTAGTTGTTAGAACAACTAACTTATTATAGGGTAAATGGTTATTCGAACCATTGTTATATAATGTAATATTGCAGTTGAATAAAATTGCGTTGGTTGATTGACTGATTAAATTGTATATGAGCATTTAGCTCTAGCCTGATATGGGCTAACTTCATTACTTGTGCCATGCATTTTTAGGAATTAACACTCCACAAATGCTTATGGTACAGGGTTTCCTAAAAATACAAAAGGTGACAATGTTGATTGACTCGGGGAGTACACGACTTTATCAACAATAAGTTGGTAGCATGCTTGAAATGTGTTGTTTATCTAGCTCCAAAATTTCAGATCATGATTGCAGATGGTGGCATAGTCAATTGTTTAGGGAAATGCCATAGCACAAAATTGTTATGGAAGATTACATGTTAAGACTCTTACATGTTTTCTATTTACATGGGTGGGAGAAACATTGTTTTAGGAGTCTAATGGCTCACAATCTTGAGAATGATAGAGATGAATTTTCAGGGGTTCATGCATTTTCATTTTGAAGGTAGGGCATTTGAACTGCATGGATTGTTTGCAAAATATTCATAGCTGGTTAGTTCTCATCATATACGAAAGATTCTTAAAAAGGGAGCAAATGGGTTTGTAACACAACTGTTTTCATTATAAATACAACCAACAACGATGCTTACACAACCAGATTTATAGGTCATGGTTGCTAACCTTGTCGTTTTTGGAGCAATGATAAAAGGACTACCACCAAAAATGGATCATAACCATGCCATTCAACTACTACTAGGGAGTCAATCGCCAAACATCAGACTTTACCGGGACCCAAATGTCCATAATGGTGAGATTGAAAAGATGGCATAGGAGATGTTTTATGCTGATATTATCAGAGAGTGAAAATATGTGATGATCACCCCTGATTTTTTTCTTGTTTGTTTATAGAATAAGATGGAGATACATAATGTACTTTGTTTCGAGTTCCAATCATCATGGTTTGTTACATACACTGAATAACATAGCATAAAAAGAAGTAAACATTCTTTGCATCCAAAACATATTGAGCATTAATACAAATTAGATTTCAATCAATCCATAAACTGAAATCAGAGTTTAGGAAACTTATATCAGACCTGATTACAATCCAAAATGAACACCTTTCAGTCATTCATTGAGCAACAATACATTCAACCACCTCACGGGATGAGCCAAAACAAGAGCTAAATAACCCCAACCTGTTCCTTCTTATATTTTTGATATTTACAATGAAAAGAGACACCGTTCACAGTGGATTGCATATCTCTGAAAGTGCAGACCAAAAAATCAGCATGAAGACCAAACCCAAGAAAAAAGGCGCAGCTCCCTAGGAGGGGCGATTTGCCTTGTAAAATCAGATCTTCACCTAACAATACAAATGAATGGTCATAATGGGGCACCCAGCGATGAGGTTTCCGATTAATCAGTATCTAGAAGGGTACCTCTTCACACCACAAAGATATGAACTGTTTCATACTTCCTAGCTACTCAGAAATGGTTAGTTTCAGAACTCAAAAATTTATATCAGAACTCAGAAATTGAATAGAATCAGCTGCAAACTCACACCAAAATGGCATACACCACACACCAAGCCAAAACTCTCAAACCCATCTCAAAATACCGAATATATCTTCTTATTTTCACCTCCAAACTTCACCCAAACTACCAAAAAACATTGAAAATGTGATGAACTGAACTCCAACCAGCTAGGGTGGGTCTTTCACTACTGAAACCAGCTATCTAGTGAAGGGTATTCATCCTCCAACCAGCAAAGCAAAGATTTGGAAGCATTCCAGCAGCATAACCTTATGTTGTCAAAAGCTAAGATACCCAAATGAGAGCTCAATTGAGAATATATAGAGTGAAGGAGAAATTAGGGCAACCAAAATTTAAATTCTTTTCCCCTCTAGAGGTTCGACCCATCAAGAGCTCCCAACTTAAAACATTTTACTTTACTTTATTCCCCCCTCTAACTTGGTGTCCACTTTGGAGGCAAACAATAATCCTTTAAAAAAAAATATATTAACCCCCTCCTTACCTTTTAAAACAACTTAAAGGCACCACATTCCTAGGTGTTGATCAAGGGGGTCTCTCATAAACCCATTACCCTTCACTTAAGTTATAAAGTGACCTTATAAAAGACTTAAGTGGCAAAGATCAAATATCTCTAAAATCATTAGAACCCATCAAGGCCAAAATTGGAAACCACTACACTGAATTGACAGAGGAATAGAGGCCAAGACCAAGTGCTAAAAATACTGAGTCAATTCTCCCAACTGATCCCATTGGAGCCCAATTGGAACTTACTAAAATAGTAAGTTACTAAAAATTGCCAATGCTAAAAATAGCAACTCTGTTGGAAAACTCTGAAAACCTCCACAAAAAGCACATCATAGGACCTACGTCCCCTAACCATATCCACTTAGCCTACGGGAACCCGGGAATAGGCTAATGGAAAGCTCGTATTGAACTAGGTGCAAGAAGGGGACAGTACAATCCTCCCTCCTCAAGATTGCTTGTCCTCAAGCAATCACAACTTTGGATGCTGTAATGTCTGCTCACTCTCCCAAGTAGCATTCTCCACCGGCAAGTTCTTCCACTTCACTAAGTACTTCGTGGTAATTCTCTTTTGCAGAGTACGCTCTCTAAAATCAATCACTGTCTCTGGGATCAATATCAATTTGTCTTCCTCATCCATAGGAGGCAACTCTGAAGAAGGAATCACATTCTGCTCAAGTGCCTTTTTAAGGTGAGAAACGTGGAAGACACTGTGCACCTTGCTATTCTCAGGTAGCTCAAGCTCAGAAGCCACCTCTCTGACCTTCTTGGTGACTCTGAATGGTTCGTAAAAATGGGGCTTAAGCTTCTTTGATCCACTCTTCTTGAGAGTGGACTGCTTATAAAGCTGCAATCTCAAGTAAACCATGTCTCCCATCTCAAATTGCCGCTCCATGCGGTGCTAATCAACGTACAGTTTATGTTGATTTTGTGCAAGCTGTATATTATCCCTCAGGGATCTCATAACATTTTGACTCTCCTGAAGATCTTTGGCTCTAGGCACTGCAATTGTCAAAAACTAAGTCAATGAAGCGAGGAGCTTTATAACCACACAAAGCAACCTCTCAAATGCAACCACTTAACCCATGCCTTCTGTTGTCCTGAAACATAATTGCATAGATAGCCTTCCACCCATTTATTAACAATCTCTGTTTGACCATCAGTTTGGGGGTGATAACTAGTCCTAGGAGTCACTAATGATGGTCTTAGGTGTTCCATGGAGTCTAAATACTTCTCTAAAAAAAAAATCTGCCACCTATACCACTGTATACTTTGCTGAAATAGCAAAAAAGTGAACAAACTTGGTCAACCTATCCACGACCACATAGATACAATCCTTCCCCTGCACCTTGGGAAGCCCTATAATAAAGTCCATCAAGATGCTTTCCTACTTCTGAGTAGGAATGGGTAAGGGTTGCAATAAACCAACAGGGTAAGTATGTTCATTTTTATTTTGTTGGCACACCTGGCACTCACGAACATACTTAAGAATATCATCCTTTATCCCCTTCCATGAGAATCTCTCACGGATCTGCGGGTATGATTTGTAATACCCAGGATGACCAGTCATAGGAATGTCTTAAAAATATGCATTTTGATCTTGGATTCAGAGACTAACATAATCCTTTGCTTGTAGAATATGAGACCATCTTTTACCTTGTACCTGTCATCCTGTAATGAGCCATCAAGAATGCCGTGTGCAAGGGTATTCTTCGCATATGCAGCTTGTATTTTCTCCATCCAATCTGCTGATATCTCTAAAATTGAGCACAAATGTGGCCTTATTGACAAAGCATCAGCTACTATATTCATCTTCCCTTTGACATATTCAATGTCAAAGTCATAGGCTTGGAGTTTGCTAACCCATTTTTGTTGCCTCTCATTAAGATCTTTCTGATTTAAGAAGTATTTAAGACCATTGTGATCAGTCTTAACAATCTCCTTCCAACAAGGTATTGTCTAAATTTGGCTAAGGCATGCATTATTGCCAACATCTCCTTGTCATAGATGGAGTACTCCCTTTTACCTCCTCTCAACTTTCTACTCTGAAATGCGATTGGATGTTTGCTTTGCATGAGGACAGATCCTATACCTTCCCCTGATGCATTGCACTGAGCTCAAAAGGCTTAGTAAAATCCGGAATAGCTAAAATGGGTCATGTGTTCATCAATTGCTTGAAGTGATCAAAAGATTGTTGCATTGTTTCAGACCAAACAAAAGCTCCTTTTTTGGTCAAATTTGTAAGTGGGGCAGCTAATTGAGAAAATCTTTTGACAAACCTCTTATAGAAACCATATAACCCTAAGAATCACTTCAGCGGTGTAAGATTAATGGGTGGAGGCCAATGAAGAATGGCTTTGATTTTCTCAAGGTCCACACCAACTCCCTTAGAGCAAATTATGTGTCCAAGATATAATAATTTTGTGATACCAAACTCACACTTGGACTCCTAAGCAAACAAAGATTCACTCTCAAGGATACTCAAAACCTCATCCAAATGCCTCAAGTGCTCTTTCCATTACTTGCTGAAAATAAGTATCATCAAAGAAGATCAAAACAAACTTGCATAACTGCTTACTGAATATCCTGTTCATGCATGATTGAAATGTTGCAGGTGCATTAGTCAACCCAAAAGTCATGACAAGGAACTCAAAATGGCCAAAGTGACATCTGAATGTTGTTTTCTCTATATCCTTCTCTCTGACCCTAATTTGATGGTATCCATATCTCAAGTCTATCTTAGAAAAATAAATTGTTCCATGTAGCTCATCTATCCGTGGAATGAGATATCTATTTTTAATGGTTTTCTTATTCAATGCCCTGTAATCTATGCACATGCGCATAGTCCCATCTTTTTTTTTTACCAGCACAACAAAAAAAACAAATGGACTCTTACATTGTCTAATATGCCCCATATCCAAAAGCTCCTTAATTGCTTTCTCTATCTCATCCTTGCGCCTTTTAGGATGCTTGTATGGTGTGGTAATAATGAGTTTAGCACCCTCCAACTTGATCACATGCTCAATACCTCTATCAGGAGGCTTACCAGGGGGTATGCTACTAAAAACTTTGCTTCACTTAGATAGCAAACTCTGAATCTCTGGATGATAAGAGTGCTTCTCTTCCTCTGTAACCGTGGGCATGACCACACACTCTGTTGTCCACTCTACTTGATCATGCATAAATAGTCTCTCCATGCGTTTGAAAGAGACTACTCGTGCCCCTCCATTAGACATTCCCTTCAACCCCACATTCTTACCCTTTGATTTGAATTTCAGCGCCATGGTTTGAAAATTAAGTGTAATCTCACCAAGGGAACGTAGCCACTATATACCCAACACAACATTTGTGTCTCCAATGCTAACCACATAAAAGTCATCCTTGACTTCGTAGTTACCCAACTGTAAGCTCAACTATGGGATCATCTTGGTGCAAGTAATAGTAAAACCATCTGCAACCATCACTCTAAACCCATCTACCCCCTGTGTCTGAAGTCCCCTACGTGCTAGTAGTTCCTCATCTATGAAATTGTGTGTAGCCCATGAGTCTATCAATGCAACCAATCGCTGCCCTTAAGCACTCTTTGATACGCAGGGATTCATTCTTTTGAAAACTATAAAGTTGGGCAAGTTTTCCATCTCTTGCCTCATCCTTCTCAAATTCTTCAAAAGGCTCTTCTTCCTCATCTTCTAAATCAGATTGCTGGGTGGATTTTTTTTGATGAAGATTCCTCTGCCGAATAGTATCATATCTTGTTCACTCTGCCCTTTGTTGCACACTTACGACCGGGATTCCAAGGCTCCTTGCATGAGAAGCATAAATTCTTTCATCTCAAGTCATTTAAAGTATCACCATCAAGTTTTGTGACTGATTTTTTGGGTTGATTGGTGTCTCTTGTGAAATGCTTTTTGTCCTTTTTATGTGGGAATGATTTGGACTGAAATTTTGATCTAGGGGCTGCCCACTCCATGCTTCGTGCCTTCTTCATAGCTTCATGCAATGACGAAGGGTTAAATGCCTTAATCCACCCCTTTAATGGCTCCATAAGGCCTTCACTAAACAAAACCATCATTCTCCTCTCTGTTATCCCTGGGACCATAACTAAAAGTCTTTGAAAATCTGCTATATATGCATCCACTGATCCATATTGCTTCAGCTGTGCTAGCTCCCTAAAATGCAACTCAAGTTCCTTCTTATCAAATCTTTCAATGAGTTTATTAGTAAACTCATCATAAGTAGTGATAGATCTATGACCCAAAGTGATAATGTCGTGGTACCACCACTTGTGTGCAACTTCATCCAAATGCAAAGTGGCAAATCTAAGTGCCTCATACTCTGCCATCGGTCTAAGAGCTAGGTAGTTATCCAATTTCTGCACCCATGCTCTAGTTGAACACTTATCACTTCCATCAAAATGAGCAAGTGTAACCTTGCCCAAACCCTGTTGTAGGTCTCTCTGAACTGTTGGTCCTCTATGATCAGCTCTTCCACCACCCCTCTTCTGATCCATGAACTCATTGAAGGTTAAATTGTCTTTTAGTGCCTCTAGAAGGGTATCATACTCAACATAGTCGTTTCTTAGCTCATCCATCAACGGTAAGGGAGTGTAGAGCACTCTGTGGTGACTCTCTTTGAATGAATGTGGGTTGGAAAGGCCTAGGAATAGTGTTTGACCTTGTTGTTATACGCTGCCCCTCATTTCCACCTTACTGATTTGTAGAACTCCCTGCCCCATTATTTGTTGGGTTGCTTTGTGAGTTGTTAGGTGTGTTATTTACTGTTATAGATTGTCCAATCTTACCCAATAGTTGAGACATCATGTCCATCATTGTATCAAATTTTCTTTCCATCCTCGAATTTGAGCTAACCGGACCAGCTCTACCCTTATCTCTTTTAGCCATGTCTACTAGAGTATTTTCACTATCAATAGGAAACCTGATGTATCCCAAGGATTCTTGAAATAGTCTCTCCTCCTAAGACCTGCAGGGGCTGCTATTGAGTCTTTCTTTGTTCCCTGTTGGAATATCTCTGCGTTTTTTCACTCATAGAAGACGTATAGCTGATTGTAGATGACTGACACAGGGTGGCAGAGAAGTTGTGCTCTGATACCATTGTGATGATCACCCCTGAGTTTTTTTTGTTTGTTTATAGAATAAGATGGAGACACAACTTGTGTTTTGTTTTGAGTTTCAATCATCGTGGTTTGTTACATACATTGAATAACATAGTATAAAAAGAAATAAACATTCTTTGCATCCAAAACATATTGAGCATTAATACAAATTAGATTTGCATCAATCTATAAACTGAAATCAGACTTTAGGAAACTTATATCAGACCTGATTACAATCTAAAATGAACACCTTTCAGTCATTCATTGAGCAACAATACATTCAACCATCTCATAGGATGAACCAAAACAAGAGCTAAATACCCTGAACCTGTTTCTTCTTATATTTCTTTTCATTTACAATGAAAAGAGACACTGTTCATAGCAGATTGCATGCCTTTGAAAGTGCAGACCAAAAAATCAGCATGAAGACCAAACCCAAGAAAAAAGGCGCAGCTCCCTAGGAGGGGCGATTTGCCTTGTAAAATCAAATCTTCACCTAACAATACAAATGAATGGTCAATATGGGGCACCCAGCCATGAGGTTTTCGATTAATCAATACCCAGAAGGGTACCTCTTCACACCACAAAGATATGAACTGTTTCGTACTTAGCTACTCAGAAATGCCCAGTTTCATAACTCAGAAATTTATATCATAACTCAGAAATTGAATAGAATCAGCTGCAAACTCACACCAAAATGACATAAACCACACACCAAGCCAAAACTCTCAAACCCATCTCAAAATATCGAATATATCTTCATATTTTCACCTCCAAACTTCACCCAAACTACCAAAAAACACTGAAAATGTGATGAATTGAACTCCAACCAGCTAGGGTGGGTCTTTCACCATCGGAACCAACTATCTAGCGAAGTGTTTGCATCCTCCAACCAGCAAAGCAAAGATCTAGAAGCATACCAATAGCATAACTTTATGTTGTCAAAAGCCAAGATGCCCAAATGAGAGCTCAATTGAGAATATATAGTGGAGAAGAAATTAGGGCAACCAAAATTTAAATTCTTTTCCCTCCAAGAGGTTCGAACCATCAAGAGCTCCCAACTTAAAACATTTTACTTTACTTTATTCCCCCCCTCTAACTTGGTGTCCACTTTGGAGGCAAACAATAATCTTTTTTTGTTTTTTTTTAAATATTAATACCCTCCTTACCTTTTAAAACAACTTAAAGGCACCACATTCCTAGGTGTTGATCAAGGGGGTCTCTCATGCACCCATTACCCTTTACTTAAGTCATAAAGTGACCTTATAAAAGACTTAAGTGACAAAGATCAAATATTTCTCTAAAAACATTTGAACTCACCAAGGCCAAAACAAGAAACCACTGCACTGAACTGATAGAGGAATAAAGGCCAAGACCAGGGGCTAAAAATAGCAATTACCAAAAATGGCAATTTGCTAAAAATAGTGAGTCAATTCTCCCAACTGATTTCATCGGAGCCCAACCAGAACTTACTAAAAATAGTAAGTTAATAAAAATTGCCACTGCTAAAAATAGCAACTCTGCTGAAAAACTCGGAAAACCTTCACAAAAAGCACATCATAGGACTTGCGTCCCCTAACCATATCCACTTAGCCTATGGGAACTTGGGAATAGGCTAATGGAAAGCTTGTACTGAACTAGGTGCAAGAAGGGGACATTTCAAAATATTTATCTCTATTGATAATGGTGCATAAGAAGGATGATCCCTAGTGGATGTGCCTTGATTACAAAGAAATCAACAAGTACACTATCAAAGATAAGTTTCCTATTTTGGTAATTGATGATTTTCCAGATGAGGTACATGGCATTGTCTACTTTACGAAACTAAATCTTTGTTTGGGTTACCATCAAATGCAGATTAGAGATGGGGATATACATAAGACAACTTCTATAACTAATAAGGGCCACTATGAGTTTTGGTAACACTGTTTGGTCTCATAAATGCACCATCTACATTTCAAAGTTTGATGAACAATCTTGGCATTTTTTGCAAAAAATTGTCTTGGTATTTTTTGATGACATCCTAATATGAAGTAAGACACGAGAAGCACACTTGCAGCATGTGAATCAAGTATTGATAACTCTGAAACAACATCAACTTTATGCAAAGCCTTATAAGTGTGCTTTTGGAGTGAAAGAGGTTGGGTACTTGGGTCAAATTGTTTCGTATGGTCAAGGTGGACTTTCACAAGATCAAGGCGATGATAGAATGACAAGTTTTAAAAACTCTCAAGAACCACCAAAGCTTCTTAGGACTGATAGGTCACTATCGTTGTTTTGTGAAAAAGTATGGCAACATGACAACATTGCTCAACCTTGTTGAAGGAGGACTCATTCCACTGGAACAACACAACCACCAAAGCATTTGAGACGCTGAAGAAGGCCATGTGTACCACCCCAATTTTGGCTATTTCAATTTTTTCAAAAACCTTCATTGTTAAATGTGATGCGACAAAGTATGGAATGGCAACAATACTCATGTAGGAAGGACAACCTTTTAATTTGAGTCATCAGCTCAAAGGTAATAATTTGCTAAACCCTATGTATGAGAAGGAGATGATGGGTATTTTTCATGCAGTCAAGCAATGGATACCATATCTGATGGATAGACACTTTAAGGCAAAAAAACAAGTCATGATAGTCTAAGATACTTTTTGAAATAAAGGTCATTCGAAGAACAACAAAAATGGGTTACCAAAATGTTGGGATATGACTTTGAAATCATATATAAGAAAGGAAAGGATAATGTAGTTAAAGATGCACTACCCAAGAGGGATGAGTGCACAAAGACGTTATGCACAATGTCCATATGGCGGGTAGATTAGGTGGATGAAGCAAGATCAGGTTGGGAGAATGACATTGATACACAAGTTTTGATTTAGGAGCAACAAGATTTTAGTGACTTAGACAAATTTGTGGGGAAAGGGAATGCCTTCTAGTACAAAGATAGGTTGTACTTGTGCAAGAATTTTGCCCTTAAGCATAGGGTCTTTATAGAGCTCCATGCTTCTTTAGTAAGGGGCACTCAAGATTCTTGAAAAGTTATCATAAAATCAAACAATATTTATTTTGGGAAGGACTTAAAGGGATTATCCAAAAATTTGTGGTCGATTGTATGGCGTGTCAACAAAACAAGGGTGATACAATTTACACCCCAAGACTTTTGCAATCCTTATCTATTCCTAGCCAAAGGTGGAAGGAGATTTCCATGGATTTCATAATAGGGTTGCCTAGGTCGAAAGGGGAAAATGTCATCATAGTAATCATGGACATGCTTACAAAATATGCCAATTTTTGTGCCTTGTCACATCCATTTGTAGCAAGTACAGTAGCATTTGCTTTTTTGGATACAGTTTAGAAGCTACATGGGACCCTCAAGATCATAGTAAGTGATTGTGATCCTGTCTTTCTCAGTGATTTTTGGATTGATTTATTTTCACATTTGGGTATTTGTTTGGCTCATAGCTCACCATATCATTCTTAATTTGATGGGCAAACAGAGGTGGTCAACAAACGTATAGAGGGTTATTTCTATTGTTTTGCATTGGATAACATGAGAGATGGGTTCATTGGTTGCCACTAGCAGAACAATGGTATAACATTTCTTTCCATACCTCATCCAAATGTTTCAATTTTTTTGGCACAATATTTCTATTGTTTTGAATCGGATAAACACTAGAGATGGGTTCATTGGTTGCCACTAGCAAAACGGTGGTATAACATTTCCTTTCGTACCTCATCCAAAATGTCCCAATTTTTGGCACAATACGGGTACCAACCCCCATCCACCACATCATTTGTGAGGGTATATCCAAAGGTTTGAGCTGCTGAAGATCACATTCAACACTAACGAGATGTATTGGCTAGTGTAAGAGAGAAAGAGGCAATGACATATAACCGAATGTAGAAGAAAGAAAATCAACATTACAACGAAAGGCATTTTGAAGTGGGTGATCAGGGTTTTGTGCACCTACAACCATACAAACAAATGTCTTTGAAACAACAAAAAAAGGATAACAAACTTTCTCCTAAGTATTACTGCCTTTATAAAATCCTATAGAAAATTGGCAATGTTGCATACAAGTTGGAGTTACCTCAGTCTATATGCATATATTTGGTATTTCATGTCCCCTGCTTGAAAAAGGTAATTGGACAGAGAGTATTCACCTAGATTGAGTTATTAGAGCTAGATGAGGAGGGTAGAGTCGTTTTGGAACCAAAGGAGATCCTTCAAACATGCACTAAGAGGTTGCAGACAAGGAAGATTAAAGAGTATTTGATCAAGTGAAAGAATTTGACCAATGAGTATGCAACATGAGAGGATAAAGCATTCCTGGAGAAGCATCTAGAGCTTGTCAATGTTGAGAATAATGTTGTTTTGAAGAGGGCTATGCTACGCTTTTAACCTATAGCGTGTATAGGAATGTGTACATGTTTGACTTGTGGCTAACATAATCTTTTAGCTTGTCATATCACAATTCTCTATGTTTTCATATTGTTAGTAGGGTCTCCCTATGGAGTAACCATAGCCTCAGTAGAGTATATATAAGAGGTAGTGGTTAGTACTCTAAGATCATAATACAAATTATGTTTTTATTACATGGTTGTGGGGGTTGCCCCCTTGGAGTGGCTTAGTCTTATATTACTTGTATTTTGCTTTGCTATCAATTTTTGGTGTGGATTTGTTTTATTATACTCTTATTATTGTGATCCATTGTTGTCGACCTGCTATTGATTTTTATATTTATTCTTGTTGAAATCAAAATAATTGAGAGCGGGGTGAATCAGTCTTCAAAAATTTCTTTATCAATTTCACTTAAACTATCATGAACCATTCAAACAAGCACATACATTTAGCAAGCATAAGCACCTACCCATATAAGCATGAAACACAAAAACACATCATATATGTGGGAAAACCTTAAGGGGAAAAAAACCCATTGATATTTGCAAATAGACTATAGTCCTATAAGACAAACATCAAATTTAGTGAAGCACCAACTTCACATGGGGCACCAACCCCAACTAGCTAAGCATCAATTCAGCTACGCTTTAACAAACAACAATTTGCAAGGAGGCACCACTCCCTAGATGAGTCAACACCAACTTAGCCCCCTGATTGCTTTGATCACCTTCAGAACACCTTGTAGCTCTACCAACTGATGATGACCACCTCTTCAACTCTTCACACTTTCATCCCTCTTAAATTGCCTTCTAGGCTTCTTCGCTCAACTAGCTCTGTTCTTGACTTGATTAGGTCATATGACTTTGATTTTCATACACAAAATTTGTCAAATCTTCATCATAGTTTTTATATGCTCTTCAGATGGTCTATAAGATCTCCTCATCAATACACTATTTCACTTGCTTGCTCTCTTCACACACAAATAGGCCTAAAATTGCCTTGTATATATACAAGCCTCTTGCTCATATTGTCACTTAATCAGCCAAACACCCTTAACCTCTTAGGTCGGCCATGGAATAGATCTTAGGACATCTCATAAACATGAATCAGATGTGTTTAGAGTCCCTTTAGGTCTGACATATCAAAATTAGGCCTTATTTCATCTTTAGGTCTCATGGAGACTTAATCCCATTAGGTCTACTTTAGGACACGTTACACTTTGCCTTCCTTGAAACACTTTTAAACTTCACACACGACATGAACATATCATATAACAATCAAATAGACCTCTACTACTCTCATCTAGGCTTCATAACACCTTTTATGTTCAATCACCACTTGAAGCACGCCATTTGTACCGTTCACAATTAGGCCTTTTCATACACAGAGCATTTGTCTTGAACTACTGAAGATTAATCACAAATTAGCTAAACAACCATGGCAATAAATCACATATACAGAAAATACATGATCTCAGGGTCATCACCATATGCTTTAAACTTCACACCTCAGGGCAAAGGCCTCAAAACTTTCTCTGCAATTACTCCACTCAGAATTGTCGAAATACTCTAAAACCTAGTCATGAACAACTTGCTTCAACACTTGAAAGAACACTTTCCATGGCTATTGATACTTTCAAAAGATCCTTTGACATCTCTAGACCACTCTCAATTACAAAACTCACAAGGTCTAATGTCAAATATTGGTCTTGCAGCCCAATCTTTTTGACCTCAGTACACACAGTCAGACCATAACCAGTCAAGCCATTTTGGCTTCAACATTTCTCCTTTTTATACTGACTTCCAAACCTTTCAAAAGCATGAGCAACACTTTCAAGTTACAAACAACAACACCATATGCATTAGATACATCAACTCATGGCATAGAGCCTCAAACTCATCATTGCAACTTGTGTACCCAGAATGGCGAGTTTACCTTAAAGCATAGTCATGGTGACAATGACCTTCAACACTTATATGATCATTTCTAAAGACTTTTGATGCATGTAGATGATCCTATGAGATCATTAGACCATTCTTAGATAGAAAGATAATATGGTTAAATGACAATATTCGTCTTGCAAACCAATTTCATAACCTCACTGTATATAGATCTCACTAAGCCAGACAAGTCAACTTATGAGCAACTTTTTCATCATAACCATTGACCTCCAAAACTTCTATCCAACATGAACATGTCTTACAAGTCTTGAACAACATCTCCATGCACTTCGTTTCATCCCTATTTCATTATAACACATCCTTAATCAACTTCTCACTGGTGCCTGGGTTTCTCACTGTTTCCACCATTAGCCTTGTTAGCGACTGACTAACTTGGATGACCGATTTAGCATATTTGAGGGCTTGAACTTGTCCAAAAACTTTCATGGACATGAAACATGAGTCTCAAGCTTCATCCTCCATCCATTTGCATATTTTGACTTGGTCAATTCTGACTGCTACATCAAATGTCCAAGAAATTAACACTTTCCTGTAGGACCTATTCATACACTTAGACAACTCAATCATACTTGGAGGTACCTGGGAGAGTTGACTGCATGCTCCAATAGTTTGTCTAGCCATTTGAGATCATTCTGGGTTGTTTTGAACAAGATCTTCAACATCGAGTCACTATTAGGGTTCTAAGAGGGTTTAAACACACTTCCACTATTAACAATTGTTCATAAAGCATAGCCCCTCAATTCAAAAACTAATGGCTGGAATTTTGAGCTAGGACCTTTCCCCATCTACTATGAATAACTTAGGTTCCCATGCAGAAGTTTGACGAGCTAACAAACACAATAAAATCTTTTTCGGGTTGAGAACCCTTCATTCTGTGCAACTTGAGAGACCTTAAAACGACTTTTCATGACTTTTCTTGCAAACCATGACCTCAAACTTTGTGAACATGCTTGAAACAACATATCATACTTCTATTCATGCTTATATGAGCTCAGATACCTTGAAATATGATCATGACCTTTCATTAGGCCACACTCTTTCTCTTTGCTCTCTAGACCTTGACCTGCAAATCACATTAGACCTTGAAATTGACCTTCATGCCTCTTTCCATGTGTTCTCCACCTCACTCACATACTCAAGCAACCTCTCTCATGCTTAAACAGTGCCATATATCCTCAATATGCCTTGACAACATATCATGATGCCTCATTAGATCAAGTAGGGTCTAGAAATGGCCTAGTTGCAGACTTGATCTATAGGTACTACCCTTGTAGGCTCACCTTGAGACTCTGAGTGATCCAATGCCTCACATGCATGCTCAAGCAACTTTATACATCCATTCATCCCTGTGTGCACTCATCTCACCAAGCCACCAAACTCATACCTTCTCACAAGGACTTTACATGCTATGACTAATGCCATGTCTAGGCTTCTTAAGCACTTGAAACTTGACAACTGTCATTGAAACACTTCTGAAAGTATCTACACTTTACTTACATGATCACACAATGCCAAACAACTTTTTACAAGTTTGTGCTTGCTCATTTCACCAAACTTCACTATGCACACCTTGTCACAGGGTCTAGAGTAGGCTTCTCAAGACACTTTGTACTCAAGAACTAGTAGTCAAACATGCTTTGATGCTCACTTGACCTAAATCTTGATATCAACCAGCAAAAGAATCATTAGGTTGCTTTCAAACTCTCTCTCAATAGAGAGACATTAGGTTGCCTTCAAATTCTCTCTTGTCACATGGCTTCTTTGTCACATCAAGCACACAAGCTCATATCTTAAAGATCACTTACCATGCATCTTCACCAGATGCACTTTGACATCAATGACATCAACCTTGACATCAATGGCAACACTTCTCAACAATACCCATTGTTGTGAATTGGCTTGATCTATCTAAGGGATTTCATTACATGAAATCATGTCTTGTCGTAGCTAAATTGTTTTCCTCTACTCTTTTTGCCATGAAAACACAATTAGATAAAGAAGCTTGGCTGAAGCAAGCATACCTTAGGTTGACTGTTATTATTTAGTTTGCTTAAAAACAGATCCTTGAGGTGCTCATTTGTTGAACATAGTTTGTGACTGTACCAGTTTGCCGCAACTTGGTCAATTGGCTGAATTAGTTATCCAATAAATTTCCCCCATAGTGTGAAGACAACTCCTTTGTAAAAACATACCAAGTGACACCATTATTCTTCTGTTTCTTTTGAGCACATAGCGAACAATACCAAATGAATTGATCCAGTTCCAAATATAAAGATGCCCTTGTAACCTTTTGCCCATTGGACCTTGATTTAGATCAAATAAATGCTTTATTGGTTGATCTAGTTGAGTGGGCCCTTGCCATAAAACTTGTACATATCCAACTTCGGCATGAAGTGTTGAGATCCATAATTATATTCATTGTTGTTGGCCCTATACTTGCATTGGGAGTGGCATTTGTGTGTGAATCGGGGTGTTTTGATGATACACGAGGAATGGTCACCCCATGTTTTTTTGGTGATTTAGGAATTTGGACTGAAAGGTTTGTAAATATTTCTTGCAACCTTTGTTCCAGCGTAGTGACTAGTGTAAAAAGTTTGTTGACAACCTCTCTTCCATTTGAGTTAAATTGTCAGACTTAGCCATCAGCTGCAAATCTTCTTTTGTAGGGGTTCTAATCTTCAGATCTGTTAGGCCTTTCTCTAACTTGATCATTCTCTTTTCCCAATCTGATTTTATAGCTTCGGAAGACCCCTAGATTCCATCTGTAAATTTGTTTCTTTGTTCAGAGTCTTCCCTAGGGTGACAAAATTATTGCTCCTATCTCTAGTTTAAGGCCCTATCGTGCAAGTCGCTTAACTAGTGCAAAATTTGATTTTCACCTTTGACCAAACTTCGACTGAAAGATTTCAAAAAGAGGACGGCCTCAATTCCAAAAATTCAAAGAACATATCCACAATAAATTTTTGCGAGCTGTTCGAAAATTTTAAAAAATTAGGGAAGTCCGAAAATTGCGGGTTGTAAAGGAAATTTATGAAAAACTCTAAAATCACAATAACTCGCTAAAAAATGACCACATAATGCTGAAAATTGGATTTTAGTTTTCTTATATAAATCCCCAACTAGAAAAATTTGAAAAAAAAGTTGCAACGGTTTGCGAGATATGTGCAATTTTTCAAAATTAGGGTTTCAACAACAAATTATGTCAAAGAAAGTCCACCCGGTCCAAAAAATTTGCTTTTCCACTTCCTGTCGATGCCCCTAGTGTGCCTTAACACTTTGTCCAAATTGAAGCTCTGATACCACTTGTATGAAATTACTATATAACTAAAGCAAAATAGCGTAGATCCACACAATGTGAACGAAAGTAGAGTAGAATACGGAAATATATAACTAAGCCATTTTGAGGGGGCAACCTCCACAACCTTGCATTAAGAACAAAATTTGATATATGGTGATGTAAGAGAACCTTGCTCGTCCTTTCTTTAGGTTTACCTAAAGAAACACCTAGAACTGATGAATGAAAAGGTAAAGGTTATGTGCGCAACAAGTTGGCCCACCCTAACCTTTGTGCACTTAAGAAGATAGAATATTAGTGGTGTAGCAATTAAATATATTGTTAAAGTACAATATCTCTCTGGGGATAGGAATTCCACCTTTGTTTTATCATTTATAGTTTTGAATCAAGTAATTGAAAATACACAAGGAAAAAAATCATTACTAGAGAGGACGCTAAATTCTTATGGATGTTTAATTGGCACTAAAAAATAAAATTTGTAACAAGCAAGACTTTCCTCAAATATTTGTTGTGTCCATCAGAGATTTTCGACAAATCTTATGTAACTTCTTTAGAAATGCTACAATATTCACCTTATACACAATTTTAAAATGTATTCTGAAAAAGTTACCAGCAAAGACATGATACAATCTTTTTCCTGTAGAAGGTCCATATTATATGTAAAATGTTGGTGTCATAATCCAAGTGCAGTCACCTAACGTCTAGGAAGGTAAGCTGGGTAAGGTGATGTTTACAAGTGATGCTACTTGCTTGGCTTCCACATATGAATATCTAAAATGCAAACCCTGGCTGCCTTAGGTTTGAAGCAATTGTGATCTAAACCATGGTGCCCTGATTCTGTCCAGTCTATCTGATATTTTTGTAAAAGTTGAAACCTTACATGACTTTAGAGCCGTCGTGTTCTTGACTAAAAGGAATTTTGATTAACACTCAATGGTAAATGTGCTGTTTCTTATATACATTCTTTGTTCTAACAACAGCGCTTGTTTGCAGCCTGTTCACCGAGTAACTTGAATTTGTCTTCAGATAGTGGTTTACTTGTAGCCAATGGGAGCTACGCTATTACTGCCAACCGTTGTGTGCAATGCAACTGTGGTCCAAATGACATGACGTAAGTTACTATCTCAAGTTTAGATTCATAATGGTTCTAATATTTTGTCATAATCATCGAGCACATTTCTTCCTCTAATTCATTTGGAAATTGCCAGCTTACATTGCATACCATCTGCTCTGGCAACATCATGCCCTGGTATGCAATGCAATGACAGCAACCTGATGATTGGGGATGCCATTGAACGACAAACAAGTGCCGGCTGTAATGTGACCTCATGTTTATATAGTGGCTATCTTAATAGCACAATTGTTTCATAGTAAGTGTATGTTGTTTCTTCTTTCTAATCTGTTTGGAAAGTTTCCTAATAGTTGAATAAGCATATTGTAATCAACTTCTGATTTTTTTTTCTCTTTTCCCGTTTGGAATTGCAGTTTAAAAAATTTCCTTCAACCTCAGTGCTTAGGTACGTCTTATAATCCCATGTCTTCATCAGTATGTTGCTTAAAATCTTAGCTAGAGATTGTAGAGGTGATGCTACAAATTTGCTTATGGGTATCAAAGCTATAGACTAACAGATTCAGGATGCAGGTAAACATCTTGAGCCTGTTTACACAAGACCTCCTACATTGCCAGCATCAACTACTCAGAATTCAACGATTCCAAAATCTCCATCCTCTGTCATATCTCCATCATCAGGTACGGTAGTTGTCAAGTCCAATCCTGCAAGCCAACCACTTCAAAATAGTTGTCCTGCAGATGAGCCGCTGAGATTGCTCTCCCTTTTAAGCATGTTGATTTCAGGGTTACCTTATCTGATCGATCGTTTTGCTAGTTAGGTCAATGGACTTTTCATGCCAACTATTTGGTGTTCAAATTCTTATCACATCCATGTATTCATTTATTGGCAATAAAGTTTTGCTGAACTGAAAGCTGCTTTAGTTCTTGGTTGGTGTCAATGTCATTTAGCTTCTTGGTCTAGCATCGATTCAGCAGACAAATGTTTTAAATCTCACTGGATTAATCTGCAATTGAAGCACTGATTAATACCATTTATATATAGTTTGAATGAACTCATGTCAGTTGTAAAGACCCCAAAAAATTTTGTAACCTGAAACAAGCTATTCATATGTTTATATGGAGGTTGTGTATAATGGAAGAGAGGAGTCTATTTTTCCACCAGTCTGGCTTTATTGTAAAAAATATGATTCATGGTGTTTTAGAAAGTTTGAGATATATCCCGTTCAATGTAATACACTACACCAGAAAAGTGACTCAACCAGATTTAGGGAAGGGACGATCAAGAGAATGTATATCAACATTCGAAAAGCTTTTGGTCATTTTTTGATGCAAATGCGTTGTTAAATTGAAAATATGTTTACACGGAGCACATGAAGTGTTAAAATGGGGTAAAATACCACATCCAATCAGGCTACACTAACAAGAGAATTTACCAGATTATAAAAAATATTGCAAGTCATCCTTCCTTATTGAGATATCAGTTCATGATGGACACAAAAATTCTCTTAAGGATTTTGTTATCGAGAGACAATTCACGATGTGTTGCATTGTGAGTGTCTTCTGAGATCAACTGCATAGGAACTATTTGGATCCATTATCAAGGAAAGGATAAACAATAATTTACTATAAAAATTCTTAGTCATTCTTGCTTATGGAAAAATTAGCTCATTAAGAAAACAAAGCCACAAAGAAGCACAAACGGCAAACAATAGTGTTTTGCAATTTTAATATAGATGTAATAGTAACATGCCTCAAAAAGTGCCTTGCTGTTACGTCCATAAGGGCAACGAGGGAACTTCCTCTAAAATGATAATTTTTTTATAGTCACTGTTTTTGTTTTTAAAACGGATTAATATATTAAAAGTCAAAAAAGTCAAAAAGTCGCAAAATCCCCTAGGCAGAGCTGTGAAAGCCATATTCCAAGGGGAAAGCTGCATACAAGAACTTCACAAAAGATTATAAATTCCCAATATACGCTGAAACTCAAACAGAAATCAGACCTAATAAGACTCCAGCAAGTCTCTTGTTGGAGCCTTTTTTACTTGGTAATTTGTTCCCGTTAGCCATGCTTCCATGAAGACAATGTTTAATGTAACATCTTCCTACCAGCCTTCATCCATTTTTGACAGCATACTAGAAGCGGATCCATGAGGAGAGGCCGACACCATTTATCTACTACTACAATATTTATCACAAGCATTTTCGCCTGATCTCTTCTTTGAATGATATTACTAAAAGTATTTAGGTTGAGTGATTTCTTCACGGGATTGATGCTACGTTGCCTAGATTAGGGGATATGATCAGGGCTCTTATTCAATTTGGTATTGAATGTAGTGTAGTGAACCCAATTCTCAATTGATACAACTTTAAATCCATCATTGTGCAAGGTCTTTTGGTTCCCATGAAGGGTACACTCTTTCTTAGGCAACTCATAAATCTTGTTACAAGAAGCCTCAATAATATTGATGCAGGTGTATTTGAGTCCACGCGTAATATTACATCAACTAAAAATATGAATAGAATAGGTAACAATAAGTGGGGTTACTTATTATTGTTGTTAGAATGTTTGTGGTAATTCAGACGCACTTTGGTAGATTTTCAGTGAAACTTAGATCTTTAGAGTAGTACAACTCTCAAAAACCGAATTTAAAGTTGTACTACATTGCATTTGAGCCTCAGAGCTTGTAGTAATGTGAAAATTTGCAAAGATTCCATTTATCGTTCTAAAGCCATATGTTGAAGTAGATCTTAGCACATTGTCAAGGTTTTGTTAGAAAATGCAAAATACGTTATAAGTGCCTTGGTAACTTGCGGCTTTATAGGAAGCACGTTGACATAATTGAGTTCATTTATCAAAATAGTTTATAGCATTGGGTTACATATTGTTTTTGCATAAGATTTTTATTTGAAACCTATGGACTACTGATTTTTATTCCAACCCTATACAAGTAATCTTGGAATTAGTGACGAGTCTTGGTGACGTGTTATGGAACTTGCTATGTGTTATGGACATTGGGAATGTATGAAACATTTAATAATAGTGATGCATAGTAAGTGTTACAATCATTTAATGATTGTATATCTTGGCGATGTATTACTAATATTTAATGATTGTTGCATTAATAGGTAGTTGAGAGCTTTAATGTAAGTAGTTGGATTGTGTTTCTATATAAACACACCCTCTTCATTTGAAAAAGGAGGAACCAAGTGTGGTTGCAAAGTGTATTACAATAGAGATTCAATTCTATATTGGGAAATAGTTCAAGAGCGGTTGCAAGAAGTAATGTGATAGAGATTTGTGTGTAGATCTAGGAGAGGCTATTGGAGTTGGGTCACTTGATTAACGCTACGGTGTAAATATGTTGTTTGTAACCTTAAATACATTGGTGGAATTGTATTGCATGAAAGATTGTATCGTTGGTGATCACTCTGATGGTATGTAATTTCTCATTGAAACAATACAATTATGTTATTGTTGCTATAATTCTATTGTGTAAGTGTGGGATGCATGATAGAAGACATCTCTTAATTGAGATCTCAAACCGTAATTGCATCATTTGGTATTAGAGTAAGGAAAACAACTCTAGGATTGAGAGATCGAGGTTGGTGTTCTTCATTCTCTGTGAAGGTGGGTAGAAAAGAGTAGTGTGTAAAAGAGATCTGCATAGGTTTGCGAGTGGTGCAACAATAGATTTGAAGGTTGTTGAAAGTCCAAATGCCACTAAGAAGAGTAGGTTGAGTTTGCATAGTAATTAAAAATATGGTTGGAAGACTGTATGCGATCACATAAATGATGCAAATTATGTAGACAAGGTTGGTTGTAGTAGAATATGATAGAAGAAGAGGATTCGTCCCAATGGACGATGTGAGTGATGCAGAGGTTGAATCACAAGAGGATGAAGATGAAGAAGAAGATCCAACACATCAACGATTAGATGAGGGAGAAGAGAGGCTTATCAAGGCCATGTCTAATAGTGGGAGAGGAATGTGATTGAAGGTTTCATGTTTTATTGGAACATTGAACCCATAAGAGCTTATAAATTGGCTCACAAAGATGGAAGAATACTTCAAATTTGATGAAGTAATTGATGAACGTAGGACAAATCATGTAGACAAAGTTGAATGGGTACACAACTCTATGGTGGAAGTGTTAGGTATTAAACAAGTTATATGCAAATATTTAACTCATGCAATGGAGCTATTGATGTAGCAAAGCATAGGGAGTACACAGAAAATATTTCATTTCACACAATATAGGATTATATTCTTTATCACACTCTAATACAAGAACATCCAACACAATACAATTATATAGGATAACATATTCTATTATCTAGGAGATTCTACTACCCATAATATCTCCCAAATAATGTCTTTAACAATACCAAGCTATATATGTAACTATTGTTTTTATTTACAACAATTTACTCATATATAATATATTCTAACAACTAACCAAATATACATTATTGTTACATAAAAATAATGTTACTAATTACCACAACGTAAGTAATATTTACTCTATGGTAACTAAACAATCACTAATTTACTCAACGTAAATACTAATCCTCAACACGGAGGTACAACTTGAAAGGAATTGTAGGGTAAAGACACTCTCTTGTTGGGAAAGGATAGTTGTGAAATTGAAAGTTAAGTTTTTACCTGGAGATTGTCAGCTAGAATTGTTGAAGAAAAAAAAATATTTTAAGACAAAACGAGCTAAGTGTGAGTATACAGAGGAATTTTACAAGATCACTATCCAAGTTAGTCATAGTGAGATGGACCAACAAAAGGTAGTGTGGTACATCAATGGACTGCAATAGGTCATCCAAGATGAAATTAGCATAGTGAGATTGCAAACAGTGGAGGAAGCATATCAATATGCGCTAAGAGCAGAAGAGAAGTTGGCACACATACATGGTATTGCAAGAGGCAAGACAAATACCAAAAGAAACAAAGGACAACTGGGGGGAAAAAGTGATGAAGTCGTAGGCACTACATAAGTGTTGTAGGCAAGGGAAGGATCATATTTTGCAGAAGCTGGCATAGGAAGAGCTAGAGGGGGAAGATTTAGAGGAACATGTTTCAAATGTGGGGAGGTAAGACATCATGCATTTAAGTACTCTCATGTGAAATTAAATGGTATCAAGAGAGGAAGTGGTGGCGCACAAGTCTTACAAATAGATGCAAAATCTGAACCTGAGCATCATATAGATGAACTTGAATAAGGAAAAAGCTCACTAGTATCAAGGAGAGTATTGAAGGTTGCAAGAAGGAGTGAAATGTGAGGCAGTAGAGACATTTTACAGACCAAGTGTAGAACAAGAGGTGTATGTTCCACAATTGTGGTAGATAGTGAAAGCACAAATAATTTGGTATTTGTAGAAATGGTGAGAAAACTAGGATTGATGTGAATGGCACATCCAAGATCATACAAAATGTCATGGTTGACATAAGGTCTAGACAACATTGTGAAGGAGCAATGTGAAATGGAGATGATAATTGGTAGTTACACAGACAAGGTCCTATACTATGTGTTAGGGATGGATGCATGTCATGTTTTTTTAGGGAGGCCGTGATATTATGATTGCGATATGTTATTTAATAGGAGATAAAATATAGTGTGATACAATCATGTATTGGGTTCCCAATGAAGAGAAGCCAATCCACACAACGAGCGATTTCTCACTTTTGTAACCAACACACACAACTACAGAATACTTAAAAAATCTTGATTTCTTAATTCAAAACATATTTACATATAACATCACATTCAACATGAGCTACAAACTTTGTTGTGACTAACCCTCTACGGGTAATTTCAACCTTACAATGATTAAATCCTTAGACTGTCACAAGGTAGCTTCTCAGACTTTGTCACTCTCTCTCTCTCAACTACATTTGGTTGTAAAATTTGGTAGAGTTTCTTTTCCTGCCCAACAATTCCTCGAATATTCTCTCGGTCCCCTATTTATAGGCCTTGGAACTGGTTGAAGGCTTGTTTCCCCCTGTTGGACATCTACCAACTTAATGAACATTTAATGATTTGTCCATTGGTGTGACTTGTGCAAAATTGGTTGATATGGATTCAAATGCAACTAGGTTGCCAAAACCCTAACTAATTCATTTGCCTTTATTTCTAGATTCTCACCTTGGATATTGACGTATGCTATTTGTCATGTAGTCATCTCAGAGTGACATGGCATCTGGGTCAAACCTAGCTGAATTTATAGCAACTTTTATTCTTGATTGTGCACTTTGTGCAAGAAGTCCCTTTATGCGTTGGAGAGATACACATGCTCATTAAATTGCGTGCATGACTTCTACGTCAACATTTTTGCATGATATGCTAGCTAACCATCCTTACTTAGGCATGTCTAATTAGTTTCTTTGGCAAAACTTCTCTTGGCCTCTCAAAATGATGCAATATTACTTTGCACTTAGGATGTTCTTGCATCAAACACCCCAGGTAACTAAAAAGTGGGCTTCGACTTAGACGCTGCAGTTCACAACATTGTACCCACATCGACTAATCTCTACAAGATCTAATCATGATGTGTCTTCTACTATGAAATTATTCCACTTCACCAAATACTTGTATTATTTCTCGTGCGTCATTTTTACTACCTTGGAGTCTAAAATCGCCTCAATCCCTTCTATTTCCTTTTCTGATAGTTGCGTTCTCCAGTCAATAATTTGTGCCTTGTTTTATTCTTATTCTTCCCTCTTCTCTTGTATCTTATGAAAATTATATAAATCTACTACATTGAAGAAGGGTGATATATCCATCCCTTTGGGTAATTCAATTTCATGAGCATTAGTTGAAAACTTGCGCAGCACTCTAGATGGTCTTATATTTTTCAGTTTCAACGTGTTGTAGGTACCACACAAAAATCTTTCCTTGTGAAAATGTGCTCACACAAGGTCTCCTTCCTCAAATTTATTCCTTCTACACCTCTTGTGTTTGTGCTGCTTATAGCTTAAGCTACTTTGTTCTAGCTTCTTATTTACTTCTTCATGCAATTTGTGCATATATTCCATGTAATCTTCCGCATCTGCATTTTCCCACGCATTTCACCTAATTTTCTCAATTCAGTAACTCCTATGGTATTAACTCCAAAATCAATTTGGAAAGACATTTTCTTAGTTCTCATACTTATAGAGTTGTATCCAAATTCGGTGTGCCCCAATACTATGTCCTACTATGCCAACTTGTCTCCCAATAAACCTCTTAACATATTCCCAAGGCTCTTGTTGATAACTTTGGTTTCCCCATTGGTCTACGGATGGTATATGGAATTGTAGTTAATTTTTTCCTAACTTCCTCCACAATGTGTGCCAAAAATGGCCTATAAATGTAGTGGCTTTGTTTGAATCTATACTACATGGTATTCCATCCAGCCTCACCACCTCCTTGAAGAGTAAGTTGGTGATGTTCCTCACATTGCTAGTATTCTTGCAGGCAATAAAATGTGCCATCTTGGAGAATCAATCTACCACAACAAAAATGGATTCATTGCCTCTCTTTGTTCTTGGCAATCCTAACACAAAACCATGCTGATATTCTCCCATGGCCTATTTGGAATGGTTAAGGGTTGACACAAATCTATTTTTTTGATCCCCCCTTTACCAATTGGAAAAATTGACATCCTTGCACATCCCTACAAACGTCTACACCCATATTTAGCCAATAATAGCTCTTGACCAACAATGCCAATGTCCTTTCCACACCAAATGTCATGCCAATCCTCCACCATGCTTCTCTTTGATTATATTTTTGCATCAACCCTCTAGGGATATACAACTGTGTTCTTCTAAAAAGTAACTCTTCTTGAATCACATAATTTAGCCATGGTGTCTGATCCATGCTTGTTGGCTCTATGTAGGATTTCCACACATAGTGAAAATATTCATCTTGAGGGTATCACTCCTTCATTGAGTCAAAACCCAATACTTAGACCCTCATCTCATTTATCACTAGCGCTCTTCTACTTAACATGGCTGCAACCTTGTTTGATCATCCACCCCTGTGTTTCAACACGAACATATAGCTTTGAAAGTATTCTACCCAATTCATGTCTTTGATTTAACTTCCATCGACTGTTGATGAATTATAACCCTTGATGATCCATCTATAACACAAAATCCTTCGGCAACAAGTAATGCCTCCACTTCTTCAATGTTTGCAAGATCACGAGAACTCTTGGTCATAGATCAAATGTATGCACTTTGCATCATTTAGCTTCTCACTAAAGTATGTTATAAGCCTTCCTTAATGGTTTAATATTTTGCCAATTGCTACTCCACTCTTGTTGCAATCAACTTGGAATACCTTGTTGAAGTTTGAAAGCACCAACATTGGATACTCCATCACCTTCTTCTTTAGCTACTGAGAACTGTGCTCTACTTCTTTTATCCAGGCAAATGTCTTGCAATCTATGTGCAATGTCTCCATGATTGCTACATATATCCCACCAAAATTTTTGATGATTTTTTTATGAAAGCTCGCTAGAGAATAAAAGCTTAGGGCTTCAAAGGCACTCTTTAGTGATGGCCACTCTACTATTGCACACACTTTCTTTGGGTCCATCTTCAATTCTGCCTTGGAAATCATGAAACCCAAGTATACCAACTCTTTTTTCATAACACTGCAATTCTTCACATTGATTAACAACTTTTCTTCATGCAATCTTTGCAACACATTTAATAAATGCATCACATGCTCCTCTGTTCTATTGAATACCATAATGCCATCTATGTACACAATGACATACTTCCCTAAGAATGGTTTCAACACTTCATTCATCAACCTCATGAGCATGCTCGGTGTGTTGGTTAGCCCAAATGACATAACTAACCACTCATACAAACCTTCCTTTGTATTTAATGTTGTCTTCCATTCATCTCTTTCGTGAACTATGATCTGGTGATACCCACTCTTCATATCAATCTTGTTGAAATACTTCACACCACTCAAGCAATCCATCATGTCATCCATGTGCAGTAATGAAAACATGTACTTGATCTTGATTTTGTTAATGGATTTTGAGTCTGTACACATACACCATTCTCCATATTTATTTGGTGCTAGCACTATAGGTACTACACAGGGGCTTAAACTTTCCCTTATCAACCATTTGTTTAATAATTATACCCCTGCCTTTTTACTTCTTTACTTTCTGTTGGTGTCATATTATGTGAGGCCTTGTTTAGAAAACTTGCTTCTGGGATCAGATCCATATGATGACTAATACTTCTTACTGGAAACAATTACTCTAGAAAATGACTCGATACAATATTGGCATACTCAGCTAGCAAATATTTGACTTCACGTGAAGGCTTCTCTTTAGTCTTGTTGGCTCTTGCACCAACTTATTGTGTCATCTTTGGTATGAGTGCATAACATGCATCCTCTTGGGCTACCTCTCTCAGGTTCTCTTTTCCATACACCATCACCACTATTGCGCAAGCACTATTGTGCCCTCTTTCTTCCTTGTCCTTCAAAGGACTTAGAGTGGACTTCCTTCCATCCTCCAATTGATAAATATTCACTTGACTATCATGTACCACATTGTGATCAAATTGCAAAGGCCTTTCTAGAATTACATGGCATACATCCATTAGCATCACATTGCACCATACCTCATCCTGATATGTGCCTATATGGAATATTACTAGACTTTTCTCATTAATCAACACTTGTGGGATATTATACAACCTAACATTTTATATGGGTTTGGGTGTGATACTCTCTCCAGACCAAATTTCTAAACCATTTCAATGAAGACCAAGTTATCCATGTTCCCTGATGGTTGTCATTAGCCTTCCACTTTGATTCAATAGTTGTCAAGCCAAGGCAGTGTCCAAGGTTGTATGCAAAAGGGAAAAATGAGATATACTCTTAAAAATTCTTTTCCTAAAACTAGAAAAAATCTTGGAAATAGAATTTAACCACTAACCTTCCCTAATGTCTAAAAGGAAATCAAACATATATTCTTACTTCAACCAAGTAAAATCAAAACATAAGGTAAATTTGACTCAAAGCTAAATTAATCTCTAATATCTAAACATACACATTTGAAGATTAAACAACAGTTCTATTGTATTGAAAATACTTAATGACAAAAAAAATCTATTCCAAAAATACCAATGAAACATTCATCCTTCTTGGGTGAGTGGGATTTTGCTCTTCCCTTGGATTGGATTGAAACTAATCACAAAGATGCTATCAAAATTATTGAAAACTCATTGTTGTATTGTATTCATAATTATATTACTCAAAACTCAACCTATTCATTGTTTGAAAGTTATATTTATAATAAATCACTCTCAATGTACTTGGTTAATATTTCAAGAATATAGAACTTTTTAACTACCTTTATGGGAGGCTTTATTTCTAATTGAAATCCTAACAAAATTTAAACACTTGCCACATTTGTCAAATGACAAGTGTGAGAAAACATTACACTAAAAGACCCTGATTCAAATACTACTCGTCATCCCATTTGATGAACATTCTATTATTAACATGGGAGAGTTTTTTATTCAAGACTTTTATTAACATTCTATTTATCCTATCTATCTAGGAGACAACTGTGGAAGAGTACTAAATGATGTTGATTGATTTAATATTTTACTTCTTCTTTGTTAAATAATTGCACTGTCAGCATTCATTTGCTTGTATTTCCTTTGTAGTCCTAAAGCCACTTGTTCAATTTTTTAAAATAGAGTGCTATGACCATCTGATGCTTTTAGAACATTGACTTCATCTGGTCACACAAAATTGCCTTTACACATTTTTTAGAACTGCTGCATAACAATCAGGAGCTACTTGGAATACTCTGATGCCAATTTCCCTTGCTAATTCCCAATCTAGAATAGTCTGAAGCTTACCTGGAATAGTTCAATGTGAAATTCTTGTACTAATTTCAAGGTTGGAATAGTCAGGAGCTATCTTGATGCTAGCTTTGTTTGACAATCTTAGGTCAAATAGTCTAGAGTTAAGCCCCAAATACTTCAAAATGCTCTAACATTGATCTTGTTGTTGAATTTTGGTTTAAAAGTTCATCCTCCATTCTTCAATGAATGATATAACCTATTTTGCAACATAACATATCCATTTCCCAAGAAATCTTAGGATATAAATTCTAATCTCGAACACATTGATTTTGAAGAACAACTCAAATATATACCCTATATTTTATCTTAAATAAGTTAGTAGTTCCTAAATCACACTGTTGGATCCCAAATTTTGTATTGATTTATTCTAAGTACTTTTTGGAAAAAATGCAAAAAATAGAGGTGCAGAAGTGAGCCAACACATGAGAGAGATACAACATGGAAGGCCTTGGTGTAGGAGAAGCAAGTCACGAGGAACAATGATGTAGAAAACATGGAGGAATTGAGGATGCAAGACTCAAATAATAATGTATGACTTGGATAAGGACGTAGAAAGCAAATATAGTTATAATATGATTCACACGAGCATCAAAGGAGAATAGTCAAGCATGAATCTAGTACTGGTTCATGAGAAGATAAGAGCACGATAATGAATATCTAGCACTGAGAGGGTATACAAGGGGACTGGTCATTGGCAAGTCATCATTTTGGTATTAATATTGTAATAAAATAGTTAGGGTAAAACTATGTATAAATACCTCCTAGTTTTACTTTGAGAGGTGGTTTTTAATGGTAATTTTGAAATTGTTATCTTGAGCTTAGTCATCATCTAGATATGTGATGCGACCTATGTATTGTGAGATAAAATAATTGTGCTGCTAAAATACCTTTTATAATCTTATTATGGAATCCATTGTACTAGTACTCTTTTTCTCAATTTACACCTATTTTTTTTCATTATGTTTAGTTTAAGTATGGAATACGATTGTTAGGATTAGATATACTATGATGTTTATGGTTAAGAACTATGTGCGTATTCAAGCACTCTAGTATAGAGAACTCAATGCATACACCATCACGTGATAGAACCAACGAGAAGCGATCTTAAGATGCGTGCTTCGAGTGAGCGTACAAGGTCATTTATCACATGATATGATAGCATGATAGCTCGTTGGACTACTTATTCTCTTTATATGCACGACTAAGATAAGTCATGCTAGAATAAATGAAAAGAACCCAACATTCTGGTTCTGTTGCTAGGACCAATTGCACTTAATAGCACAATGGTATAAAAATACTCGAGTGACTTTCTTTGAAGAATATCAAGCACTGGATTGGTGTAGTAGAATAAAAATTTGCACTCCAATATCTT
Source organism: Torreya grandis (assembly GCA_037957365.1). NCBI lineage: Eukaryota > Viridiplantae > Streptophyta > Pinopsida > Cupressales > Taxaceae > Torreya > Torreya grandis. The sequence continues at coordinate 2,435,595 of JARHVA010000639.1, read as the reverse complement.
AAACCAGAAGTGTTTGCACGTATATGGGTATAGAAACATCTATTTGATTCTCTATATGAAACATTCTTTGTAGAATTACCCATGCACTTACATGATTATTTTTTGGCATATGCACAAAATTATTTAAGAAATTATGGGCAGAAGGATTCCTGGTTATTAGAGAGTTAGACAGCGTTGGCCAAGTTGGAAATTACTTGGGCATGAACAATAGATGTCTAGTGGAAGGGAACGCTTAAAAGTTATATTTTAGAATATGCGATATCTACATATTCTTGTCTGAAAGAAGCATAGTTTAACTTCCTAAGAGAGTCATGTGGAAGGTATATCAAACAGTGCCCTTTAGAGATTAAAAAACTTATGGTTGATTTTGGGCTTGAGAACTTTCTTATGAATGACTAAACTCTCTCCTGCATGAAATCCATGACTGGTGGGGAAATAGAGGAGTATACATTTGTATGATATTAGGAGTTTAGCATGGAAGTCAGGTAGTGGGAACTGTGGAAGCGAAAGTATGATGAGGCTAGGCGTAGGTCTATGAGAGGTAGTGAGCCAAGGGGTCAACTGGAGGATACTAGAAGTGCCATGAGAATCTATAGGAGAGTGAAAGGCATAATGAGTACCCCTTGACCACGGGTCCATGTCCTTCAATAAAAAAAGTACGCACAAAATAAGCAGAACAAACATTAATAACATAACCCAATCCATATAAACCCAATTGTCCCACCAAAGTGCATGCTCATGCATTTGAGCTTGACGAAATTCTTGGAAGAAATGGGAAATTGACAATGTGAAATCTAAAGAATTTGAAGCTGAGCCAGTAGAGGAATCTTTAGGAGTGCAAGTTCAACATAAAAATTTACCTATAACATTTAATTTTCCATTGCAAGTACGACATATGGCTCACCTTGGAATGCCAAGTAGACCTAATATAAATAGTGGGAAAACTACAAGCCCCACCATATCAAATCAACTTTAGAACCTGTAGTCATATAAAATGTTCAAATTGGTAGTTTGAGTGTGGCTTGTGATACCCAGTCCATTAGTCTATCTTGTATGCTCTTATGACCCTCTAAACACCTTTTCGCTCATTACCAGTCATCCGTAGCCTTCCAAACAATCATTCTAGCTTAGCCAGACTCTATTTCCTAGGTCAATCCTATCCCTCTAAGTCTCGAGCCTATAAGACAGGAGTGCCATACCTAGACTATAGCATTGGACCCTATGGTGTTCCATTTTTGGTGCCCCTGTCCAATCACACTTTGAGTCCAAATGGTCAGTTTAATTTGATTCCTATCCTTCATCATGTCGGCCTAGCACAAATACGTTTAATCCATGACCAATAGTTCCCTATAAAATCCCATCCAAATCTCATTTACAAAAATAGGTGACAAATCTTATAAAGCAAGCAAGAATACAAGCAAACTATTAAGGCAATTTTTTTTATTCTTCGCATATAGTCACCCAACATAGTTGCAAACACATTCAAACTCTCATACTAGTCCCTAACCACCTCAAGCACTCTCAATTTGACATTTTTGCATCCACATAACATTATTACACAAAATATATTTAGGTGGGAGAACTACATATGGATTGATCCCTCTTCAGAGTATTGGTATATATTCAGTGTGCCCACACAAGATGTGTGGATCACACATTTAGTGCATCTTACACACACTATCCCCCCTTTGTCAAGTTTTATTCAAGCACAATGAAGGTCTAAGGTTTGAATATTAAAACAATTTTATAAGGAGCTCTATTGACATTCAACACATAATATTTTACAGGCAGACTCATATAGGGACAATGAACAAAACCCAGAAAACTCATATCTTTATGACTAGTTTAGACAACAACGGCACGAGTGGACTATAGCACTGAACCTTGAAGTGTCTTGTTTTCAATGCTCTTATCCTTTCACTGAATGAAAGCCAGATTCTGATTCATGACACTGTGTCAGTCTTGTATAGCTAGTTTCAACCTCTGTCTTAGTTGTCTCAGTTTATTTTTAAGCTAAGTTGTATTTCTATTTATTTATTGCTATTTTTAGAAAGGTTTAAAAAACACAAATTATACAAATCAGTACTAATTGCAATACTATTTACTGATTTATTATTCTAGACTCTTAGTTTAAATTATGAATAAGATTCCAATATTCTCAAAAAAAGTTAAATCATTTACTGAACCCGACTTACTTCATTTGTGCACAAAAAATTTAGAAACCCTAGGGAAAATTCCTTGCTGATTTTTCATTATTTTTTATGCATATTTAAATCATAATTTCCACTTTATTTTTAAAATTTACCTTAGTTATTTTAAAAATTATTTCCTTCAAACCTTAGTTTCTTATATTAGGTCTCGTTATTTTTTCAATATTTTTTCAATTTTTTCCTACATATTTAACTAATAATTTCTCATTTAATTTTTAAAATTTACCTTAGTAATTTTAAAAATAATTTTCTTCAAACCCTAGTTGCCTATACTAGGTCCCGATATTTTTTCAGTATCTTTATAATTTTTTCTGCATATTTAAATAAGAAATTCACATTTAATTTTTAAAATTTACCTCAGTATTTTTAAAAATAATTTCTTTCAAACCCTAGTTGTATTTACTAGGCCCCTTTACTTTTAAGGTATCACCTTACATCCAAATCAGATTTCACATAAAATTACAAATGGATCTTACCCATGTCAAAACATTTATAGCAAATAATAAGGAATTCATACTTGGTCATATCATGTATATGAATGATGAAGTTTACCATATGTTAATGCAAAGCTTCATTCTTTCCCTTTCATGCTTACTTTTCATAATATGAGATGATATTAAGAAAGTTACTGCTAAACATGTTAAGATCACTTTCCTTCAAAACAACGTTTATTTTTATTTAATATAAGGCTCCATTACATACATTCTCTCTCTCATGTGGAATAACTTTCAAGTCTACCTTGCTAAACATATTATAAATGTCATATCACAAGTCAATTTTTTTTATGCATTAATGCACAATTCCATGCTCTCTATTGCTTGCTTGACATCTCTCATGTGGAATGCTCTTTTTAAACATATTGCTATACAACTTATAACTCCAATTTCATACATTTCATTCCACATACATGATTTCTACCTAGATGCATAAAACTCATTAGCTAATTTTGAGTATTTCCCTATCAATACTAGACACAATCAAACACTAGTGGTTATATCTATCCATCCTCCCTTCAAGCTTAGTACCTCTATCTCTTATCCCACACCTACTACCGGCTCTATGCCTATAGTAGATCATGTGGTACATGTTATCACCCAAGTTTATAAAGATAGGCAGGTTGATTACACCCATGGCTATAGCTTTGTCACTCAGGTTAGCACCCCTTCCGAATCATTTTTAGTTCTCAAGCTCCTTCAACGATCAAATATTTACAAAGATGTGTTGTATGTAGCCCTTCGTAATATTAGAATTCCTATTTTCCCTGAACCAACTTATGTTGCCTCTATCTTCAACACAACGTAATGGAATAAAGAACATATTTCCTTTGAGAAAGAAGATTTACCCCCATGCCACATCATTGAACAACATCTACCTCTGTAAATTCAATTAAGAATTAATGATGTAAGGGTAAAAAGAGTGTTAGTTGACAATGGTTTAGGACTCAACATTTTTAACATTTCTTTTTTAAACATCTTAATATACAGCCTCAAGATCTAGACCATTTGGACATGAACATCAAAGGTTTTGACAACATTCCACGGAAAGTCATGGGTCAAATAACACTCAATCTTACTTTGGGGCCTAAGACACTGCCAACTACTTGCCAAGTTATGCCAAATGACCTCAATTATAATTTATTACTTGGTCAGCCTTGGATTCATGATATGCATGCAGTCCCTTTTACACTCCATGCTTGTTTAAAATTTGGTCACAAAGGCTACATCTACACATGCCCAATAGACAATGAACCTTTTAAATATTTCCAGGTTACCGAATATACATAAAATTACATTTCACACTTTAATCTCAACAATATAACTACATAACCCACTACTCATAGTATACCCTTGAACCATACAACACATCAAAAAATTCCAAGTTCTATAATAACACCGACACCAAATCACCGATTTACCTCCCCTTTTGCACTTAAATGTCTTAATAAGATGGGATATCATGGAAAAGGTCTTGGAAATCATGAACAAGGAAATGCCAATCTTGTCAAGGCATCCACACAACATGGAAAGCAAGGGTTGGGATATCAACCTACCCTTCTTCATGATAGACCTTCTTTCACTGCTTCAAAGCATATAAAGTTTTGTCCACCCATTACACATGTAGACCATACAATTAATCATACTTCTACATTATCATTTATTTATCCTGATCTTGTCGATGATACAGTTTCACTAGATATGTTCCCATTAGATGAATTCTCTAATGATGAATCCCTCCTACAAATTCTCAAAGCATATGAGGACCTCCCATCTTGCTATCATAAAAATAAATTTCCTCATCACACAAATGCCCATGTTTAATTTAGATAAAATTTAGATTCTTCCCAGGATATACTAATTGATTCAAATGATACTATTCCTACAAACCCATACACACTAGATCTTTCCACATTGCTTAACGAGGAAACATTAGATTTTAATTTTAGAACCGATCAAGATCCCTACATTGTCTTGTTAGCTGCTACCCTACGAAAGGAAGAGGATACATATATTCATCAAACTTTAATAGATTTTCTAGAATTATTTGCTTGGTCTTACTTAGATATGTCAGGAATTGATACATCTACATCAGTCCATTAGATTCTCTTATACCCAGATGCTAAACTGATTAAGCAAAAAAATTGAGCAGTTAGACCATACATGCATTAAAGCAACTGAACATCTCAAAATCTACTAGCAACATATACAATAATCCTACAACAAATGAGTTCACACTAGAGAATTCAAAGTTAATGATCTCGTTCTCAAAGAAAATCCTCACAATGTCAATGCCAAAGAAGAAACCAAAGAAAATTCAAACCAAATTGGCTAGGTCCATACCTAATTACCGAAAAGTTTATCCCTAAAGTGTATCGTCTAGCCTCACGTGAAGGAAAGAAACTCAAAAATACAATGAATATTATGCATCCATGCAGATTCCATGTATAGTATTTTATTACACACATTGTTTTGTACAAAGTTTCCAATCATCTTACTTGTACATAATTTTTCAAAATTACTTGTATATAGCTTCCTTTCAATTACTTGTACATAGTCTCCTCATGTTTGATTGTACATATCTTATTTCAAATATATCAAAAACAATATAACATTTCAAAATACAAAAACATTCAAATAACTTAAAATACCAAATACATTCAAATAATTCAAAATACAAAAACATTCAAATCTATCAAAATACAAAAACATCAAAATATTTCAATTGAATGCATTATCCATGCTTTACATTTCTAATAACATGCTGGACTTACATTTTGTTGTTCTATGTTATTGTATGCCGATTTATCTATATTACCATGCTTCACTTGATCTTCTTGGAGTGTGTGTAGTGACACCTAGATCCTTGACCGACTCACTCTACCCATTGAGGGGGAATCTTACTTCTACATTTGAAACATACATCGATATATCTACCCATTGGGGGCATCTTCTACATGACTACACCATCTAGGTTATGTAATTATTACACCACAAACTCTAGTTATCATATTGATGTACATTACTTACTAGCTTATATAGATTACTCTATCGACACTCACTAGTATATAACACTTGTGTGTATTTTTTAGCGTTTACCTAGTCTTTTAATACGTGTCTTACATACTTTCACTTTTTATTTTGATTAGTTAGATGTGATTGTATTTCCAACATTTACATGTTTTCCTTTCTTGCTTTGCATAGCTAGATGCGATTGCATTTCTCAATTTTTAATTTGTCTCTTGTGTATGCCTTAGGGCATTTACCAATATCCTTTGCTTCTATTCTTATGTGTGCCTTAGAACATTTGCCAATGTCCTTTTCCTATACTTTTCTATGTGCTTGTGGCCCTCATACCAACTTTGCTCATTTCAATTGTATGTGTATATGGTATTTGAACATGCCTCAATGCCTATTTTCCAATTTTGAGTAACATGTGCCCATATCCCTTATTTGCTTGGTCCCTTGGCCACTCTTGTATGCTTCTTTCTTCTTGCCTTATGTGTTTTTTGCTTGTTTGCTTCTCACTGTTTACAATCCTATGATCCACATCATGTATTATCTTGCTTTCTTGGATGCCATGATGGACATCATGCTCCATCCCTCCTTGAAAACTAAAAACTAATTAGACTTTTTGTTTCAGTTCAATACATTGCACATGTTATTATATTTTTACATCTATCTAGGCATACCCCTGTTGATCTAACAATCTTCAAAATAAACTATGTTATATTTTGAGGCTTCCTTTCGATTATCATTGCTATATCATGTATTTCATAACATAACACACTTGCAGAGCTCTTTCTTCTGAGGGTAGTCATTGCAGGGTCTTCATTCCTACCCTCAGAAGAGGGGGAAATAATCAAGGGTTTTATCATAGAGATCAAATCCCTCTATCGATCAAAAATTAGTTTTAAGAACACTTAGAATGGCAATCAGAGATCAAACTAGGCAGAATAGACTAGAAAAATAGTGATGATTATAGAATATTGATCATAATTATCAAAGGACAAGAGTGTCAGACTTGGACTACAACATCAGACCCCTAGGTGTCTTATTTTTAGCACTCCTATCCAAACAACAAAAAACCCAAATTTTTCAAAAATAAATAGAAAGGTAAGTTCAATTACAGTTTTGTTAGATATAAATCACATCAGATTCAATAATTTTGGCACAATTTTCCTCAGAGAATCTAGCTATAGGGGGCATCATGTGTGACATGATGCTCTCATTTCTAGTTTTGGATAGAGAAGTTGGTATAATTTCTAGATCATAATCCATGTTACAGACACCAATGATTGAGAGAAACATGTGTGGCACAGTGACTTTCTTTTCTTTCTGAGTTTGGTACATTACCCAGGTATTCTCAGTAGTTGCACTCCTTATCCCATCTGTAGGTGGTTGGCATCATTCCTGAGTGGCTTCCACATAAGCCTTGTACTTAGTTTTGGAGTGGATTTCATACAAGCCTAATCTCTACCTCTCAAAGTGGCCAAGATTAACTTAGTTTCTAGTACACATTTGACTATCCACACCACATTATCAGATTTCAGAGCATTCATGGGCTTCAGGAGCTATCTGATAAGATGCACATCCATATTGGTATTAGTTCATATCTTCACTTAGTGGGCAACGATGGGGTCAAAGGTCTAGCTAGCCTTTGTATTCTTGAGCCACCTACTCAGAGGGATTGGACACATAGTTCAAACATCGATTAACACAGACATGATCATCTAGTTTCACTTAGTGGGCAACGATGAAGCCAAAGGGCCAATGTTTATATTCTTGAGCCACCTACTCAGAGGAATTAGACACATAGTCCAAACATTAATTAACACATGCATTATCAATTCATATCTTCATTTAGTGGGCAATGATAGAGCCAAAAGACTAGCTAGCCTTCGTATTCTTGAGCCACCTACTTAGAGAGATTAGACATAAAGTCCAACACATTAATTAACACATGCATGATGACATAGCTTCATTTAGTGGGCGATGATGGAGCCAAAGGGCCAACCTTTGTATTCTTAAGCCACTCTTGGAGAATTGAGCACTTAGCCATATTCGTGATATTACTCTTATTACAACATATACCCAACATCATTAAATATCACCATATATTTTGTATTAGTTCACGTATTTGATGGGATGTATTCATTCCTTTCTCTTCCTCTCTCTTTTACCCAACTTTTGTACATTCTTATTTTAGACATAGCGTGTCTAGTAATAACTGATCTACTCTTTATTTTCTCTTGCAGATTTACACTTCATAATGTGCTCTCTCTATGCACACTTAGCATCACATACCTTCATGGGCTTAACCCTTGCAGGTAAGTTTAGGTACGCTTTATACTTTTCCTTTATCCTAGTATTTCACTTTGCTACATCAATAGAATAAAGGGGGGCAAACATATTCATATAAAATGTTCAAATTGGTAGTTTAAGTGTGGCTTGTGACACCCAATCCATTGGTCCATCTTGCATGCTCTTATGACCCTTCTAGACACTTTTTCACTCATTACTAGTCATCTTTACCCTTTCAAATGATTATTCCATCTCAGCCAGATTCTATTTCGTAAGCCAATCCTATCCCCCCAAGTCTTGAGCCTGTAGGATAGGAGTGCCATACCTGAACTATAACATCGGACCCTAGGGTGTCCCATTTTCAATGCTCTTGTCCAATCACACTTTAAGTCCAAATGGTCAGTTTTATCTGATTTCTATCCTTCATCATGTTGGCCTAACATGAATAAATTTAAACCATGACAAATAGTTTACTATAAAATCCCATCCAAAACTCATTTACAAAAAGAGGTGACAAATATTATAAAGCAATCAAGAATACAAATAAAGTACCAAGTAAAATTTCTTTATTCTCTGTATACAATCATCCAACATAGCTGTAAACACATTTAAACTCTCGTACCAGTCCTTAGCCATCTCAAACACTCTCAATTTGGGATTTTTGCATCCACATAACACTATTGCATAAAACACATTTAGGTGGGAGAACTACATATGGATTGATTCCTCTTCAAAGTATTGGTATGTAGGCAGCGTGCCCACACAAGGGGTGTGAATCACATGTTAAGTACATCTTACACATATTAATCCACCCTCTCTCTCAAGTTTTATTCAAGCATAATGAAGGTCTAAGGTTTGAAGATTAAATCAACTCTACAAGGAGCTCCATCGACATTCAACACTTAAGATTTCATAGATAGACTCATACAGGGACAACAAATAAAACTCAAAAAACTCATATCTCTGTGACCAATTTGGACAATAGAGGCAAGAGTGGACTATAACATTGGACCTCAAAGTGTCATATTTTTGGTGCTCCTATCCTTTCACCAAATGAAATCTAGATTCTGATTCACAATAATATTCTAGTCTTGCACAACTAGTTTCAACCTCCGTCTTAGCTATCTCAGTCCATTTTAAGCTAAGTTGTATTTTTCCTTATTTATTGCTATTTATATAAAGGTTTAAAAGACAATAAATTATACAAATCAGTACTGTAGATATTACAATACTATTTACTGATTTATTATTTTAGACCCTTAAATTATGAATAAGACTCCAATATTCTCAAAAAAAGCTAAATTAGTGCCCACTATTTTTGGTGCACTTGTTGTTGTAGAAGGCATGGGAGGAAGTACTGATGGTGGTTCTATTGGAGGAGGATCAGGGGGTGGCACTAAAGGCATGAGCAGACCTCCACCACAAGGTTCAGGAGGGACTGAAGGAGCACCATAATAGGGTCCACTACAACTAAGTGTACCTATGTTATACTATGAGATGACACTTCATCTCCTTGAATATCAAGGCATCAAAAATGCTACAACACACATTCATAAGTGTGAATTCATTTAGCGAGCGTGAGGTATCACTTCTTCAAAATGAAAGGATACTTAGTTTTAGACTACTTTATTGAATCACGCTCACAAATGGTATCTAAAATTTGACCCTCAGCAAGCCATTGTGAATTATGAATTGTTGAAAATTACTTTCTCCAAGAATTTGACATCCTAGAGTTTAAGCAATAGAGTATTGCTGACCTAAAGGATATCAAACAAGATCTCACTAAGAGTGTGTGTGAGTATGATTCACATTTAAAAATGCTTCTTTCAAAATATCATTTGTTATTAACCCAACCTATCATGATCAATGGTTTGTAGGAGGTTTGTTACTTCTTTTTCATCAATCTCTATCTCAAAAGACCTTTATCGACCCGCACGAGGCACTAGAAGTTGATTTTCATGCTGAAGCTATGGGAAGTATAGATATGGGGATCAACCCCTTTATAGAGGCTCAAATTGCTCATATGTCTTCTCAATTAGAGAAGATAACAACTAATAATGCTCATGACACACATAATGGCCTATGGTGTGTTGACTACAAAGTGGACGATCATAATAGGAATAATTACCCATGGAGGAATGTTCACACTATAACAAAATAGTCTTGTGAGATCTGTTAGGAGGATCATGATGTAAGAAGTTGTCCTTTCCTTTAGTGTGCTACCTAGACTAAAGTGTCACTACAATATAAAATGTGTGATGCATACACACATGATACTAATGACTACCGAGTCATCAGTGAGATTCAAGAAACATGCATGAGAAGAACTCACTAAACTTATGTTACTAATAATCTAGAGATTGGTGGATGTCAACCTTTATAGGGTCAAAGATATGGAAATGGATGTAGGGGTGGTCATTTTTTACGCAAGAAATGTTACAAGTGTGGATCTCTGGATCACTACCAATGCAATTGCCCAATTTACCCAACTTGAGCCTTTTATAAGAATGAAGAACATTTGAAAGAATGCCCTAAATTATATGCAGCTATCACTAAAGAATAAAATGAGAAAGGCACTAGAATGATTCTTGTCACAAAAAATCCACATCCTACCACTCCACTAGATGGACCTAAGGTCAATGTTATGACATAGAGTGGTGCTCATTCCTAACCAACTTAAAATCCATTTGTGGAAAAGGTTCAACATGAAGAACCTCATGCTCAAAACTACCTCGATGCTAAAAAACAAAAAGAATTATTGCATGAGACGATGGCATTAATACATGAACTACAAGGTGAAATTGAGTTTTTGAAGGAGAAGGATGCTTCCATGTGCATTGAGATGCAAAGTGAAACTATCTTAATAGACTCAGGAGAGGATGATTTTCAAGAGCTTTGCAAGCTTCTTCTTAGTGAGAACATCATCCTGCTCCTTAAGAACTAGCTATGACAATAAATGACCAATAATTCAGTGGATTTTTGTTTAAACCATGCATGATGATAAGAGAATCATGTCCAAACCAATATTGAATGTGACAAAGAGGTCATTATAAATTCATCTGTTAATGGTTGGATGATATGATATATATTGGTGGACATCAACATAAAAGTCAATGTTCTCACAAAGGATGTTTGGAGGAAAATGGGAAGTCCCACTATGCAATCTTCCCCACATGGCCAACAAGACTTGAACAGTGTCTATAGGCATTTTTAAGGATGCCATTGTCAACATCTTGGGTGTCCCATTCAAAGGTGATTTTGAAGCAATCGAACTAGCTAAATTTGATGATTTTCTAGCTCTATTGGGTCGACCGTGGTACTATGCCAAAAATGCCGACTTGAATTTTAAGAAGTGATGGCATCATATTTTAAAATGACACCAAGAACATGGTCATTCCTCTCAATACTGACCAAGGCCCCCCTTTTGTAAAAATAGTTGATGTTGACAAGTATCTCAACCACATTTATAACATCACGACATAAAGAAGTGAATATGTAGATCCTACTTCTGATGGTCTACTTCAATTGGGAGATGAAAAATCCACCTTTGACACCACCAATATTGCTTGTGAACATTATGTTCACAAAGCATATGATATAATAGGATGAGGATGTGATATAGTTTGATGATAAATAAATGCTCCACGTAAGCTGGTTAAGTGTTAGAAGTCTATTTGACTCATTGGTGCATGTCTAATGAATGCACCACCCTCTCGGTTAGACCAGTCACCTAGGTTCCATGGTTAGATTGAGGTTTGTGAGTAATCACAACAATTGGAATATTACTATGTTTTTGAAACTGAATGTATATGTGCGCTCCTTACTATACTTTAAGGAATAACTGCTCATTGGTGGGCTACTCATCAATACAAGTTGTTGACATGGGAATAACTACACGTCATGATACATCATCGCTTTTACCATGACAACCATGTTTGCACCACACTCATTTATAATGGTGTTGAGTCCTTGGATGACCATTTAGCCATCTTTAAGAATCTTTAGACTGATGATGAGACATTTTTACTTGAATCCTTATGGGCTCATGCATTTTATGGAAGTATGCATGCTTGGGCTGGAGCATGGTATATTCATAAATAAATGCACAAAGATACAAATACCTAGGAGCACATCAAATGTGGTATGCTCACAATGTTTGTATTTTCTACACCATGATTGGATCTAAATTTATCCCTGCAAGCAATCCATCAAGTAGTGGTAGGTGATTAGGCACTGATTGAAGATAGAATATAGACCATGCATGATACAATTGAGGATGATTTGAACATATTCTAATAAATTGATACTCTTGTAAGGGTTAGATTGGAACCTGACTCCCACTTAAAATATGACCATAGGTAATAGATTTGGAAGGGCAAGCAAAAAGTTGTATGTCAAGTTGATTAGGGTACTAATGTTGATCCACTAGAGTCATCGTTTGAACACTTAAACTTGCCTATGAAATATGGGGTATGTAATTTTAGAGATAATATGTAATCTGAGTAGAAACTACATTCTGTGCCACTCTAAATGGTTTGGTACAATGTCAACACAAAAGATGCACCTAAGATGGCCACCATAAAAAATTACTAGTTTGAAGTAGAATTAACTAATTTTTTTGAACTTCTACATGAGTGTGAGGATGTTTTCCCATGCAATACATAAATATGAAAGTAGTGAATCTGACATTAGGCAGAATGCATATCAAATTTGTGGAGGGTGTTCGACTAGTTAGGAAGTGACCATATTGAATGAATCATAATCTATGCACACACATTAAAGAGGAAATTGATGGCATGTTACACCTCGGGGTTATCACTCCCATTTATGAATCTAAATGGGTTAGCCCCATGGTAATTAGCATCAAGAAGGATGGATAAATTTGCATTTGCATGAATTATAGATTTCTCAATGATGTGTGTGTCATAAACCTGTTCTCAACACCATTCATAAAGGAGATTTTAGAAGGTGTCATTAGATGTGAAATTTATACCTTCACTGATGAATTTTTAGGGTATCATCAGGTACAAATTGCTGAGGAAGATAAGGTAAAAACCAATTTTACCACTGAATGGGGGTCCTTTGCATACAATGTTATGCCATTTGGATTAAATAACACACACAAAGTCTTCTCTCGCATTATGGTGGAAGATTTTAAAGATTTCATCCACAATTCCCTTCAAGTGTATCTAGATGATTGGACTATGTAAAACTTGGTGCTCGACCATTATGCCAATTTATGCCTCATACTCAAGCATTGTCAACAACTTCATATTTACTTAAACATGAATAAGTGCATCTTTGCCACACCTTTTGGAATCCTACTAGGGCACATTGTTTATCAAGATGGACTACTCGTGGATTTGGAAAAGTTTGCAGTTATTGTTCAACTCTCATCTCTAACCACTTAGCATGAGGTTTGCACCTTCCTGGCCACACTAGATATTATGGTAAGTTCATTCGTAGTTATGCTAACATTAGAGCTCCATTTGAAGCATTGCTTAAATAAAATGGCCTCTTTATTTGGATTGAAAGACATCAATAGACATTCAAGGACTTGAAGGATAAATTGGTAACTACACCCATCCTCCACTTCTTAGACTGGACATAACCATTTTATGTACATGTTGATGCTTCTGATATGGTATTAGGCACCATCCTTGCACAACTTGGTGAAGGGAATCTTGACCATCCTATATAGTTTTCTAGTTATAAGATAACACTAGCTGAGAGAAGTTACTCTACTATAGAATGAGAAGCCTTATCCATGGTGTATGCACTCCAGAAGTTTCACCAATACTTGTTGGCCATTCCATTCACCTTCTTTACCGATCATGAGGTGCTCAAGTACCTTGTGAATAAACCCATGTTACATGGATGAATCTACCCGTGGATTATTCTCTTATAGGAATTCTAGTTCTCTATGGTAGTGAAACCTAGTAAGGTTAATTTTGGTCCTGACCATCTATAACATATTGAATCTAGTGAACCAATGCAAATAATTAAAGATGAATTCCCTGATGTAAGAAAATTTCAAGTTACATGAATACCTAAAGAATTGGAGGAAATATATGCTTTCCTTACAATAGGTTTAGCAGTAGACAATCTTAGTGCCTAGGAGAAGAAGCAACTCATTGTATGCTCTACCCCTTTCCCGCTTATTGGTGGTGACTTGTATAAGCTTACCTGAGATAAAGTATTATTAAGGTGCATAATGAAACATGAGCATGTAAAATCCTTTAAGAGGTCCATGAGGGTGTCATCAAAAGACATTATGTTGATGATATAACAACATGAAAGGTTCTCTTAGATGACTTGTGGTGGTTGACCTTATTCAAATATGCTAAAGCTTATGCACACCAATGTGATATGTATCAATGCATAGGCAAACTAAATTGAAGGGATGTTATGCCTATTCATCCAATCCTTGCTCATAAACCCTTTGATAAATGGGCTATTGATTTTATTGGGATCATCAACCTTGATGCAAGATGAAACAACACATGCTACATCATTACTACCACATACTCTTACACGCTAGGTTAAAGTAGCACCCATATATGATTGTACTATTAAGACTGCTACCATGTTCCTCTGGAAAAATATCATCACAAGGTATAGACATCATTTAATTTTAACAAGTGATTATTGAACTCACTTCCTCAATGAGACAATACACATCCTCTTAGCTAAGTTCATTATTGTGCACCATAAGACCATTTCATACCACCCTAAACCTAATGACAATGTTGAAGATTTTAATAAAATCTTATGCCATACATTGACAAAGATTTGAAATATTAGTCACATTGACTTAGATGATCAAGTTTCTACAGTCTTATGGGTGTATTGATCCACATATAAAAGATTGAACAAGATCACACATTTTAATCTTGTCTTTGACACAAACAATTCTACTAATGGAGTTCCTTATTCTCTCTTTACATATTGCATGCATTGGCCGACTAGATCATGAAGAATATCTAAAAGTTCATCTCGATGACTAAATGAAACATGCTTTATTTCACATTGTAGTTAAGGAGTTGAAAAACAAAAGTAGAAAGCTTGGCATGATAGACATCTCAAAAACAAAAAAATTCTCTCTTGGTATGCATGTGTTGGTCTATGATTCTAAGTTTGCATGCTACTCTAGTAAACTTTAAATACATTGGGATGGTTTGTTCATCATTCATAACATCCATCCCATGGGCACATGCAATTTAAGATGATTATATGGCCAATTTATTTCATGCCATTTTAATAGTAGTCATCTTTGAACCTACCATTCCGTGTAATACTTCAAAATTTTGTCAATAAGGCGTATGCCACTAGAATAGTTTAGGATTTTGGTTTGTTTTCAAATAAATCATAACATTATTTTCACGCCTTTTTATTAGGTTTATTTCAGCATATGGTTCTCTTTTATTTTAACACTACCATTTTTATCATTATTTCATTAGGTCATACCCATGGAGGACCACATACATCTTTTAGTGTGGGGTAAGTTTCAAGATGAATAAAGTAAAGCTAGAGATGGAAGGAATCATGCATAGAATAGTCACATAAGTGAAAGTACATAAAGACACAAAAACATGTATGAGGTGGCGCATGATTAAAAGTGTGAAAAAAGAATGGTAAAGGAAAAACCACTATGAATGGGTCAGGATGGAAAAAATAGTTCCCACCTTTGAAGATATAAGTTTAAATCCTTTTTCAGCTAGCATGCACTATGAGAAAAACACAAGGATGGGACAAATGCATTAAATTGATATTGTGTTAAACATAATGACAAGCATGCCGAACAAACACCATGGCATACTATTTGAGAGCATTAATAAGTGAAGTGATGGATGAAGGTGTGGGAGAGTAAATGTAAGAAAGTCTTAAAGGCTATATAAGGTTGGAGGGTCCTCATTTTAGAACTTTATCATTGAAAATTTTCTAATTTACAAAATTTATAGAGATCGAGTGAACAGTGACAAATTTGAAATTAGGAAGTGAGGAGAAAATTATGAAAAAATAAAAAGAGTGGAATTGTGACTGTGGGAACACTTTGGAGAGAGTTGTAGGTTTTAGGTATTGACATCTACCATTAAATGAAGCTGAAGCAAGAAGGTCAAAGAGGTTAAATATAGTAAACAAGTATTCATTTGGGAGAGTCAGACGACCATGTGTCAACCTATGAGAATCTCGCGGGTGATGTGGCCAAAATAGAAGGCCATGAGAATCGATCTTTTACTAGCAATTCATGGAGAGGAAGATTACAAGGGCATATGAGAACATCTTATTTTGATTTGGGAGGAAATTTATAGTGAATTTGATGTGCAAGAATAAAACCTAACACAATGAGAAAAAAGAGACATACGTCAGGAAGGATCTAGTGATGGCGTGCATGGGTAAGAATAAGTCTACAAAACCACCTCCACACTCCATTTTAATTGGATAAATACAATATGCTGAGTCAATTTTGCATGATGAAAATTGGGAGTTTAAGGTTTCCTCTTGTTAAGTGCTCGACTAAAATCACCATCAACCTGGAAATGAACGAGACTTGCAGTGTGACTACAGGGTTGAGCACCAGAACACTAGAAATGAGGTCACTTATGACCTCATGGTCTTCAATCTACTGAATGATACTAGGGTATTCTAGCTTTAACACCTAATTTATTTTGGGAATCCCATGGAAGTGATGAGATTTCTAGTCTCACACATCCATGATGACTATTTGTACTTTGTAGGGTGCAAGATGTAGATCACCACCCAATGAATCAATAAGGTAATAAGGTTACAAGATTTAGAGGTTGATCTTAATGTGGATATGGAGGACCAAGAGGAATTTCAAAATATAGTGGTGGCATTAAAGTATAAAAAATAGGGCCACACCATGTACATTTGTAGCCTTCAAGATCTCATCATTCAGTTAGTTGTGTACTTGGCTATGACCAAGCTTGGGGGTGGGGGCAGATGGAAAGAGGTTGGCATGGTGTACCTCTATGTGGAAAGCTATATGGCCTAAGGGAAAAAGTATAATTAGTCTCAGTAATTTGCTGAAAGGATTGAGATGGATGTTGATAAGGCCCTCTACTTGCCAAACCATAAGTTTCCTTAGGGTATGATTCTACTTTTACTGGTGTTTGATGAGATTGGTGTCATAAAATACATTGGTAAGGAAATAAAGTGGGTTTACCCAACTGAGAACAAATATCCTATGTAACGGTTCTAATAGTTCACCTACCTAGGAGCCATCACCCCTTCTCACAAGTTGAAAATGAAAGGATATTTTGAAGGGAGGAAGGAAGCCTTTTGAAATGAATGGTGTGTCCCTAAGGAGTTGCTCGTGTAGATGGGGCCTCAAGCTCAATTTACTATTTTGAAACATTATTCACTTGTATAGATTTGGATGGAGCCCATAAATAACTTGTTAGGGTGGTTAAAGTTACCTTATGATTTCATTTTTGAGTACTTCAAGATTTCTGTAAATTAAATTGATGACATGCGCAAGGTACACATTGATGCTAAAAATTGATGAAGACTCATACTCTTTGACAATTATATGTCTACCTATGGAGAAGGACTATAGGGAAAATAATGAATTAGATAACCCTGATAGCAATGCACACTAGATTCTCATGGGGGACCACATTCATGTGTTGTATTACATGCTAAAGCCCAAGAAGAAGGCTTCAGAAAGCCATGAGGCCACCAGATAAACCATTCCACTTCCACCAAAAATAATATCTAAAAGAAGGTAATGAAGATAAGAGAAGAGGCCAAGGACTGATGCCACTAGGAATGTGTAAGAGGAGAAACCTAAGCAGCAAAGGATGACCCCATCACCAAGAGACCAAAGGATGCTTGTAGTGTAGAAACAAGAGGGCCCTGATACCACCCAATAGGTAGTTGTACCTTTGAGACAAGAGCATTATGCACTGATTATTGGAGTATATGAACAAAGGGTAGAATTCCCAAGGCACCACCAAAAAAGGAATCCACTCCTTATTTGGAGAAGGATTCCTTAGATTAGCAAGAAGAGCCTGCCCCTAATGATGCACAAGTAGACATTGAGAGTCCCACTAGTGAAGAGGGGGAAGAAAAAGGCACAACCTTAGATGATGATGACCAAGATGCTATCCCAAGTGGCTAACAACAAATTGATTCAAAATTTTAAATACTCAAGCATGCTCTTAATAAGAAAAAAGGGCTTGTTGGGGAATCCAAGTAGAAATAATAAAATAAGAGCGATAACCTCCCTTTCGTGGCTATCTCAAACAAAACATCCCTAAAGAGGAATTGTATATGTGGGAGTATTTCCTCGAGGAAGAATCCTTGAATTAAATTCAGTGTGATCTCTCCTTCTACATAGATATTTATAACAAATAATATCACTTTGAGTTTCAATCGGCTAGCATGGATTTGACATCAGAGGGGGATCTTCCTCTGAAGTATTTTAGGTGGATCCCCGTTAGTGTTCACTAGTTCAAGTAGGCACGACCCTCATTAAACTTGCTCTCAAGGTCCCAAATCAAAATGTTCTACATGGATATGATGTTGGACAACTATAACAAAAGCATCATGAAACTGTTTCCATGTATCAGCAAGAATGTATTGCAAGGTTGAAGCTTGAACAAGAATTTGAAGAGCGCAAGTGCTAGTAGGAAGCAACAATGACATCTCAAGTGAGGAATCTAAAACTTTGTAAGTTAATTTTACAAAATGAGTCAACACTTCATGATGTGATCCCTCTTATAGGTGAAGTTATTGATAAGTTGGAGACCCTGGTAGACCTTTTATTAAAGAAATGCAAATACCAGGTGAATCCCCAATAGGAGCAGACTTGGGCCACAAAGTAATTTGCCAAGTCCATTTAAGTATGTAAGAGATTTTTGGCCAAGGTTGGTGCCATAGTTCCCATCATCGATGGTTTTTGTGTAAAATTGGCACAACCCACTAAGTTTTTGGAAGCTAGGCTTCAAATTGAAAAACACTAGTGCCAAAAATTGGCTGAGAATGTTCTAATAATAAAGGATAGAGAACAACACATAAATTCATTCTAGGATGTGGAGGAACTAGAAAATAAGATCAACACTCACTGTCAAGAGCTTAATACTAGTTTTATGGCATTTTGAAGATAGGTATTGATTGAATTTGGGTCACTTGAGGATGTCCACAAGGATGCCATTACTAAAATTAAACTTTTGACGACTCAAACATGTGACTTTCTAGAATATCTTGAGGAAAAAAAATGATTGAAGGGAAATGTTGAGGAAATTACATACGCCCTGTAGATCACCCTCAACCATTGGGAGGAAGTCAAGCGACAGGTTGAGAAAATGATACCTAAATTTTTAGAATCATAAGGATCTGAGGATGGCACATAGTCTTGGATGGACTATTGGCTTAGTGTGGGGTAACTTTGAACCCCATATTTTGTATTGATTTATTAAAATTACTTTTTGTAAATGATGCAGAAGATAGAGGTGTAGAAATGAGCCAAGGCATAAGAGAGATACGGTGGGAAGGCCTTGACATGGGAGAAGTAAGTCGTGAGGAATAAGGATGTAGAAAACATTAAGGAACTGAGGATGCAAGACTTGAACAATAACGTATGACTTGGGCAAGGGTACAAAAAATTGAGATGGTTAATAAGCAATTCACGTGACCATTGAAGGAGAATAGTCAAGAAAAAATCTAACACCAGTTCATGAGAATATAGGAGTAGAACAATGAATATCTAACACATAAATAATATATAGGGGCGGTTGTTGGCAAGTCATCATTTTGATATTAATATTGTAATAGAATGGTTGGATTAAAACCATGTATAAATTCCCACTAGTTTAATTTAAAGACGTGATTTTTAATGGTAATATTGTAATTGTAAGCTTCGGCTTAGTCATGATCCATATGGTGATCTCTGATATGCAATGAGATAGAATATGTGTGCTACTAAAATATCTTTTGTAATCTTGTTATGGAATCTAATGAGTATTAGTACTTTATGTGTGTAGAAAAAATAAATAAATGAATAAATGAGTTGTCATAACAACTCAATATGTAATTGTGAGAATTAAAAGAGTTGTACATATCAAACAACTTATTAGGAGATAAGGATTTGGGAGTGATATTATGAGAGTAATTTATGGGATAAAGTAAGTAGTGTTGACTCCTATGTTTTAGGAGAATACTAAATTCTATATGTAATAGTTTGTATTAAATAATATAAGTTATTTGACCAACAATCTGTGTTCCTTTTTATCTGGTATCAGAGCAGGAACCATTTTGGGAATGCTCTATAAATTTATTTGGCCTCGAGCATCATAACGCTGAGTAGTGAATACAACATGTGAGTGCTTTTACATAAGATAGGCCTTTCATCATTTATGACTTTGAGAAGGTAGTGAAGACCACATACTATATTTAATGTCAATATTTTGATGATAAATCAGGTAACATTTTCCAACTGAGGGTTTCTAGTATTTTGTGAAAATATCTTTATTACAATTTTTGTTAGATCTGGATGCGTAGTTTAAGCACTACATAATATTTTGAAATTTTTTATTCACAAGCATCTAGTTGCTATTCATAATGAGACTAAAAAATCTATGAATCAAAGGTGTGAGACCACAAGCATTGTTTCTGTTTCTATAATAGATGCACCATGATTTTATGTGCATGGTATCCTTTATCACATATTGGCACTTGAAGCAGTAATAACAATTTTTTTATTGCATGGTGAACTAGATCTCAAGATACATGCCAATTGTGCGTATAATTATAAGATTCATTGATACGTCAAATCTATTGTAGATGGAGTACACCCTCCCTGCATTGAAGTTAAACTCTAGTATCATGGATTAATAATAGTTTTTGAACAACTTGCTATCAGATCCATGATATCATCAATATTGGCAGCTAATTTCACTAAGTTGTATATAACACTCAAGCATTGATCTATAATTTAATACATACAACTTGGGAAACCTTCTCCCATCTCAAGCGATTCATAGAATTGGATCTGCATCAACTCTCTTATCCATTCACTGAAGACCCTTCATCGACCTACATCCCTGATCGAGTTTATCCTGCATTGAATGAAAAATCATTAGATTAATGTAATGTTTATTAGCTTTGCATTAGCCTTGGTTTGATAGATCACCATTGTGCAACTTGCATCAAATACCAATGCCCAAGCTCATCATCCACTCTATCGCTGCTCCTCAACATCTCACAGCAAGATAAGTGTGGTAGATTTCCAAAACAATTATGGTCCTCTAAAAATATTTTAGGTTTAGGTTTTTTAATTTTCGGTCTTAGGTTCTGATTAATTAATTTTTTAATTCTAAAGTTCATAGATTTTATATTATATTAAGTTTTTGATGTCCTTTTAATATCTACAGGTTAAATTTGATTATGTTAGAATAAATTCTCTTTAAATATGTTGATTCTTAAATTTAAGTTCTCTTTAGAGTCAATAAGTTGTGGTCATTATAATTATCAAAATCTATAGGTTTAGTGTCATTGTCAATTTTGTTATTATAAAATTTGTAAGGATATATTATCAGTTTAAACAAACATCCAGTAAGTCAAAAGTAAGGGTGGGTAAAATGGAAAAAATAAATCAAATTGACAAATTTGATGGGCATGATTTTCATACATGGCAAATCTAGACACAACTACTATTAATTGAGAAAGATCTTTAGGATATTATTGATGGCATAATACCAAAACCAACAGATGTAGATGAACACCAAAAATATAAATTTAAAGACAAGAAATATTTGGCCATTATTGGTCTAGGCTTATCAAAGCCATATCTATATCATGTGGATTTCAAAAAATCCTCCAACAAAATTTGGGAATCATTGAACACACTATTTAGTTCACAAGCTGATGGTGCAGAAATAACAATGAAACAAAAATTCTATGGTTTGAAAATAGGAGGAGATATAGCAGCCCACATTATCAAGTTTAATTCACTCATAAACCAATTGGTAGGGATAAAAGAAGTTATGCAAAAGCCATATTACTCAATAACTGCCCAACAATATGTCACATGTGGTGTTCGCCTTAAGCAAGCTAAATCCAAGTTTTTCAAATGTCATATCCACATTGCTTGATGAAGGAAACAAGTTTCAAAAGAAGTAATGCTCACATAAATCAGGCACAACACTTGTTACAAAAAAATATAAACATGTGACCAGGAAAAGTAAATATACATGTTTTTATTGTAAAAAGCTAGGCCATGTTATTCTAAATTGCAAACAAAGAGAACGAGATCTTCTCGATGGAAAGGTAAATGACAAAGCAATGGTGACAAAGGAAAGTTATCTAGAGGCAAGTAATCCTTCCTCCGAAAATGAAGAAGTGGCTCATAAAAGAGATGAAGACAATCTCTATTAGTGTTTCCTCACCCTATTGCAACACTAAGGGAGGGGATAATGAGTATTAGTGCTTTATGTGTGCAGAAATAAATAAATAAATGAATAAATGCAAAAATGAGTTGTCACAACAACTGATAATATGTAATTGATAAAAATAAAAGAGTTGTATGTATTAAACAAATCGAGATAAGGATTTGGGAGTGATTTTAGGAGAGTAATTTGTGGGATAAAGTGATTAGTGTTGAATCCTATGTTTTAGGAGAATACTAAAATATATATGTAATAGTTTGTATTAAATAAAATAGGTTATTTGACTGACAATTTGTGTTCCTCTTTAGAATCAATGGTACTAATGCTCTTTTTCTCAAATTTCACCTATCTTTTTTCATGATAATTAGTTAAAGTATGGAATAATATTATTAGGATAAGATATAATATGATGTTTATGGTTAGTAACTATGTGTCTGTTCAATCATCCTATTATAGATAACTCAATGTATACACCACTGCATGACAGAACCATTAGGAATCAATTTTAAGTTACGTGCTTTGGGTGAACATGTGAGGTCATTTATCATGTGATATGCTAGTGCGCTAGCTCATTATAATACTTATTATATTTAGGTGCATGAATAAGATAAGTCATGCTAGACTAAAGGAAAATAACCCAACACACACCTAAATCCATTTTAAAACTAGTTCATGGAGGAGAAAAAATGTTTCTTGTTGGTTTTGGATGAGACATTTTGTAGGCTCATCATCTCCTTCAGGCCTAGGATCTTTTAGGTCTTCTTGCATGTCACCTCTCTCTTTGCATATTTAGGGTCTCTGTGAGTTTACTAAAATTATACTCCTTTTTAATTTTTTTCCATGTATCCATGTCAATATCAATGTCCTCTATTTTATTTTACTTTAGCCTTCCATTTCTCAAAGTGATGAAGAGGGCTATCCTCATGTATAAACCATGAAGGGACATATGCCATAAGTAAAAGAGGTTTGTATTTCATCCTAATCCATTCATTTCACAATCAAGTTATTATTTTCACAAGGGGTTTTACCCTATTGAGTGCCCATATATGACTGTTTGGGGAAATTACATCTTTTTATTGAAGGCATCATGGAGCCCTTCCCATCTTCTACTACAAGTTAGAAAAGTGGAATTGAAGTTTCTCATTATACCATGAATTTGGTCACATTTGTAATATATTTATCTTTTAACCTTGACATGTATGCTCAATGTCTAAAATTTATGACAAAATGGTTTGGAGTTGGATACACTTGCCTCATCATGAGAGCTAGCTTGTTTCTTGGACATTAAATTATATCATCATATCATTCCATCCCTGTAGGTTTTGTTAGAGGTAAAATCACTAAGAGGAGGGGGTTGAATCAGTGATACCAAATAATTTAACTTCAATTTCAATCCTTACAAACACTTAATCAGATACCACAAGCATTCATGAAGCATACACATCATTGATAGCAATAAACAAAAAAGACAATGCAAGATCAAACACATAGCATAAGACATATGTGGGAAACCCTCTTAGGGGAGAAAATACAATAAAACATACAATTTGACTATTATCCTATAATAAAAATATCCAATTTAGACTAGCTACAACTGATCAAGGAACTACAATCCCTTATTTAGTGAGACTGCAATCCCACAAGGTGCTACCACACCTATCTAGCTAAGCTGCAACAACAACTAGACCTTTAGTAAATTCCACCTTGCAAGGAGGCTAAAAAACCCTAGAGGTTTATTTTCCATAAAAACACCTATGAACAATATTCACCTTTAGACAAATGTCTAAAACACCTGATGATGGACCTCTATTTATCACTCTTCACCTTTGCTCACACTCAATCTGTAAGAGCACTTTTCTACCAATACAATTATGACCTACAAGTCATAAAAATAATCCTCAATTTGTTCTCTTCAAATCATCCACTGGGCACCCACCATCTCCTTCACTCCATAATTTTCACACACACTTCTCTTCCAGTCTCTCACTAATCTCTCACAAGTCTAGAAACCAACACATTTGGTTTTACCATTTATAGAGTTATCATGATTATCAACACCTTGGTTTCCCATTAGGCATGGATTAACCATTAAGACATATATTATAAAAATACATAAATTAATATAGTCTTCATATGTTGTCCATAAAATCTATGGGTCACCCTTAAGTAGCTACACCTATCAAATAGGCCCTTGTAGCCCTTATAGGTCTCATGGAGACCTATTCACCCATTTAGCACTTTATTGAGAAAAACAATAACATAGTACCACTTATAAAAGCATAGGTCCACTCTATATGTCCCCTTATACATTCTCAAATGATCATAATCCAATTTTCTCACTTCTACATATGCTCAAACAACTCAAACAATGACCTTGTATACATGAACACCATGAACGAACACACACTCACCTTCTTAAGTATTTTTCATACTCAAGATAGATTGATCACACCTCTAAAATTCATATAAATGATCCTCATGGAGTCTAAAACACTATTCAATATCTAAGTAATCATGAAACATTGAAACAATATCAACACAAGCTCAATAATCCTGCTTGGGTCACTTGCAGAACATGCATGAACACATAATCAAATTTGAACTTCAATATCTTTGATTGTACACACTTTCAAATCTTCAAACTTATATTTATAGATGTACCTTGGAGTCCTCTAAAAATTTGATTTTTACACCATGAGCAAATTCTACATAGATCGAAAGATGTATCTAAAATATAGAGCATTGATTTTTTCTTTGTTAAATTCAAATATTTGAATTCAAACGGTCACAGTTAAACCTCGAACACCATGCCCATATATCATGTCTTTGCTGATTCAGATTAAATGTAAAATATCAATTTTATTTGATATTTAACACATAATTCACTAAATCGCAAATGTTAAACCTTCAACACATTGACCTCATCTTGTGCACTCTTGTAATATTGAATCAACATGCACCATTGATCTCTACGAGATTGTCCTTTCTTTAACAATGCTAGATAACTATCACTTTGACCTCTTGAATTTAATAGGAACTATTGATATCTATCAGTATTAACACCCACTCACCATTGATCCTTGGAAGAATCTTGATCTTTATCTCTGCTTATCGTTAAACTTCAAACACTTGTCCTCATTTGACTCAACACACACCATTGATTTTGATTTGTATGATCACTTGCACACTGTTGGATCTTCATTTGGTCATGATATCTAACTATGTTAACCAATAAACACTTTGAATTATTTGATTTTTTGCACACTATATATCTTCACTTTACAATCACTTGTGATCCATTAGATCTCCATTTGGTCTTAGTCTTTAACATTGAGTAAAATTGACTATGGGGACCATTGCTATCTACCTGGAAAGCCAACTTTGTAGCTCCATATATTTTTCTTTGCTCAAGCACAAGTTCTAAAAATTGGATCATATGATCCTCTCACATAGGAGAATCCAACCATGTGTCGAACTACTCTTGAAACCTTATCATATGTGATATATAACATCATTAATCTACTCACTCAAATTTTTTTGCCATAGAGCCAACTATGTTAAGAACTTGTCTAGAAGGCCAACTTTGCACATCCATATCTTTTATTGTACTTCAATTCTTCACCTGAAAGTTAGTGAAAATCAAATAGTCACAAAAAATGAACAAAACTATATGATCACCTTCTCCTAAAATATCCACATGTGTGAGATATGCCATCACCAAACTTCTTACTCGGTTCTTTCTTTCCTCATGCAAATTTGGCTATGGGAAAACACTATCAAAATGCTTGGGAGCCCAAATTTTTACTTGCATATATTTTTTACGCTTAGTCATATGAAGTAAGATTTATAGAATACTATATAGGCACAAATATTATCACAACCATTTGACCAACTCCCCCCGACTCATCCACATGTGGCAATTATAACATTATCAAACTACCTACTCAGATTTTCTACCACTAGACCCAAAATGTCTAGATAAAAATAATGATGAACCGGGTGAATTTCACTCATGCACACAAGTACTCAAAGAATTATTGAATTCTGATAAGACCCCTTACACATGATAAAAACTCCATACTCATCCCTAAACATCTCTAGTCATGCAAAAACTTGAGATCAACCAAGCCTCCTTCAAACATACTAGGACAAACACATTGCACACTTTGTCATTGTCAATTAGACTATCCAAGAACTTCATCCTCTCACTTGGAAACATTCATGACACCATCCTGAGATCATTTAAAACTCTCCAATAATCTTCCCCTTTGTCATTGATGTCAACACCCATCAATATAGCAATATATAACTCACCTTTCTTCTCTCTCTTCAAGCATTCTCAGAGTAAGAATCTTCTCCCCCTTTGAAACAATGACAAATTGGGCACCAACTAATCCTAAGGACCTAAAAATACCATCAATAGGATAATACCACCTTAGAAAGATAGTAAAAACTTCCCCTTACATTTAACCTACCTCTTCTTTCCTTGATAACTTCCTCTTTCTCCATGCCAACACTCTCTTCAACCAAAAACTACAACCAATGAAGAAAGAACACACAAAGGATACTAAAATATTATGTAACTCACCAAAATTTTTTTTAGAGGGACTCCCATTAAGATTTTTTATCCATTTCACATCTTGATCATCTTCAGATATTCATACACCATGAAGAATCACCACACAAGCTTACTAGCCTCTTCTCTCAAGCCACCTCAAGGACCACCAAAAAAACTTCATGCCACTCAAAAAATAGGAAACATGTAAAAAACCAACCTAAAAACTCACTTTGAAATACTCATGCCTTTCTCTTTTGGATAATTTGATCAAAAAAGTACTCGTCTTCATACTAGACTTGTTTAGCCTCCTTGTAGCCCTACCTGAAACTTGCAGAGCCCATAGATTTCTGTAGACACAACTTAAATAACTAAAAATTCATATCTATATCACTCTCATATGTCCCCTTAATCACACAAATTTTCATTACCAATATCATCTTCTATAACATACTTCCTTCACAAACCTACTAGCCAATTATGCCTCTATTTTGACAAAAACTAGAATAAATTAAAATACACAAACATTAAGATTTATATGAATCTTGATTTGATAACCCATTTTCCCATTAAAACTATTAATAAGCCTCATATCTTAACTCATAAGGAAAACCACTTTTCTAGAATAGCCCAGAACCCTAGAATCTCAAAAAAATGGAATCAATAAACCTCCTTCTAGCCAACGCCCACCTCTAAAACTTCTTGTAAACCTAGAGACAACCATTACACATTCATGGACCAAGATTTCAACTTTATTATATTTGGAAACCCATACATCCTATAACCCATTATATGCGTACTTGCCCTTAAGCCAAAAAATGGGAAACCTGAGAGCAAACAATTTTTTTTCAATTACACAAAACATACCTTCAGACAATAAAAGCACCTAGAGCACACCATAAATAAGTTCAAAGACATTTATGATCACTAAAATCTTCTTGACAATTCACCAATCTCATTATGCCATTTGAAAACATCCATTCTGACCCTGCACAAAAGCTCCTTCACAAATCTCTGGAACAAGCTCATGATCTTGTTGCTTCCCCTTAACCAAAGACCTTCTATGATTGACACAAGTATCTATACATATTGACATATTATAATATTGAATACTCAAACTTGATTCTCCATAAGAAAGATGTCTCCTAATAAGCATAGGCAGAGACATCTTACTTCACAATGTTCTAGAACAATGTGAAATCAGGAGTTGCCCACAACTCCTTATATTTCTTCTCCTCCTTGGTCAGCTGATACTTTTAGTTCTTCTTCTTATTTTTAGGCTTAAAATAAGCAACATGCACAACCACTAAAACATTCTCCTTCTCTTCTATGATTGGATTGACAATACATGAATACAACATAGATTCATGACATACCTTTTCATCTATAAAACCCTCATTGTAGCTTGGAATCTCATCACTAGATATTAAAAATTGATGTTCTTTGAATGATACTCACTTAAAAACAATAGGATGTTCACTTGGATGCATACACACCTCAAAACTAGCCTCAACTAGTATCTTGGTCTTCTCTTTGAGCTTGATCTCTTCATTCTCAACATGAGCAGACAATGAGAACTCTTGGCACTCTTCATTTTTTGTATTCTCCACCATATCAAATAGATTACTTGGATGTGCAAACTCATCATGAATCACACTTGTCAACTTTGGCTTCCATGTATTTACTTGTATTTTTCCTTACACTCTAGGAGCCTGATTGAACTCATTCTATCTTTTAGACCTTTGCTTATAGAATCTAACAATGTGACCTCTCTATTGACATTTGAATCAAAGTATACCTTTTGCAAGAAGTGTATCTTTCCTTTTCTTATTTGGATATAAATTTGCAATGTGTCATATGTCATGACAAATGAAACAACCTCCTCTTTTTGAAGAGGACTCACCTTATCTAACCTTATGTGGATAATGGTTTGGAAAGTGTCCCATATTAAGATAGTTAAAGCAATTAATTCTATTCACACCTTTTGACTAATGACCCCAATCATAGTTTCATGCAAACTCATTTATAATAGGTCTCTTGCATTCTCTAATCCCTTGACCACCTTCATACCTCATGGCATTTAGCTATCTAATATGATTTATCTTTATTCTGATACCACCTTCATTCTTTGTCTAATGATTTATCTTCTAAGTATGATTGTCCTACTTCACATTAGACTTCATCTTATACTGAGTTACATTCTTTTATTCTTCTTCATATCCAAAACCAGTTTTATCACTAGCATGCTTTTGACCACTCAGAATATTATCTAGATAACATGAGCTCTTTCAAATGTCTCAAATGTCTTCACCTTACTAGATGCCTTCTCCAACTCAGATAAAGAATCATTTTTAGAAACATACATTAAAAATTCATCCTCTTTAGCTTTTAAGCTTGTAGACAAGATTTCCAATTGACAACTAAGATGCTTGACCATATATTCATGCTCCTTGGTATCTTCATTCATTCTTGCTTCAAACACACTAAATTGATCCTCATAGTCCTTGAGCTTAGATTTCATCTTCTTATTGATCTTCTTCTCAATCTTCAATTTTTTAAGAGCATTTATTAATGTAGTATCATAGTCCACCTCATCTTCATCATCATCTGAATCACTCCAAGTAGACTCCTTTTGATGTGAGCAACTTCTTTCCTCAGTTATGAACATATATTTATTTTCAAAAGAACCATCAACCTCATGATCATATTTAGAGTCACTATCTTCACTCTCATCTGATGAATTACAACCTTCTTTGGTGTAGAAAATCTTCTTGTTCTTGGATGACTTCTTATTGTTGTCCTTTCTAAATCCTTTCTTCCTGTATGTCTTTTTATTTTCATCTTGGCCATCACCATGCTCTTCATCATCATTCTTCTCATGATTATGAGGTCACTTAAAAGCAAAATGTCCTATCTATCCATAGTTGAAACATTTTAAGGGTAGTTTACCATTATACTTTCCCGAGCCTGTGTTTAATTTCTGAGTAATCAAACCAATTAGTTCATCTTAATTTATATCAGAAATGCCATCCTCTTTGGATTTATTAATTTGTAACTTCTTGTTTGGATTCATATCTTTCTTGAAGTCTACTTTCTTTTTTGGTGGTATATCATCATTTACTCTCATCTCATAGGTAGTAAGGGTGTCATACAATTGATCCATCTTCAATTGAGTAAGATCATGACTTTCTTCTATAGCAGATACTTTTGGATCAAACTTGAGGGTCAGATACCTTAATACCTTTTAAACTATAGTAGCCTATTCAAGGTTCTCTCCAAGACCTATAATGGTGTTTACAATCTCATCAACTCTCTATAGAAAGGATGCCACAAAATATTCTTCCTTCATCTTGAGACTTTTTCCTTCTGTGAGTTTGCAACTTAGCAAGCTTGACCTTTGTATCTCCTTCATAAATGATCTAAATTTTTTCTCATTTCTATTTAGTATATTTACAATGGATTACCTTGTTGAAATTAGTCTCTGTAATACCACAAGTGATGGTATTCATTGCCTCAGAATTATTCTCATACAGTTTCTTATTTGCAACACTAGATGGAGGAGTAGTAGGAATAATATAACCATCCACAAAAGATTTCCACACATCAAACCCTAGGGACATGATGTATGTCCTCATCCTTTCACTCCAAAAAAGATAATTGGATCCATTGAACATCAGTTCTTGCTTAGTAGAGAAACCTTTTTGATGACTACCCATATTGTACCTTGGATCACCTTCAAGCTATCAAGCCTTTACCAAAGGACATACCAATTGTTAGAGGTAAAATCATTGAGATGGAAAGGGTGAATCATTGATCCCAAATAATCCAACTTCAATTTCAATCCTTATAAATACTTAATTAGATACCAAAAACATTCATGAAACATACACATCATTCATAGCAGTGAACAAGAGAGACAATGCAAGATCAAACACATAACACAAGACATATGTGGGAAACCCTCTTGTGGGATAAAATACACTAGAACTTGAAATTGGACTATTATCTTATAATAACAAGATCTAATTTAGACTAACTACAACTAATCAAGGAACTACAATCCCTTATTTAGCGAGACTACAATCCCACAAGGTGCTACCACACCTGTCTAGCTGAGCTACAATAACAATTAGAACTTTAGCAAGTTACACTTTGCAAGGAGGATATAACCCCCTAGATGTTGAGATACCATAATAACATCTATGAAAAACATCCACCTTTGGATTAATGTCTACAATACCTGATGATGGACCTCTGCTTATCACTCTTTGCCTTCACTCACACTCAATCTGTAAGAGCATTGTTATGCCAACAAAGTTATGACCAATAGGTCATAAAAATAGTCCTAAATATATTATGATATTCAAATCATCAACTAGGCACCCACCCTCTCCTTTTCTCCATAATTCTCACCCACACTCCTCTTCCAGTCTCTCACCAATATCTCACAAGTTTAGAAACCAACACATTTGGTTTTACCATTTATAGGGCTATCATGATTATCAACATCTTGGTCATCTATTAGGCATGCCTTAACCCTTAAGACATATATCATATGAATACACATCTCAATCCAATCTTCATAGGTCAGTCATAACATCTATGGATCACCCTTAAGTAGCTACACCTATCAAATAGGCCCTTGTAGCTTTTATAGGTCTTATGGAGACTTACTCACCCATTTATCACTCTATCAAGCAAAAAAAGAACATAGGAACAATTAAAAAAACATAGGTATAATATATATGTCCCCTTAGATATCTTCAAATGATCACAATCAACTTTTCTCACTTCTGCGTATGCTCAAATAACTCAAACAATGACCTTTTATACAAGAACATCATGAACGAACACACACTCACCTTATTAAGCATTGTTCATACTCAAGATACATTGATAACACCTAAAAAATTCATAGAGATTATCCTCATAGAGTCCAAAACTCTCTCCAATAGTTAACTGATCATGAAACATCAAAACAATATCAACACAAGCTTAATTATCCTTCTCGGGTCACTTGCAAAACATGCATGAACACATAGTCAAATTTGAAACTCAATATATTTGATTATACACACTTTCAGATATTCAAACTTATATTTTTTAGATGCAACTTGGAGTCCTCTACAAATTCACTTTTTACACTATGAGAAAATTTTTCATAGAATAAAATATATAGCCAAAATACAAAGCACTAGTTTTTCCTTTGTTAAATTCAAATATTTGAATTCAATCAGTCACAGTTAAACTTCGAACACCATGTTTGCATCTCATGTCCTCACTACTTCAGATTAAATGCATAACATTGATATTATTTGATCTTTAAAATATAGTATTCCAAAGCACAAATGTTAAACCTTGGACATGTTGACCTCATCTCATGCACTCTTGCAATATTGACTCAACGCACACCATCGATCTCTGCAAGATTGTCTTTGCTTTAACAATGCTAAAAACTATCACTTTGACCTTTTGAATTTAATGGGAACCATTGATCTTGATTAGTATAAACATGAACTCACCATTAATTCTTGAAATAAGCTTGATATTTATCTTTTCTTGTCGTTAAACTTTGAATATTTATTCTCATTTGACTCAACATGCACAATTGATCTTGATTAGTATGATCACTCACACAACGTTGGATCTTCATTTGGTCATGATATTTAACTCTGTTAACCAATGAACACTTTGAATTCTTTGACTTATTGTGCACCATATATCTTCACTGTATGATCACTCGTGAGCCATTATATCTCCATTGGTCTTGGTCTTTAACATTGTGCAAAATAGACTATGGGGACTGTTGCTATCTACCTAGCAGGCCAACTTTGCACCTCCATATCTTTTGCTTCGCTCAAGCACAAGTTTTAAAAATTAGCCCATATGATCTCCTCACATAGTAGAATCCAACCATGTGTCAAAATACTCCTAAAACCTTCTCATGTGTGATATATAACATTATTTATCTGCTCACTTAAATTTTTCTGCCATAGAGCCAACTATGTCAAGAACTTGTCTAGAAGGCCAACTTTGCACATCCATATGTTTTATCGCACTTCAAAACTTGACCTAAAATTTAGTAAAAATCAACTAGTCACAAAAAATGAACAAACCCATATGATCACCTTCTCCTGAAACACCCACAAACTGCTTACTCAGCTCTTTCTTGCCTCATGTAAATTTGCCTAAGTATGGGAAAAGGCTGTCAAAATATCTGGGAGCCCAACATTGCACTTGTATATCTTTTATATCTCTTAATCACATGACCTGAGAATTAGTGAATAATATATAGGCATAAATTTCATCATAACCATATGAAAAACTCCCCCTAACTCATCTACATATGGCAATTATAACATCATCAAACTACCTACTCAGAGTTTCTGCCACTAGACCCAAAATGTCTAGATGAAAATAATGATGAACTAGGTGAATTAAAATCATCAAAACAATCAATCAAATCATTATTTACTTATAATATGACCCCTTGCATATGATAAGAACTCTATACTCATCCTTGAACATCTCTAACCATGCCAAAAAAAAAAGATCAACCAAGCCTCCTTCAAACATACTAAGACAAACACATTGCACACTTTGTCATTGTCAACACTTCATCCACTCACTTAGACACCTTCATGACACCATCATGATATCATTGACAAATATCTATTAGGTTTTTTAATTATGAAACATAATCTCTTGATTTGGGCTTCTCCAAAACAAAGTTTTATCATAACATTTATTATATGGCCAAGGAGGAATTTATGTAGAAATAATTCAATGAGTGTTACTACTCACATATGCCTCAATGAATTGTTTTTCATCATTAAAGTCATACGATTCCCTACATGATATTTTGAATAATTTTTATTTTAAGAATAGAGCATAGACATGGTAAGGCTTCCTACATTCAAGGAGTGTTTCTCTAATTTGATAGTCTATAGTCAATCTGCCTTTAAGTAACTCATTTTATTCTTTTAGCTACTTAAGTTCTTCCTTCAATTTTTTATTTTGTTCCTAAACATTTATAAATACATAATACCTATTGATCCATGATTCAACCTACTTATCATGATTATTTGTGGAAAAACAAAATCAATTTATACTTCCTTAACTTCTTTCTTTGAAGTTACATCAAGTGTGTTTTATAGCTTGTAACTCTTAATTTTTTTTATTGCCTCTGTAATTTCTTGATAGAAAATAACAATGGTATTTTAATTTTTTATTAGTATTGTTACAATTTTATTTTCTCTAAGAGTATCTTCTAAATATTTTATTTGGAGTTGTTTCTCTCAAGAAAACACTAATGCCTCTTGTCTACTTTTCTATAGCTCCTCATTTAACTGTTTAATTTTATACTCATATGTGGGTATCAGAGTGTTTGCTAAGATCATTGGATCAATTTAATGTACCATTTTGAACAAGAGTCAAACAATTTCATACAATATCTAAGAGTAAATAAAAAATTAATAATGTAAAACTATAATCAATCCATCCAACACAGTTAATTGAAATAGCTCACAAAATAAAGATGTGCAAATAGGAGAGTGAATGTGTATCTCCTCCATGAAAAGTGGTTAAAGACACAAGAATGGAATTTAACTCTCATACTTGGAATAGTTGGTCAAAGAGTAACTCCTATTAGCTAATAATGGTGGTAAAATATAAATTCTTATGACTAAGTATGCCTAAGAAAACTAACTTCATAAGTTTAAGAAAACTGCATGTGTAGGAATAATTCATAATAAGTAAATACGTGAAAAATAATATCCTACACTAACACCCCACTTATATGTAGCTTAGGTGGGTAAAAGAAATGGGTCCTGACAACATGGCTTGATGAGGTACCTAAGTACAATGTAATCTATCATAAAGTGGAGAAAAAGAAAAATTCCCCCCCCCCCCCCCAAAAGAGAAAAAAAAGTAGAGGAATAAAAGCCCCCCCGAAGATGATGTTGATGCAACCTGCACCCTAAGAAGATCTTGCAAGTGAAGATACTTACTCTCAATGAAGGGTTTGGTGAAGATGTTAACAATTTATTTCATGGTCTGATAATATCTGAGATTGATGACTTGTGCATGAATGAGCTCCTTGATGAAATGCATGGTAATCTCTTTATGCTTTGTTCAATGACATTGAACTAGGTTCTTGTAAATCTAAATAACAATCTGGTTTTCATAGAAGATGATTGTGGGTTGCCTAAAATGAATACCAAACTCTATGAGAATCTCATGATTCCAACTAGCCTTAGTAGTAACATTAACAACTCTTTTGTATTATGCCTCAGTATGTGAAAAAGCAATAACATTATACTTCTTGATTGACCAAGTAATCAAACCTTAATCAAGGGAAAAATTATACCCTGAAGTGGACTTACGATGCTTAAGGTCATCAACCTAATCTAAACTTATGTACCCAACCAATTAAACATCAATTATAGCTATGTAATGAATCCAAATAAATGTGTGTACCTTGAATCTAGTGGAGAATACTCTTAGTTACTTTCTAGTGTAGCTCATGAGGCTCTTGCATGAATTTGGAGACCATGCATACAACATATGAAATGCTGAGTTTGGTATGTGTCTAGTAGATGAGACTGTAAACAATTTGTCG
Organism: Torreya grandis; assembly: GCA_037957365.1. Lineage (NCBI taxonomy): Eukaryota > Viridiplantae > Streptophyta > Pinopsida > Cupressales > Taxaceae > Torreya > Torreya grandis. Next base: position 2,400,001 of record JARHVA010000639.1, on the reverse strand, counting down.
ATACAAGTTAGAATCAACCAATGGTGTAGAAAAATTAGCCTCAAGTTTGACTCCAAATAGAAATGGAGTCAAAGTTAGTTTAAAATCAACCATGTGAAATCAAGCAAATAAATCAAGAGCATACTTAGGTTATGCAATAGTTATTACTAAGTCAGGATATGAAATCAAGTTTCTAAGGAAGTAATGTAACAAACCCAAGTCAGTCATGGAAAAATGATCATGAAAATCTTATTTAATCATTGTAATGGATGATAAAGAACTCCTTGTGATCAATATATCATCAACATATAAGACCATAATCAAAAGTGAATCATACTTCCACAAGAAGTTGATGTTTGGATTAGAATGACATATAGTGAATCTTGATGAGATAAATAAGGGATACATCTTGGCATTTTGATCTATAGGGGCTTGTTTGAGGCCATAGATATATTTCTAAAGTTTGTATACTAAGGAAGGGTCCTTGACAAAACCTTGTAGCCACTTCATGTGAATATCCTTCTCAAGGTCACTATGAAAAAAAGACCTCTTAACATCCATATAATGAACATCCTAGTGATGAGTTATGGCAATGACAAGAGTGAGTCTAATAGGATTCATCTTTGTAACTAGTGTAAAGGTGTCAGTATAGTTAATTCTAAGAACCTATGAAAAACATTTTACGACCAATCATGTTTTGAAATTATAAACTAACCCATATGTTGCATACTTAGTTTGATATATCCATCTACATAAAACTATATTACTTTCCTAGGAAGGTGTGTCATATCTTAAGTGATATTCTTAATCAAGGAACTAAACTCCTCATGTATAGTAGTGTGCCACTCAAGAATTCTAAATGCCTCCTGAAAAGTATGTGGATCAAATCATGTTGCCCACTCTAAAACTCTAAATGTGTTAGCCTGACATCTAAAGGATCTCAAACCCACGTACATGCACTATGCATTGTCTACCTAGCCCTAATAAGACCATAAGTAGGTGAGTCAGGGGTTGAATCCTTATCCTAAGAAGCATGTATAGATATGGGTGGATATGGATATCCATCACTACTCTCACTATCTAAACTATAAGAAGAGTCCTCAACCTTAAGAATGTGCTTAGACTGATATGAATTATCAGAACCATTATTGAATCCAAGTGAGTCCAATGAAGTGGAAGGAGTGTCAAGTATTGAGTCTAAGGGACTCTTCTAAAAGTGAACACTTCTCTCGATGAACAACTCATGTGGCTAGATGAGGAAGCCAATATCCCTTAACACTATTTGGGTAACCTACAAATATGCAAGGTTTAATATGAGGTTCCATAACCTTGTGTTTATTTTTAGGTATGCATGCCATAATTGGAGATCCAAAGACCTTGAAATTTTCAACCATGAGTTTTCAATTTTTCCAATATTCAAAAGGAGAGATTCCTTTCAAGGATTTATGAGGAATCTAGTTCTAAATGTAGTAAGTAAGCAAAATTGATTACATCTATAAAGTACTAAGGTGTCAATGATTTAGAGTGAATTATTCAATTAGCCATCTCTTTCAAGGATCGATTCTTACATTCTACAATACCATTATTCTAAGGACTATACAAAATTGTATGCTGCATATCAATCCCATATGATGTACAAAACTACTCAAACCTATTTTTGACTCACTACCATTATCTATTTGCATAACCTTGATGGATTTCTTAGATTTTTTTTCCACAAGAACCTTGAATTATAAAAAAATGTCAAAAACTCCAGACTTATGTCGAAGGAAGTAGACCCAAGTATACCTTGATAAATCAACAATGAAGATGAAAACATACTTAGTCTGAGTGGAATATGGTTTGGGGAACTCCCTAGATACATTATTGTGTATTAAATCCAATGTATATATAGCCCTCCATGCCTTTTCCTTGTCATATTTATCTTTAGGATGCTTGCCAAGGGTGTAACCCTCACAAATAACCTTAAAGAAACAAACACAAGGCAAATCTGTAACCGTATCATGTTTACTAAGTTGTTGCAAATAGAGATAATTAAGGTGGACAAATCGCTCATGCCATATTTTTCTTACCTAATTTGTGTGAGTAAGTAATGCACTAGGAGAAATATCAGGTGCAAAGCATGAGAAAGTGTATAACTAAACCTAGTGACCTGCCCTTCCCACTGCCATTGTAGATTCATTATGCAACTCTTTAATGACTACATAATTTTGTGATAATTCAACTCTCATGCCCTTAATGATGTGAGTGATATGGTACACTAATAGGAGATTGGTTGAAAGTGAGGGAACAATTAGAAAATTTGTGAATGTTCTTCCATTCACTTTAATATACCCTTTCCCTAAAACTACTGTCAGAATGTCATCACCCAATGTGATAGAAAACATGCTACATGGTTCTACGGAAGTGAAATTAAACTATGAATAACCCATGTGATGCAAAGCACCTGAGTCAATAACCTAAGATGAAGTAGGAGATGCAATTACTACAATAGCCATGCCTTTAAATTTTTATTTACCATTTTCCTTTATCTTAGAAGGATATGGAGTTGATGAATTCTATTTGATAAACTTAAGAACACCTATGTTATTCTTTTACAAAATATGAGTTAGGTGGCAAATCTATTTCTTCATACACTTGTGTTCAACATGCCTATTTTTCTTGAAAAAGGCACACTTAACCTTCTCTTTCTTAGGTTTTACAGAGGAGGTTTCAATGGTTTTTTTGGAGGAGGAAGGTTTTTGTTCCTTCTCTTGATCTTTTTTATTCTTTTTATTTTCCTTGTTGTTTGAATCCTTCAGTTTTTCATTCCTAACACTTAGAGCATATGGTTTTGAGGACTTAAATGTGCCCAACTGAATTAACTTATCTTTCTCTTGAGTTAAGTTAGCAACAAAATCATATAAAGATGACATTTTCCATGTGGCTCCAAGAGCACTATTTATGGCATGGAAGGCATAGACAAACACATAATAGTCTGGACCTAGTTTGGAGAGTATAGAAAGAATAAATTGATCACATTTATTATCTATTCCACATTCTTTTAGCTACAATCTCAAAGACTTAAACTTAGTGAACAAATATTATAGGGTGTGAAAATTGATAGGACTCAAACTAATGAGCTCGATCTCTAGTTCATGACCTCCCATCACATGTAGCTTTCCAAAGAGCTTTTCTAGTGTGGTCCATACTTTATTAGGATTTTTTTGTTGAAATTGTAGATCATGAGACATAGAAAGACACAATAATTCAAAGGCTTTTTCACAATAATTAAACCATTGAATTTTTTTTGCATTAGTATTTGGTTCAATATTAGTGCCCATAGTTATATGATGTAAACCCTTGCTCCTCATAATGATTTGCATTTTAGATTTATCTTCGTAATAGTTAAAAGGTGTGAGAGAACTTATCAAATTAACATCTATAATTCATAATTAAGTTTGTTATTGTAGAAATGAAAAGAAGGCTCGAACATAATGAAAAGAGACACACAAAACCCCTTTGTAATTATTTTTGATCAACCCCCCTAGATTTTGACACTATAATTTTAGTGTGATTACAAAATAGATAATTCTAAGGAAATGAACATGAAAAAATTAGTACTTTTAAAAAACTGGTTCCTCAATCTAAGTTGTTAAAAGTTACAAGGCTTTCAATTTTATTCTACTAATACATATTTGATTAAATTTTCACTAAATTTAAATGTTCCTTTTACTTAAAAAAGTTTTAAAAAAATAGGTGGGCAGATTTTTTTTGATTGAAGAGCATATCTATATATTAATCCAACAAGATATGGTGCAATGCTAATCATACAAAAAAGAGGGGTGTAAAAGTCACAACCCACAAGCATAATCACACCAAAGGCAAAGACACCTAGAGAAAAGTTTAAAAAGTGGTAAAAAAATGACCACACCCATAAAAAGAAACATCACATCAATAGTTTGGTAGTAAAGTAGAGAGCAAAGAAAAAATAAAAATAAAAAGAATAATTAAGGAGCCATAGAAAACATGGACGTTGGGGGAGGCAGTGGAGATGGTGGGTCCTGAGGCTTACCACCACATCCTCTAAATGTAGGAGGATCCTTGTCCATAGGTAAGGTCTCCAAACCAGTGTTTTTTTGAGCCTTTAATGTCTCATCTTGATTTATTTTAGGAGAGACTACCATAGCTAATCATAGAAATTTGCCTTGGGGGGAAGGACCCCAGCCCCTAATGTCAGCATCATGAGATGGGGGAGGATATCCCTATCCCCTACAATCACATCTAGATCTGAAAGAGCCACTCAGACCACTAAGATGAGGAGAAGACCAATGAGGTGGTGATCAATGAGGAAAATGAATCTTATGTCTAGTTATGGAATGCTACTAGTGTGTACCATGCCCTCATCCTCAGGGAGGCATAAGATGTTGTGGGGGATTAGGTGGTTCATGGGTAATATTGCATGGGGTATTTCCCCAATGGTTGAGAAAATACTAGAGGTGGTTGAGTTCTTGGCAGATTTTGTCTATTTGACTTTAAATCTGAAGAGTAACATTATATATAACATTAATTTTATTAATAATAGAAAAACTATATACTATCTATTTATGATTAAAACAAGCATAATCTATAGCTTTCCAGATTTGAAATGAAATATCATATCAAAATATCTACCAAAATCTATTATATTTTATAGGCAATAAAGCTTAATCCCCTAAGAAAGCCATCTTCCACGTGAATAATTCAAGTTAAAAGGGATGAAAAAGGGAATAAATCTACTGCCATGTAGATTATGCATGAGAACAAAACCAAAAAAGGTGCTTAACAGTATTTAGTTGTTGACAAGATAGGAAAATGGGATTGGACACTCCCAGATGATTGAGCTGGTCACCCACAAGCAAGCCTTGATAAAGGAGACACCATAAAAAATGAGCTTTTTTGGGATCAATAATAACAGGCTACACAACGATAAAACATCAGGCCCAAACCCCATTTTGAAATGGACATTCCATCTGAGGTTGACCATTTCATCTAGAATACGCTGAGAGTATAGTAAGTTATAAACCAATTGAGGAGAATATCGGGTGAAAGGAGTGGCCATAGGCCAGTGCCAATCCTTCCACCAAGGAACAAGGGATTTGACCCTTATTTTGTGCAAATACTCATCAAGATCGAACCTTAAATTTATAAAATAGCCTCTATATCTAAATTATTTAAATGAAATTTATTCTAAAATTACTACCAAGTGAGCTAGGCCCTATTATCCTTGCAAAAGAGATCATTGATAACCTTCACACTTTTCTTGAAAATCCTTAACCCTTAACCCAAGGGACTAAGGAAAATGGAACATTATGAAAATTTAAGCAAGGTGACCACTAGAGAGACTATGAGTTAATAGAGAGGCAATTATTTAAACCATCACCTACCTAGTTAAGGTGAGGCTTAAGCTTCTGCCATGATTTTTATAGGATTTGAATCGTAAAGGTACCTTTGATTTTAACAATAATTGGGGTTATGAGCAAAGAGTGAAGTCCCATGCCTTACCAAGCCTTTATACGACATGGAATCCCTTGAGAAATACAATGGCGTAGAAGAATATTCTAGGATTCATCCCCATTAAGACCTCTAATAATCCATTTGACATCAAGCGCAAGGCCTTAAATTTTAATATCTAGGAGACCTAGTCCCCTAAATTCCTTGGGTTGGAAGCATATGTTCCAAGAAACTATGTGTAAACCCTTACGACCCTCAGAGTTAGCTCATAGAAAATATCTTAAGTGTTTTTCTAATTTGATATAAGAGGCATTAAAATAAGCCCAACAAGAGGAGTAATACACATGAGTAGCTACCAAGACTTTAGAGAAAATTTGAAATTTGCTAGCAAGAGAGAGTATTTGTGATCCAAAAAGTTTTTTTTTCAACTCTCTACACCACATAAGACCATAACTCAGAGGGAGAGGCCTAAAAAGCAAAAGGGATGCTAAGAAACTTAAACTACACCCTTGAAAGAAGCCACTACCATTGGTATCCCTCCAACCAAGGAGGTTTGGGGCCCAGAGACTGATAGTAACACTGATTCTTCCTCCATTGAATAGATGATCCTAAAGCCAAACAAAAAATATGGAGACATTCCATGTAATTCCTAATGGAATATTCTTCCTCTTGAAGACTGAGAAAAGAATCATCTGTGAAGTAGTCATTTAAAAGCTGTCTATCAGACTGAGGGAGGGATATGCCTTTCACCAAACTCTAGGTAGTGTAATTAGCTAGGAGGTAGCTAAATAATTCTACTGCTAGCACATATAAATAAGGGGATAAAGGGCATATTTTTCAAATATAATTATGAAGTTCAAACCAAGAAGATTGGGTGCCGTTAATAGTGATATAAGCCCCAAAACCTTGAAAGAGCATGTTAACAATATGAACAAATTTGGGGCCAAAGCCAAGGGCCTGCAACATGGTAAGAATGAAGGGCCACTCAATACGATCATAAGATTTCTTAAAAACAACCTTGACAAACAAAGCCTTTTGATTAGAAAGTTTATCCCATTCCATACCTTCCCAAACAATAATGGCATTGTCCAGAATGAATCTATTTTGAATAAAACCAATTTGCTCACTCCTAAAAACAAAAGGGAGAATGTGCTTGAACCTAAGGGCTAAAGCCTTAGTAATAATATTTTAGGAGACATTAAGCAAAGTATTAGGCCTCTAATTGGCGATAATTTTAGGATCACCATCCTTGGGAATAAACTTAATGCTATCTTGATTTATAAGGGATCTAAAAGAGTTGGTTAAAAAATCTTCAGAATAGAATCGGTGAAGATCAGGACCAATAGTATCCCAAAGGGTTTGGTAAAACTCACATGAGAAACTATTAATTCATGGATATTTTTCGATTACCATCTACTTAACAACCTCATGGAGGTTGTTGAGAGATAAGGGCCTATCACAGGCCACTCTTTGTCAGTTAGGAACTTTGTAGGGAACCACCTGGAGGCATTGCTAGAGAGTCACCTCACATTCTAGAGAAGAAGTTTGTTCTAAGAAAACACAATCGTAATGATGAATAAGAGCTTATATAATGTCAATAAGTTTGGTAATCCAATTATTTAATTGATAATTTTAATTCTATTAGTAACTCTCCTAGACTAGAGAAGGGCAAAAAAGTCCATAGAGATTTGATCTCCTATTTTCAACCAATGCATATGGGCTCACAGTTGAGATCTTATGGCCTTGTGAGCCTCCTTAATTTGGAGCTTATGTCTCTAATGTGCCACTTTAGTTTGGAGTTAAACATTGAAAGGTGACTACTTTGGTTCTAATGAAACCTAGATATATTCACGGTTTGTAGCATTATGCAAACACTATTTGAAAGAGGTCATTTGTTTGCCATAGATCCTAAGAAAGGTGGAAGTATGAGAAAGAGCATCTGACCACCACTAAATCCAACTAGTATCTCCCTTTGTCTAAAGAATCTGGTTCTAAATTCTGACAATGTGCCCCATTATTCTCTCATGCTTGAGATGAACAATATTGAGATAAAATTAAGTGGAGGCAGGCTTAACTTGAGTTGTGGTCCACTCAATATTAAATCAAATAGGGTAATTATTTGATAACAAAGTATCGAGGATGACCGATGCTATCCTGTCATGGACTAGGGGAAAAAATAAAAGATATTGCTTAGCCAACAAGGCTTGGTCAAGCTACTAAATCACCCTATTTTCTTCCTATAAAAAATTAGACTAGGTGAACCAAGGGGATTCTAAATTTTTTATTTTATGATGATTAGGATCAAATATTCTGAGTTTGTTACACATATAAAACCAATATTCTTTCTCACCAATGCACCAAAGACCTATCCCAAAGCATACCTAAGCCTTAACCATTCCTTAAACACACTCTCATGTGCATCGCTTTAGGTAAGAGATTATAAGAGTGCAACAAATAATCAAGCTATTTTAAAATAATTAAAAAAATAGGCTTTGTTTTTTTTTAAAATTCATTAGGGTATGTTGTTAATAATTAAGTTTTGAACTTTGCTCTGAGGAAAACACTAGGCTTACAACACCATCATGATTGTGGAGAACCAACTCAGGGAGTTCAAATCTTGGTAGTTGCTTAAAAAAAGCATAGAGGCTCATTAGGTCATTTGAAGAATGACTGTGTATTTTTAGGGGTCTTGAATTGGCTATTATCTAATGTGTTGAGGCATGACTAATCAATCCAATATTAAGGATTGTGTTTTGACCACATCTTTTGGTATGAGCAGGGGAGGCTTGGGTAGGGGGCTGAGTTTGGGCTTAGATCATGGATGTAGCTCGCCTGATGTAATGTGGAGGAGATGGTGCAGGTGTCATAGTTGGCCATTTGACTATGGATCGTTGCCATAAGTATGGCTCTAGTCGATACCTCTGCAAATCACCAAACTTGTAAAAAAAAAAACCTCTTAAAAATAATAATACCCATGATTTTATTACATAATGCATCCTACAAATCCTAAGGTTTTTGATATTTTAAAACACCCCATAATTATTGTGGAAACCTTCTAAAAAATGCCTCATAGTACACTACAAAATCCTCAAATATGGATTATGAAGATAAATCCTCAATAATTTTTGTAAATAAACTCAAAACTCAAAACTAATAAAAAATATCAATATTTGAATACCATAATGGATCTAATACCATATCAGAGTGTTTTCCAAGATCACTAGATCAATCTAATGCACCAGTTTGAGAAAAAGTCAAGCAATTGCATATAGTAACCATGAGTAAATCAAAGAATAAAAATACAAAACTGTAATCAATCCATCCAACACACTCAAATGAAATAACTTAAAAAATGAAGATGTACAAATAGGAGAGTCAATGTGTAACTCCATGTAAAGTGGTCAAAGACCCAAGAATGGAATATAACTCCCATACCCGAAATAGATGGTAAAAATTTAACTCCCATGGTCAAGTGCAATTCCCTATGACTAAGTACATCTAAGAAATCTAACCCCATAAGTGTAAGAAAACTCTTTGGGTAAGAATAGTTGACAATAAGTAAATACATGAAAATATTATCTTACACTAACAATAAGAACTTTTAATTTTTCTTCTTTGAGTTTTTGTTGCATGGAGATTATAACATTATCCCTTCATTGGAGGAGTTATTTTAGGGAATCTATTGCTCTTTTTACATTTGTAAAGAAAATTTAGATTTAGATAAGGGAAATGCTTGAAGGGTTTGTGCTTCTTCTTACATAGGGCTATTTGGTTTCCCTTTTGCTTTTAGTAGCATGGGTGCTTTGCCTTTTGTCAACAATGCTCTATTCTGGTAGAGGGACTTCAAGTGGTTCAACAACCTCATTGACTCCTCCTTATTATTCCATGTGGGTAACACCAATTTGATGTAAAGTGTGTATAATTTCAGCTATGATTTTTTCCTCCTCAAAGTACTCATGAGGTAAGAGGACACATATTATTCTTCTACTTCTCCTAAGGAGAGGAGTCTATGCCTTCTAAATATGTTATTTTTCTATTCCATAGTTAGATATAAGAATATATGGACTCATAGTAATAACTCTAGAGTGCAAATCTTGACTAAGTTTCCTCTTGGGGCTGCTTCTTGGGGTTGTTATTCTTTATGACCTCAATATAACCCTTCATTCCAAAGCAAGAGCATGCAAACTAGTTGAGGGTTTTGAGACACTTTTCTTCTTCCTATGTTTGTTTGCCAAAAATTCATACCGTTTTTATTACCCTTTTTGCTTCTTGATAAAATGTTGTTTACAAATTAATTAGATTAGGTCATGATGCTTGTGAAACCTTGTTTTTTGTCTAATTTATTGGCCATAGGTTGTAAATAAGAAGATAAAAAGTTGGTAAAATTGACTCTATATTCAACATGGTTTGCGCCATATCTAAGATGATTTAACATTTTCATTCTAGTCCCTAATATAATTTCCAACCAACCTTCACATGTAAAATATTTCATTAGCCACACAAGAGACTCTTTCATGGCTCTAAAAGACTAAATCTATAAATATCTATACTTTTCCATTCTTTATTATAAATTAGTTCAGGGGATGGCTCACCTTATTTATATAAAATGTTAATTAATTCACTATAAGGATTTCTAGTGTCAACAAAGTCTTCCACCTCCTCTAGGATAATATAAATTTGACTAATAATGGTAGGGCACCTGAATTTGCACACTCTAGACTATGGAATATCCTTCATTGATATTTTATGGAAATTATTCAACAATCGATTCATCAAATTCTTTGATTTTTCAAGAAATTCAAACCACCCTACATCTTTAAAAATATGGGCAATAGTCTTGTTTTCCTTTAGCTTCTTAACAGAGCTTGGACCAGATTTATTTGTTATCCCCATGCTATCATAACAAATATTTCAACTTGAACAAGTTATGAATGTAGAGGTTAGATGATCAAATTCAATTTCAAGGATGGGAGAGAATAAATCAGTGGTTGACAATTCAAATAATAAAGGCTTTGGTTGAAATGACTCTGGTCTATGATTATTGTAGTGGTATTGGAGTCTCATCACATGATTTGTATTCATTTTATCACACTTCATCGTCATTTTATTCTATGTGAGTTAAAATTCATTTCTTTCCTTTTCAATCATTTGCAATGATTGACCATTTTGTCAGGTGATTACTATCACACCATGGCATCCCTTTTTAGCAAGCCACATGACATTGAATGTTTCTTATTCCCCTCCTTTTAGGAATTAATTTGAAAGTGGATTTTTTGTAATTAAAGAAACCTATGATTATAAAAGAGTAAAATAATAGAGTACATACCTGGACTCTTCTCAATTATCCATGTGACCATCACGCCTTAAGTTCCAATCATTTTTTGAGTTAGTCTTATCTTATTTCTACAAAAATAAGTTTTAATTAAAAAGAATTACTCGATAAAAAATACGCCGTCATTTCTGGTTTTCAACTCCACTTAATTCTTTCTTTTATGTTTTATTTTTTATTTTTAAAATAATGGGGAATGTGACCACCATCTATAGTTTTCAGTGCTTTCTTTTATTCAAAATCTTCAACCTCCACTCAAAGTTCTTGTGTTATGAAGGAAGAAATCTCCTTCGCACAACAAAAATCTAGATGTGATATGACTTGGCTAGTGAATTCCTCTTTGGTATCTATCTATCTATCTATCTATCTATTTGTATACACGTAACCTATGACCATTCACGAAAAATGTTATTTGATCCCCATAAATGGAAAAGAGACACATAGATACATTGTCAATGATTTGTTTTATCTGATAAGGTCCCAACCAATGAGTGTGAAGCTTCCCTTTGAAGTCCTTGTACTTAGAATCAAACAAGGCCCAATCCCTAACATGGAACTTCATTTCCAGGATATGATGATCATGTCATTGATTACAATGATGTTGGATTAATTATGTCCATCGTAATGCTTCCAATCTCATTTCTTCCAATTAATTTAATTATTTAATCCTATCACATGCTTTTATCAAATTGATTCCCACTTCCACTATTGTCCTCAAAGTCTATAATTGAAATTTAATGGGAAGTAATGGCCTTTTTCTATAGACCCACTCATAAGGAGTGAACCCAATGGTTGTTTTTGAAGTTATATTATAAGCCCATATTACTTATAATATTTTTATACACAATATTTCTTGTTGATGGCTATTATCTTAGTTAGAATATTCTCTCTCTCTCTCTCTCTCTCTCTCTCTCTCTCTCTATTGGTGACTTCCACTTGACCATTTACTTCATTGTGGTAGGGAAAATATCTGCTATGTCTTATTTTATAATGTTCGATGAATGCCTTTATCATATTACATGTGAACTATGGCCCTTGATCCAAAATAATGGATCTAGGTGTATACATACAATATTTGTAAACTTGATCATTTAATAATACTTTCTCTCTTACATGAACATATCAAGTTTCAATCTCTCCAAGTGCATGCCTTAAAGGGTGCATCGAGAAAGGGATGGGCAGGCCATTGGTGCTTCACAAGATTGTTGATCAACTATATCATTACCTAAACCCATTTTAAATCCACTTATTTAACTCCATAAGTAATCCAAACCCCATTCATACATTTCCCTAATCATTTATCCCTTTTATAGCCACTAACTAAGCAAATACTCCCTTTTTCTACTAAGTCAACCATGCCAATCTTGTTAGAAAGGATTAAAAACATGTTACAAAACTAAGTCGACCTAGTCATCTTAGTTCAAGGCCTAACATTTCCAATGCTATACTCAAATTCTATAATTAAAATTTAATGGGAAGTATTGGCCTTTTTCTGTAGATGTACTCATAAGGAGTGAACCTGGTGGTTGTTTTTGAGGTCATATCATAAGCCCATATTATTTTTGATATTTTTCATATGCAATCTTTCATATTTATGGATATTATTTTAGTCAAAATATTTTCTAGCTCTCTATTGGTGACTTCCACTTGACCATTTAATTGAGAATGGTAGGGAAAATATTTTCTATGTCTGATTTGATATTATTTGGTGAATGCCTTTATCGTATTAGATGTGAGCTATGTCCCTTTATCCAAAATAATAGCTGTAGGTGTATGGACACAATATTTTAAAATTGATCATTTATTAATACTTTCTCTCTTATAGGAACATGTTGAGTTTCAATCTGTTTGAAAGCACATCTTAAAGGGTGCAACAAGAAAGTGATGGGCAGACCATTGGTGCTTCACAAGATTGTTGGTTGACTATATCATTACCTAAATCCATTACAAATCCTATTTGTCCAATTTTCCAAGCAATCCAGACCTCATTCATACATTTCCCTAAGCATTTATCCTTTTAATAACTCCTAAATAAGCTATTACCCCTTTTTATACTAAATTGGCCATGTATATCTTGTTATAAATGATTAAACACATGCTACAGAACTAACTCGACTTAATTTGACGCCTATTAATTTTTTTTAAAACTAATGGATTGAGTTGGCTGATCTTGTTGAATAAATTTTTAGAAGGGTTCATTTGATAGATAGATATTGTATAAGTAATATGTGTTAAATGCATAACTCATTTTTTAGATTACCTCTATGCTTAAACTTAATATAAATATGGAGTTTTTTTTGCTTATCATCTTTCATTTTTGATGTTCTAGGCCCTCATTTGCCTACCATGATCCATTGATTGTTTGTTTATGTTTAACTATTCCTATTTGTGCCACAAGCTTTGGTGAGAAATAGATTAGTTGTATTTCATATACTTAGACCTGGCTAGGGTTATTACATAGTGTCATTTACTTAGAGGCTTTGGAACCCTATCCTTTTGTATTGTGTGGTAAGAGATCCCTATATTAGGTTTAGTGCATCCAATTTGATCATGCTCCCAATATAAACATGTATTACAATGATTACTAATTGATTATCTTATTCGATCTTAGATTTTACTAATTCAGATAAGCTATAGATCTATCTTATTTTATTGCATATATTTTGGTGAACCCAACATGAATCTAACCCTAAAATTAACCTCTATTTATAGATTCAGAATCTATAATCAACTAGATCATGCTAGTCAATCCCATTTTATCCTCTATTTATAGGTTTTATTTACACAATAAACTTGATTAGGGTGGCTGATATAGTCTTTTTATCTATTTACAGGTTCAGGATCTACAATCAGCTAGATCAAGCTAGTTAATCTAGTTTTGTTGTTTTGTTTGTAGGGTTTCATATAAAAAAATTGAATCATGCTAGTTGACTCAATCATTTTTCATGTTTTATAAATTTCCATTTTCAGTCAACCAAATCAAGCTAGTTGCTTTAGTTCAGTTTAACTTTTTTAATTTTTCAATTTTATGAAAACTAGATCAAGTTGATTAATCTAGTCTTATTTAACTATTGTTTAGTTTTTAACTTTTTACAGACCAAGTTGACCTAGTCGACCTTATTTAAATTTTATGTTTCAAAGATTTTTAACTCTACAAGACTAAATCAAATCTAGATAACCCAATCAACAATCATATTTCCAACATTTTAATTTAGCCAACTAAGTTGACTTAGTTGATATAGTTAATTGCTCAGGTTCATTTTAACCACCATAGTATTTCAATTTTGTCAATTATTTTAGTTTACCATTTTTATTTTTTATTAAAATTACTCAACATTAGAAATTTCCATTTTGCTTTTGCCCATTTTTAATTTATGTAAAACTATATCGTACAATCAACTAATTGACGTGGACAACTTAGTCTTATGTTTATTTGCCTTGCCAGTCAAGTAAGTCGACTTGGCTGACTTAATTTTGTTTTAGCCTATTTTTCCCCAATTCAACAAGTGACTGATTAGTTTAGTAGATAATCAACCTAGTTTATTTTGGCTTGTTAATGCCCCAATTCAATAGGTGGTCGACTTAGTTTAGTAGGTGGCTGACTTAGTTTATTTTGGTCTAGTTTTTCCCCAAGTTCAATAGGTGGCCGACTTAATTCAATAGGTGGCCTACCTAGTTTGTTTTGGCCTAGTTTTGCCTCCGTTCAGTAAGTGGCCAACCTAGTTTCATTTCATAATGATGTCTTATTTTTAGGTTTAAATTACTCAAGAACACTACATAATAAAGGATTTATATCATAACCTCACCTATATTATTACTTCAGATGAAACTATTGAATTCCTTCCTTCATGTATTCCTAATCCCAAACCAATTATTACATCGTGTAACCTAAAATTTGCATCATAAAGGAAACCACAATGTAATATAGTTGAATTTACTCACCCTAGTCCTCCTCATGCTACCAATGTTTTGAATACTCCACCCAACATTCCTACTCCTCCCATTGATACTAATTAACTCCTTGATAAAATACTTCAACAAATGATCAATATACAAATCAATCATAATAATTAAATGATTCAAATACAATCTCATATATTACAAATGGCTAGTCAACCACCTCAATTCATCATGACATAACCAAATCAATATTTTGTCCTTCCTCTTCTTAGAGATGCCAATGGGAATATCATCCCTCAACCTCTCATGCATAACAAAATGCTTCAACATCTTCAAAATGAAAATTTAATTCCATTCATTGTATCCATAGATATTGAAAAGACTTCTTTAACTATTACATATGATGGGAATAAGGACCCCAATATCTCTATTAAATATTATGGTAATCTCTATAAAGAATGGGTCAAAAGTAACACCTTTTCCACCACCAAGATCCTAGCATAAACATTTGTTGGTGATGCACTTGAATGGTATAATGAACTTCCTAGACATTCCATTTTACAACTATAAGATTTAATCAATGATCTAGTGAAAGAATTCTAACATAATGACCTTTGTCAAAATTAACTTAACCATTTCATCAATGCCAAAACACTTTCTAATGAATCTTCTCACAATATCACCAAATGATGAAAGTATCTATCTCACTAAGTGGACCATAACATGAGTGATGATACTCTCTTAAAATTATTTTTTAGTGCTCTTAAATATCCTATTCAACATAAAGTTTGTATGTTTTACCCTAAATATTAGACAAATCCTTAAACCAAGCAAAAAGGCAAGACTTTCTTGTGAGTAAATTTGAATCACCTCAAGAAACTATTAAGGACTATTTATAATCATTCTCTCATAATCTTGATTCATCCAAGCCTCCTCAACCTCAAAATGGAGCATCCAATCCAACCAATTTAACCTAACCCACCCTCCCTGGAGTCTAGAAGAAATTATGAAGAAATTTTCACCCTCTAAACCCATGAGCTTTGATCATTCCAAACCTCCTCCAAAATGGTACAATCTTGATGAGTTTTGTTGGTGGTATGTTATAATAGGTCATTATCATGAGAATTGTCATGATATTCACTGATTGTTCCTTACATTATTACCTGGTCCAAATTTCAATTTTGATACCCTTACAAAAAAATGTTATAAAGGCTATATTCAAGCCTCACAAGTCAAAACTAAAGAATCACAATCACATAAACATCATCAACTTAATGATCAACAACAATTACCCCATATCTCCATCTCATCCACTAAAGTTGTCAAAACAACAATTGATCCTTCTTCCTTCACCAATAATGAAGTGATAGATAACATGAACAACTTCAAATAAGTGGTTACATTTGTCAAACCTCAACCTCTTAAGCCACACGAACCCAAGGAGCACCTAGTTCAAATGCCAATTCCAAATCATATCATAAATGGTCCTTATTTACCTTATATACCTATTTAGACCTATCCTACACATCATATGCCAATTTTGACATCCTTAAAATTTAATATATCAACACATTTACCTATATCCAACTACATCATAAATCCCAATGCAATTAAGTTCTAATTGTTCAATTTCACCTCATTGCATACCAAATGTTGGGACGTCTTGTGATGCCCATCAACATATCATTTCAGACTTTGGGGCATCTTGAGATGTCCATCCCTATATCAAATTACCCATTGGGAAATCTTATGATGCCCACTCTTCTTACACATTTCATAATAGAAAATAAATTCAACTTCAAGAAACCTTCCAAGACACACAGGCTTATATTTCACATGGTCGACCTTGATAGGGACTTTAGCATAGTCTTTGCTTGTTAATTTTATCACATGCTTATTTATTTTTGTGCAGTTTATTTCATTTACTTTCATTTTATTTACACCATTGTTTCCTTTGAGTTCTTTGGTTTTGTTTCACTTTACTTATGCCATTGTTTCCTTTTTGGTTCTTTGGTATTTTCACATCATTTTTAACACCATTGTTTCCTTTTTGGTTCATTGGTTTTATTTCATTTTTTGTTCGACCTTTGTTTCCATTATGGTTATTAGGTATCACTTTAATTATTATCATTTATTATATTTTCATCATTTTTACCTTGGTATATTTATGATTATTTGACCCTTATTTATCTTCCCCCTCTTTTGGGATGACCATTTACTTTCCAAATCTTTTAGGATTACTACTTTCATTAACACTTGTGCTAGATCCATTTTAGGTTAGTCCACCTTCCCTAGTGACATGACTATCCTAGCATAGCCCCATACATTTCATAGCACTATTTTACCTCCTTATGATTAGCTACAAGAATATTTATTATTGTATCACTAATTACATGCATGGATATCTCATGATCCTCATATTTCCTTTCATTTGAGGCACACATAGGTCAGTTTTGAGACTACACACTTGTGGGTAAGTCTAGGATTATTTAAACACCATAGTATTTAGGTCCTTTTTTCTAGTGACCAAGTGTATGCTCTCTTGTGTTCATCACTTATTTCACTCATGATTGGTGTTTTTAATTCATATAGAGGATGAATAAAAAAATATAAAAGAGTTAAAATCCAAATCATAAAGAAAATAAATGACAATGACTAAAAGGAAAATACAATCTTAAAAGTCAAAATCACACCAAAAGATGTGATTTTATATTTGGCACATCTCTTATCTTAGTTGAAGTTCAACTCCATAGTTGACCTCATGATAGAGCCAAGAGCCATTGAGGTGTGGTAGGCCAGTAGACTGGGGTGTGAAATCTCATTATGTCATATACGTATAGTGCAACTGACTTTTTCATAAAAGTAACCAATTTTTACAGTAGACTGATGGCTCTGTAAGGGGTCCTAATAAGTGGGGAACATGTTTTGGGAATGTAGGTCTATTTTATTTTTCATGCATATAAACTTCATGAGAAGATCTATGTACTTCACTTGTTATCTTAAGCTTTGTGTTCATTATCCAAAGTGTCCTTAGTCCTTGACATATATAGTTCTTAGCCTTGCTCACTTGTCTAGTGTGTCTCATTCCTACTAAGGATGTTCACATCACCCATGTGGTGCCTCACATTCCTTATTTACATCATATTATTCTCACTATCCCCTTGCTAGATATTGATTTTAATTGATCACATCCTTAATCACATCTACCTACTCACACCTCTTGGTTTATAGCTTGTGAGTTGCATTGTAATACCTTGAATAGGACCAAGTTTTTCTCACAAACATCCCTTCACTGTCTACTTTCCACACCATCTTATTGTCATACTAGTCATGTTATTAGGTGGTTATGATTTCTTACATTGTATGTTATAACAAACACTAAGTTTGAATTGTCGTCATTTAGATATTTTGATTTTCATTTATCCATCATGTTCTTATTTGATTTTTGTGGACTTCACTTATCTTACATAAGACAATTTACATGCTTACTTATTTTTATTCATGCTTTTTTTGACATGCTTGTCTTACATTTTTTTATTTACATTCTCATTTTTAGTCATTTATGTTTTCTTTTTATCTTGATTTGGCATGCTCATCTTACATGGGATTACATTCATTTACTTAGATATATTTATCACATTAATATTTCATTTACTTAAAATATTTTACACATTTCCCAAGTGATTTAGTGTGTTCTACATTCATTTTTGTCATTTATGTTTTACATGCTTCTCAATGTGATATAATATGTTCCACATTCATTTATCATCATTTTATCATTTATGTGCTTGGTATTTTGGTTCTATCCTAGCCTTAACAATCCTTGCTTACCAATTTTCTAAGTAATTTAATCACTTTTGAAAGTTATTTATTACTACATTGACCATCCTAGGTAGGAACACATTACTTCTATTTTTAGTCTTGTATCCTTAGGGTTTCTCAAATGCAGATAATAAGCCCTCCATGATTGAGACTATGATATTTCAATGTAGTCATTCAAAATAAAGGTAAATAAATTTATGCATATGCTACTTTCAATTATTTTCATTCAATTTCAACATTTATTTTTTTACTTCATTTGAATTAGCTTAGTTGTTGTATTGTTATGTTCTTTCTCAAAGTACCATCTTATGTTATAGTATTATGACATGTGATGAGCTTCGATTGAGGTATATGTATACACACAATTTTTTTAAACTTGATTATTTACTAACATTCTCTCTCTTGTAGATACCTGTCAAGTTTCAATCTCTCTGAGTGCACATCTTGTGAATCAGAAAAAAAAAGTGGGGAACCATTGGTGTTTCATAAGATTATTGGTCAAATATATCATTACCTAAACCCATTACAAATTGTACTTATCTAATTCCCCAAGCAATCTAAACCTTTTACATACATTTTCCTAGGCAGTTATCCTTTAAATAGCCCCTAACCAAGAAATTACCCCTTTTTATACTAAGTTATCCAAGTTGATATTATTATAAATGATTAAGTAGACATTACAAAACTAAGCTGGCCTAGCCAACTTAGTTCAAGGCCTAACAATAACTTTTTATAACTAACAAGATCAAGTTGACTGATCTTGTTATCTAAAATTGCAAAAAGGTTAAGGATTATTCATTGTTATAAATACAAGGATCATTTCAATCCAATAGAGAGGAACATTTATTTTCACATGATTATAGTTTAAAACTTTATTAAATCTATATTTGAAGGAGCCATTGCTTAGGGTTTTGCCTTGGAAGAAAATTAATTGTCTTGTGAAAAGTCTTGTATGTAAAGTAGAAGTCTTGTAGCCTTGAGATTATTTATATAGTGTGATCCTTATAAGCCAAAATAACCTATTGAAAATCACCATTGGCCAAGGGAGATATTGAGACTTGACATGTTCGCCCAAGGTAAGTATTCTTAACTCTTACCATTTCATTTGATAGATAGATATTGTATAAGTAATATGTGTTGAATGCATAACTCCTTTCTTAGATTAACTCTATGCTTAAACTTAGTATATATTGGGTTTTATTTTCTTGTAATATTTTAATAGGATCCTATTTGCCTACCATGATCCCTTGATTATTTTTTTATGTTTTACTATCCTAATTTCTACCACAAGCTTTGGTGAGCAACATATTAGTTTTATTTTATGTACTTAGACCTATCTAGGGTTATTTTTGTAGTAGTATTTTCAGATCTATATGAATTTAAACACACTAATTCATACTCGAAATACAAACTACTAATAGGAAGGATTTATAAAACAAATCAAATTGATATAAAACCTTACCAAATCCCTTGTTTTATGTTACCTTCTTATAGGACTTGCAAATGGATGATTAGATTCAGATTGAAAAAGTGATATATTCATGTTGGAATGTGATAATGGATGCTTGATGGTTGCTTATGGATTTGCTATGGGATTTCTAGAATCATTTTGGCATGGTTTCCCTATAATATTTCTAGTTTTTTTGAGGGTGGAGGGAGAGGTTACTTATATAGATTTTAGAATGAAAAATCAAGGGTTATTATTTGAATTTGGAGAGATGAGATAAATGGTTAGAAATTATCCAAGGAATATTAAAGTCCTTGGGAAACCTTTAGAAATAGAGGTTTCTAGAGACTTGGAGGGAAATCTCCAATTTGAGAGATTTATCCATTATCTTAGAGATAATGGAGGATTAGGTTAGGGTTAGATGGGGGATTAGGTGAGGATTAGAGACATAGGGATGTAGGGAAGGTTAGGATGTAGGTTAGTAGGTGGTAGGTGGGGTTATGGGAATTTAAAATTCTCATATAAAGGCCAACTAGGATTAGATTAAGATAATGGGATATTAGGAGAAATTAATGAAAGAGTGGGGATGGGTAAGGTTAGTGAATGTAAATTAATAGAAGGGGATATTAGATTTATGGTTAGAAATAGGATAAATTAGCAAAATAAAATAGGTTGAGCAGAATTCGTGTCGATTAATAGAAATATTAGTTGATAATAATGAGTCGAGCAATTTTAGGTGCATACATTTTGCCCCTCTTTGAAAAGGAATTGTAAGTGGACAAAGTGGAAGGAGTAATGGTATTTCAAAGAAAAATCATTTCATATATGAATTTTAGTAGATGATGTTAGTGGATATGATGCCCCCTTGAGGGGACATGCGGGGAAGAATGAGCCAAATGGCCACTCGAAAGAAGAAATGATGGGTGGGATGAGATGGATAGATGAGGGGATGGGATCTCAGATAAAAGATGAGTGATTTGACTTGAGCAATGAGATAAAAATTGATAATGATACCCCTGGTAAAGACACATGCATAGGGGATATAGACGATGGGTCATACGATTGTTGACACATCCCAAGGGGGAATCAATCGCAACAAGATGATGATAGGATTAAAAGGTTGTAAGCTTTAGATGTATCCCAAGTAAGGACACATACAAGGGAGAGCCATTGGCTAGGATAAGATGATGATTTTATAAAATTAGAGTTGGGTATAGCTCAAAGTTAAATCGATCAAAATGATGTTGATGATGATAGAGAAGAATCAATATGATTGAGTGACCAAATGATTGGGATGATGTCCCTAGCAAAGACACATACAAAGGAGTGAGAGAGGAGATAGTAATAATGGTCAAGCTATTCTTGGGCACTACATAAGTGGCCAAGTGCTACTTATATAGTCTAAAAAGACCTCAGGCCAATGTAGTTATGATGAGAGGATAGAGGACAATAATGAGGATTAGTGATTAGAAAGTGATGGTGATGAGGATGATCAGGATTGTTAGTAATTAAAGGATTTGATTGATAAGATGATGATAATGATAAAATATGGGATGTTAGTTGGATGGGTTGTGATGGGGAGAATGATGATGAGATTAAGACATCAAAAATGCCATAAATCTTATCATAGTCTAAATAATCCCAAAAATATAACACGTGACAATATGTCCCATGATATAAATGTGACCAAGAGGACATTTTGCTAGAGTGCATGGGCAAGTAGAAAAATCTACATCCTCAAGGGCATGTTTTTTGTCCTCATAACATCCTCATTCATTTCCCAATATACAAAAAGAGACACAACAAATATGAGACAAACAAGATATATACATGACATGTAAACTAGACAAACAAAATAAACAACACATAAAAGTATCTACATGTAGTGTCATAATTTCTTGTTGGAGGATGGGATGAGTGATTGGGGTATGGTTTGGATGATCATGATGTGATGATAATGGAGGATGGACTTAGATTTGGATAAGATGATGTTGATTAGGATGAAGATGAGGTGTTTCCCCTAGTTTAGGATTGAAGGATGGATGATGTGGTGAGGTATTTGAATAATGATTTGGTCTTGAAATTAGATCAAAAAATGGCCAAGGATGGTGATTAGACAAGTGATGACCAAGGATTACCAATAGACAAGGCCCTATAAGGATCCAATCTAACAAAGAGACTAGGAGGTGATGGGATCAAAAACCTGTTATACTAGCAAAGAGTGATTGGATGGGTGCTAGATATGAAGAGGAAATGATAAGGATAGTGATGGGATTGTAGACACCAAAATTATGTCACACACGTGTGTAACATCCTATGTTGAAACCCCCCTCGATCCCCTTTTAATAATTAGCCTTCCTAACCCATGTTTTCACCCCTTACATATTTAATTAATTTAAAAATATTTAATTAAGTTAATTAAAAACTATTTATGCCACCTTACTTGGCCACCTCATCCTAAGACTAATTCTTACCCTCTGAGTCACCTTAAGATTTAGTCCCCTAATCTTAACTACCCATGACTTGTTCTCACCCCTAATATAAATTTCTAACCAATTACGTTCTTCTTAACCTTGTATTTCTACCATTTCCTAACAGATACCACACTTGGTAGGAAAAGGAATAAAAAATAAGCTAAATATATCCCTTTTACCTATTCTTATGCCATTGGCGTTGGCCAACCCTTAGCCAATGTCAATAGGATCATCGATGTTAGTTACTTAAGTTAAATTCCAAGCTAACATTCAGGTTGATAGAAATCATAAAAATCAATCATTCACGTATGGGCTTTAGAATTTGACTTTATACATCTAGGCTTACCATTACTCTACACAAATTAGTCTAGATTAGGAATTGATATACTGCATAGAGCTTGGATTCTTTTGAATTGGAAACACATGCTTGTGTTTTTTGTTCATGTATTGCTTCAAACATGCCTCATCAGAGCCATCTATCTCACACTCATGGTTTATCCATTTCACCAGCTAAGTATACCTTTGTGTTTTGTAATTCCTTTAAATAGTCATTTTATAATTACTTTATGTTATACTATTTATCATTTTATGAATGTCTCGACTCTCCTTATGAAGGAGTTATAAAAATCCTTCCACTGTTTCCCTCTACTTCAAACATACCAACCCTCTATCTAAACCCACCTGAATCTTACCCACTCCCTTACGACTCTTCCCAACCTCACAAACCTAACCAACATTTACCTCCTAGCTCAAAAAAGTTTCCTACAACCTCCTAAGAACCTAATACAGCTACCAACATTGGTCACATAACTGACATCAGTCATATCTCATTACCAACATCGACAACCTAACTAACGTTAATGACTGTGTATTTTCATCAACTTTTCTAAGCCTACCTAAATAACCTCCAAAACATAAATAACTCACATTACCTACACTGTACCACTCTCTGCTGCACTCAGATTGCAAGAATGGTATGAATATCTCTCTCTTTCATTTTGTTATTCATTACCATTTTCTTTCAAAAAGTGGATTGTCATCCCTAAGGAAGTTTGAAACTTCTAGGAACAAGCATGTAGCTTGGTATCCCACTCATATATCTACTGACAAATATTTTTGGTGCTAATGCTTTCTTATTCACAGGTAGTCCTCCCTAGCCAAAGAAGAGTGCTCAACATTGTTTGGATACAGTGTGTAACCAATCTGGGTTCTCTCTAATCTCTAATCCCTACCCTTCATCTCTGTTTCTCCTTAAACATCAAATAGATTCAAAATTAGTGAAACATTTATGGCACACCTAGTGGGACCCTAGAGTTTTCCTTGGGTTCATTTCTTATTTTAAGCATTCATATAGATGCATTATAGTGAAAATTTCATTCTTTCTAGATTATCCCTCTCTTTTTCCTCAAAACAAAATATTCAACATTTTATTTTCTATTTAAAGATAATAAACTAAAATTTCTTCTTCCTTGCCACTCTTCTCTTTCTTTTGCCTCTAAAAGAAACTTATCATTTTTATTGCAAGTTAAAAAGAATCTCTTCTTTATCTCTTTCTTACATGAACATTAGTATATTTAAATTCATTATGTTCTCCTATTTCATCATTATTTTCATTCAAATCAAAACACTTCAGATTTGGGTTTAAAACTTACTGTAATTCATTATTTGCTTGCTACACATTAGCTCACCTAGTTAATTATAAGCATTATGAATGAATGATAGTACACAAATGTTACACTACTAGATCACACTCATAAAAATAAACATATAAACTCACCTGAGACAAGGCCCATCAATATTTTATCACCTAGTGGACCACCTTACCCTACTCGGCTATCCTACTTGAATTTCACCATCAAGGGGAAAACCCACTCCGTTCTTTGGTAGAGTATAAACTCTAGATAGAAGGTATATTCTAGATAAGTGGCCTAGCTTGGCTTTAGGTCTGTGAAGTGTAGGGAGAAATCTCCTATAACAAGCCACATACCTAGTCTAACATGGAGTTCTTCTTGAGAACTAAAACTAACCTGAAACCAACTCTCGATTGTTTTCTAGTACCTTCGATAACCAAAATCTCATCTCACTATCTGATTAAGGCATAAGCCAATATGAGACTAAAATTAATATCTAGGAGTTAATAATTTATGGCTATATGTTCTTTTTTTGCTTTTTTATTTCCTTCTATATTTTGGAGTTGGTAAGAACATTTTTATATTGATTTACAAAATCAACACTATTCATAATACTCAGGTTGTATAGCCTATTATATCAAGTTTTTTGAGTGTTCATCCTGCTTATACAGACCTCTTGCATCCTCTATTTTGCCTAGATTTTGCATTTGTTTTTCTAAAACTTTAGATTTTTCATCTCTCAAGATTCCATAGTGATTGACATCAGTTAAATCCATTGATGTTGGTAGACTTTATCCTACTAACATCAGTCAAGTGATCAATGTCGATGACTATGTAATTTGGTTATTTTTAGTTTTCTCAAAATAGCAAGCTAAAATAACCTATCTACCTGCACCCAAACCTAGTTTTTCCTCACTTTGTCACTAATACAGAGTTTTAAGACTGTGTATACTTCTTACATGGTATTGATGTGAAGCCAAGCCAAAATTCTTGCCGATTACGTAAGCTAAAAACCACTTCCACCATCCCCTTTTGTTGCTGATTCTATCATAGAACATACTTAAAATATAGAGCATACTCTAGCCCCAATGAAATTCCCATTGTGCTTGAAAGATATCAATATTTTGCTAGATTTCTTGATCATAATGTGGTAGCCCTTCAACATTACCTTGTCATGAGCCAAACCCACAATTCTTTAGGTGACCCATTATATGGTATGCTAACTTCTTTGATGGAAAAAAATTCAATTTCAACTGTCTCCACTATGTTCCCCATGGTTACTCAAACCACCGCTTCAACAAGTAACCCAACCATAAATAATGTCTAAAATTTAACATCATCAACTACCCAATCTCACCTAACCCCTATTGTGACTTCCTTGTCTTCACAACCACAAGCAGTTTAGTCAAGTCTAACCCCATTTTAGAATTTGGTGGTACCCATCCTGTCTACTCTTGCACCTATAATTACATGTGTTATGACTCACCATTCACCTAGTATAACCATGCCAACAACCCAACCTCCAATAACAACACTCAACCAAAGCATTATCTCTAACCCAAAAAGACAAGACCCTTTCATTTTTGCCCCCCAACCTATGACTCATTACCCCTATGTTGTGTCAACACAATCATAGAAAGCCATGTCATACTCTACCTCTACTTCTTATTATACTCCCTATAACTTAGGGTGTATCTCCCAAACCAATCCCCCTCTAGACCTCATTAAGATGCTGATGGACAAGATGTCTAGTCTAGAGACATCTGTATCGGGTTCAAAGAATATGTTATCTTATGATCAGATATGCAATGAGCCCATCCATATTTTTGTGCTTATTCACCCTTATCCAAACTAATGGGAACTCCCCAAATTTACTTGCTTCCATAGTAAAGAGGATCCACAACAACATTTACAAGCATTTAGACATGCTTGCTATTTTATAGGGCGTGATGATGCATTACTACTTCATACCTTTCTTATGTCTCTTTTGGGTGCTGCCCTAGATTGGTATAGCTCTATAACTCAACACTCCATTTTCTCATTTACCCAACTCATACAATTATTCCTAGACCATTTCTCTATCAAAATTTCTAAAAAGTTTTCTATTACGAACCTTTATTTTATGAAATAATTTGATGATGAGTCTATTGTAGATTTTATTGCTCGCTCAAGAGGCTTAATCAATCAAATCTACTTCTCTTTACCCCAACCTGAGCTTATTGAGCTCTTCTTGAGGGCATGTGCTAAGCACATTTTATCCACACTCTGATTACAATTTTTTTTCACATTTGATGAAGTCTTTACAATGGCATACAAACTCAAGATCTGGGCTATAAATGAAGATAGAGTTAAGTTGCATAGTAGGAATGCCATTTCCAAATCAAATGACTCTTATTCTAAACCTTCTCCTTCTAGCCAAAACTCTAAAGGCTCTGCCAATGCAGTGGTCGTTAAATCATCTTCTTCCACAACCACAAACCAACCTAATTCCTCAACCTCACAAAATCCAACCAAGCAATTCCAACAATGGTATGAATAAAGATGATACACTCTCATTGGGGAGTTATATACTTTCATTTTGGAAAAACAATTACAACAGGAAGCCATAACCCTTCCTCAAATCAAGCCTCCTATACAGTTTGATCCCTCTCATCCTATTCCTATTTGGTACAAGGAGGGTGAGTTTTGTGGCTACCATTGAGTCAAAGGCCATAATTCTAATAACTATAAAACATTCAAGAACATTGTTCAAGACATGTTTGATAGGGGTGATCTCATCTTGGATAACCCTTATGCACTTGCTAATAAAAATATGGATGTGTTCAAATAGCCTTTTCCTAACCATTCACCCAATTAAAATATTGTTCAGACTATAACTAATAACTCATGTGATCATAATATCCATACGGTCAATATGGTCTTTCCTTTACCTCCGGCCCAGCCTATCCCACAATAAGAGGCACCAATTTTACCTACTCCTCCCCCACCATCGATGGAGTTTATTTTTCCCATCCTTACTCCTCAGATAGAAGAGCCTACTTCACCCATTCCACTCCCACATGAGGAAGGGAATCCTTTACCTCTCCTTTTACCATAAGAGGAGACTGTATTGCCAGTTCTTAATGCACCCATTTTACCTATCCTCTTACTAATTGAGGACCACACCTTACCCATTCCTCAATTACATGCTGAGGGGAACATCATTCCTATGCTATAGCCTCTTGAGGAAACTTCTTCACCTTCCTTTCCTCCATTAATGGAAGGTATTACCCCATCCATTCCTCCTTTGCACCTAAAGGAGCTAGTGTTATCTACCCCTACATTAGACGAGAGACCTATTGTGCCTACTCCCATTCAACCAATTTTACTACTTATTTTACCTATAAAAGATCATAATTTACCTATTCCTTACCCATATGTTGAGGGAGAAATTATAATTATACTATACCCCCTTGAGGAGCCTTCTTTGCCTACCTCTCCCCCACCCATGGAAGACCATGCCTCTTCTCTTGTCTTTGTCGAAGAAGAACCTGTTATGGCTCTTTCTTGTCTTTGGCCTGAGTTAATAGAGGCCAAACATTTCCCTCTTTCTCAATAACCTAAGCCTTCTAAAGAAGAAACTATAAGGCCTATGTCGACTTTATCTAAACCCTTCTCACGGTTAGTGGAAAATCTAGATTTTTTTGACTCCACAAAGCTAGTTCATGCGGCATTTTGGGATCAAATTAAAACTCCTTATCTTACACAATAAGTGTCATCCTCTACTACCAATCCCCTCTCTCCCCAAGGTCTTTGACAAAGTCATAAATTCTTCACCAAAATCACCATAAGTTCATCCATCTACATCAAAACCCTCACCCTCATAGGTGTCTACCACATTAAAGCAAACTAGGGCTTTAGGCATTCGTCTGATCTCTAATCTGATTCATCCATAGGTAAAAATCAATTTGACTCTCGAATCACAAGTTGGAGTTCTATGGCCTAAACTAAGGAAGAATGTTAAGCTTCCTAAATCTCATCGATCCTTCCCTCTTCCACCGTCAACTTTGCCTTCAATTTTGGGACCACATCCCTCTACTTTAGTTGGGGCATCACTGATCTATGCAAAACCAAAGGCTAAGTTACCTCCACTACTACCTCTGCCACCTAGTAGGCCTTTCAAATCTGACACCATGACACTTACCACCAAGAAAGTGCCAACAAAACACATGGCTCCACTTCCACCTAAAAAGGTACCATGTTAAATCACTCCCATGACTCCTAAACCAAAGAAGGTGTCTACCCTCATTACAACAACAAGTGCTAACCCACTCGTAGGCTCTCAGATCTTTTTACTACACCAGTTGTTGCAATCCTTTATAATAACTCTTCCTCCCATTAAGCCTTATAACCCTCTTGGACCAAAGCCATCTTGGTTTGATTATACACAAGTGTGTCTATATCATCATTTACCTGGACACAATACGGAGAGTTGTAAAGCTCTCATGGTAGTCATTCAACAACACTTTGATATTGACACTCTCTTTATTGATACTCCCATTAATATTCCTATTATTCCACCTATGATATCCATAATGTCTCATACCATTCCACCTAAATTCAAACCTAAAGATGTTGCCGTACCCCCTTTGCCACCTCCTTCACCTATGTTTTAGATCAACATGATTAATGTGGCCATGCGATCACAAAGTCAAAAGGATAAAGGTAAGGAAAAGGTCACTGCCCCTTGGGCTCATCTATTCTCCAAAGACACTCCTCTGAATCTCAATATTTTCATCTTAGGTGTCTCAAAACCAAAAAATTCAAAAGTTATTCAAAACTCGATGGTGAAACAACTTCACCAAACCCCTATGAAAATGGTCTTGTATGAGTTAATCTAAAACTCACCCCAACACCGTCAAGCTTTGATTAGTGCCTTGCAAGTGATTGAGGTACAACTTGATGATCTTTAGCCTCTTGCAGCTTTGGTCAACTCTCTTAACACCATCTCCCTAATTTCCTTCAGTGATTCAGAAATACTACTTAAACACTTTAAAGATCAAGATTATTCATTTTTTATCACCGCATATATCGATCAAACTCATGTCATAAGATTCATTATTGATAGAGGATATTGTATTACTATTATCTCCATCCATGCCTATAAACAACTACCCCTTCTCGATAATTGCATGTCTCAAACTGATGTGATGTTAACTCCTTTAACGACATCACAACTACTACAGTGGGCACTATTTTCTTACATATCCATGTGGGTCCCTAAATAATTCATGAGCTCTTCTATATTATAGAAGGAGAGTTCCAGTACATCATACTTATTAGATGACCTTGGATACGTGCTATGGCATGTGTGCCCTCAACTTTGCATTGCTACATCAAGTTTGAGCACAATGGGAAAGTGCATGTTCTTTCTATCGACCCACCTCCTTTCAAAACATGTAATATGACTTATAGCCCCAATCATGTTCTCATTCCATTAAAGACATCATCTCCTCCACATTATACTTCTAAAGCTTCCACAAGCTCCACTACCCCAGTTACACAAATACTGACAACATAAATTACTGACAAAGACCCCATGGAGGAAACTTTAAAGCGTCTATCACTTAGAGAATATTGTTTGTTGACACTCAACATGTTCCATACTCCACAAGAGTATGGAAAGATTCATATGCACCCTAATTATGATCCTTGTATTAGGATGGTCATCTTGTATGGTCCCCCTAACCTTCAAACTAATTTCACATATGGGGGAATTGATTGAGCTCCCACTATCGGCAATCCATCCTCTTCACCATAATGATTTACTTGTGACTTCTCTTTACTAGGCAAGCCTAGATTTTCTCACACCTATCTTTATCAATGTGCTTAGAAAGGATTTGGTTTGGGTCATTATGAGCAGGGTGTTCATACGCTCATTGAATATCTCACCAACAAAACCATTGAAAATGCCAAAAAGTAGCATGGAGTGGGTTTTGATGAACCAACTAAACTCACTAAAGTTTCTCATATACCAATTATCAAAGAGCCAACCTCTCCTTCTCCATCCTCTCTTCCACCATCACATGTCAAATTAGAAGTATTTATACCTCCTAATTTTTTTTTAATAAATGCCATCCATTTGGGCCCCCTCATCTATCACCTGGGTAAGGAAATAAGGTCCCTTCCTCTCATTCATCCTAAAATGATTATTGAAGACTCTCCCACTATCAACACTATCCAATGCCAAGATGATGATGTTATTCTCACATACATGGGTGTAGATTATTTCTAATCTAATGATCACTCCCATTAGAAACATAAGCTATGTTAAATGAATCAGCCATTGACATTAATTTACCCTCTCACAATAACCTCTGTGTCCATAATATTGGCCAATCTTTGGATTCATCGTAGCAAGAAAATTATGCCACATTTCTTAATGACCATAACAAATCCTTCACTTGGTCTTATAATGACATGCCTAGTATCGATGCCTATATCATCACCCACAACATTGTCACCAACTGAGATGCTAAACTTGTTAAGCAGAAGCTTTGAAAAATGCATTCTCATATTTCTCTCCTTGTCAAAGAAGAGCTCCAATGCCTTTTTTTTGTTAACTTTATTCAACCCATCGACTACTCACAATGGGTTTCTAATATTGTTCCTATCATAAAAGCGATAGGGGGAATCCACATCTGCACTGACTACCATGACCTAAACCTCACTTGTCCAAAGGATGACTTCCCTTTGCCAAGTATCAACCAACTTATTGATTTAACATCTTGCCATGAGATGTTATCACTTATAGACAAGTTCTCAAGTTACAATCAAATCTTGGTTGCTCCTGATGATCAACACAAGACAACATTCATTACCCCATGGGGGACTTTTTATTATCGGGTCATGCCCTTTGGTCTAAAGAATGCTGGTGCCACTTACCAATGAACCATGACTTACATCTTCCATGATCTCCTACACAAAATTATGGAAGACTATGTGGATGACTTACTCGAAAAGTCTAAACTTTTCCAAGATCACTTGATGATTCTCAAAATCATATTCACTCATCTCCTCCAATATAACGTTTGACTAAAGCCAAAGAAATACATCTTTGTTGTCTTTTTTGATAAGATCTTAAGCTTTATTGTTTCTCTCTATGGTTATTGAAGTTGACCCTGCTAAGGTTCGAGCAATACTAGACATGCCTCCACCTACTAATATCAAACAACTCCACAGTCTAAGCTTCAATCAATCCACCACTTCATCTCCCAGTTTTTAGATCATTGCCAACCCTTTCACCATCTCCTCAAAAAAGATGTCTCCTTCCATTGGAATATGGATTGCTAGGAAGCTTTGACATACTCAAATGATGTCTCCTTTCCCCACCAATTCTTTTTCCACCTAAGGAAAACCAGCCTTTCTACCTTTACATCTCTATAATAGACCATTCTTTGGGTGCTATGATTGCACATCAGGATGATCACCATTGAGAAAAGCAATTTAATACATAATTCACACATTTATTATGAAACTCGATATACTCATACCAAAAATCTTTGTTTCACATTGGTCTTTACATCTTCCAAGCTCCATCATTACCTCTTAAATTAAAAAACCTACATCGTCACCCATATTGTTCCCCTCAATACATGCATTCCGAGCCATATCAAAACCAATGTGTAGCTTGATGGCTCATGCTCCTTGCTAAATTTGACTTAGAATTTATTCAATAAAAGTCTATCAAGGAGCAAACGATCACTGCTCAGTTAGCTATTTCCCCTTTACCTGAAAACCAACCTTCAAACCTTGAATTCCTTGACGAATCTATCATAATGCTTTCCATCAATGATATCTCCTATCAAATGATGATGTTCTTTGACAGGTCTAAATGTCAACACGGTGGGGGTACAGGGGTCATCCTCATCCCTCTTGATGGTGAGCCTATGCCTTTGTCATTTAAACTAGATTTTGAATGTACTAACAATATGGCAGAATATGAAGCTTTGATCTTAGGGATTCAAGCCACTATTTTCTTGGGTGTCAAATCAATAACCATTTTTAGTGACTCTCAGCTAGTGGTTAATCAGCTTAATAGTTCCTACCTATGCAAAAATGAAATTCTACAGTGATATAAATATCATGTAGATATGTTATTGGAATCATTTCACTCCTACCTCTTGAAAACTATTCCTCGATCTATAAACAAGTTTGCTAACACAATGGCTTCTCTTGCTTCACACGTACCCTCTTCACCCTCTTCCTCAAAAATCTATGTCATTGTACATCACTTAACATTTCCCTCCTATGTATCAATTAACATCTTTTTTATAGGAAATGTAACACACAAACCACATGACTTATAGTACAAATAAATCACGAATTACCTCTCCTTTTCTATTACCCCTTTTGACCTCTCTAACAATGGGAGATGTGCCTTCATGAAATGTGTCACTCATTACACTATGATAGGGGGACTTCTCTATGAGGGAGGTTTCGATGGTTTCCTCCTTAGATGCCTCACTAGTACTGAGATCCCCTTCACCATTAAGGAATTCCATGACATGATTTGTGGTGGACATTTCAATGGTAGCACAGTTGCCAAACGTATCCTTTGACTTGGCTACTATTGGCCAACACTCCATCAAGACTATAGCTATTATGTTCAATAGTGCATCGAATGTAAACAACATGCTAACCTTCTTCACATTCAAAGCCATGTCTTACAAGTCACTAAAGACTTCTAACCCTTTTCCCAATGGGGTTTGGATCTAATCGGTAAGATTAACTCTCATTTATCTCTCCATCATTGTTCCATCGTTATTGCTTCTGAATACTTCACCAAGTGGGTTGAGGCCATTCCTCTCATCTCTACTAAGGTTGAAAAAATTGTTGACTTTATCAACCATCACATCATCTATCATTTTGGTGTCCCCCATAAAATTATAATACATAATGGCAAATATTTCAAAAATAAGACTGTCTAAAAGCTTTGTGATGCTTTTGGAATCAAATTAAGCTTCTCATTACCATACTATCCACAAGAAAATAGACAAGAAGAAGCTTATAACAAAACCTTAATCAAAATCCTCACGAAGGTAGTCAATGATACTAGCAAGGATTGGCACATGCACATTATCTTTGCTTTATGGGCTTACCACACTAGCATTCGAACCCCTACAGGTGCTACACCTTTTTCCTTGGTTTATGGGATGGAAGCTATTTTGCCTCTTGAGTTCCAAATTCCTTCTCTTCACATTTATCTACAAGACATAATTACTAATGATGACATTTACCAAGAATATTTGGTTCAACATGAGTTGCTTGATGAAAGTTGTCTCACAGCCCTCAACCACCTCCAAATCTATCAAGAGCATATCAAATGCACTTACAACAAAAACCTCAAGGAGCAAGATTTCAAAATCAGAGATCTCATCTTATAGCAAAATCAACATGTGATGAACATAGAGAAAATAAAATGGGGTAAGTTTGTTCCTAATTGGCTTGGAACCTACATCATAACTCATAAGTATGGCTTCAAAACTTATCACTTGTATTCTCTCGAAGGAAGGCCAAAACTTGAGCCTTTAAATGCTTTCTACCTATGACAATTCTTTTGTTAATCAAGTGACACTTCACCTCATGTTTAACTTGAGCTCATCCCTTGAGCAACCCTATTACATTCATCTCCCTTTCTCTTAACCCTTATTCCTACACACTTAGTTAACTACAAAGTGCTATGGTTTTGCCCTAAAATGGAAAACCTTTAAGCCTCTATGGTCATGTCCATGACTAAAGTAAAAAAACAAACAAAAAAAAACAAAACAAATGGGATATATAGACAAGTTATAATCTCTCAAATCATAATTCTTAACGTAGACTAATCCCTTTAAGGACAACTAGATAACTTCTCCTTGATACTATAAATAGACTTCTCCCTTGAAAGATAGCTATTAAAAATCAAAAACAAAATCTTAGACCACTCCCTTGAAGGATGTTTAAGGCAAGCTTTGTTATCAAGGTAAATAATGACTTAGAAGCTTCTTGTATTGATCAGATTCATATGACCTCAAAACAAATAAAATTCCATTATAGGCTCCCCACATTGGCCAGCTTACACAATTTTTTTTTTAAGTCATGGACTTGCCCATAGTAGCTCTTGGCTCACCCATAGAAGGGGCATATCATCCCCACTAAGAAGGTTATGCTACCCAATTACTCATTCCTTTTACTTTTTTCCTCCCATACTCTTTCAAGGGACTTTGAACTCACTTGACACAAGGTGAGTATGACACTTCTCTTTCTTTCCCATCCCAATCACATGTCAATTTATCTTCTGAGATCGCATCTCACAACAAGATTCAATCACCTTCTCATCTTTCTACCAATCTTTCTTGATTCTTAGAGTTATGTGTTTAAAAAATATTCTCATTCACATACCCATCTCAATCAAATATACTCACATAACTACCCAAAACCATACTAAAACTAACAAACCATTGCCCATTAATCTGTTTCATATAATCACATGTGAAATACACTAAACATTCAACCATAATTTCTCTAACCAACAATAAATAGGAAAACTATCAAGCCTATGCCATTTATTTAAAGAATACACCATCAAAAATATGGAAAAATTTTGAAATAAAAAAACATACCCAACCCATTCATTTTAAGCATACACCATCACAAGTATGGAAAAATGCTAAGAGGAAGCTAACCAATCAACTATGCATATACCATCACACATATGGGAAATGTTAGTCTAACTCAACTAACATGCTCAACATTAACGTAACATTAACATAACATAAACATCCACATCATTATAATAACTTCAACATCATCACCATCACATAAACACATCTCAAAATAACAAACTCTCATATATACATATACACACACACACACGTAGAATATGAATGTACATCAATAGATCATATCATTATCATCTCTCTCTCCAAAAATTACATCTTTCATCTTCGATTCATAGGCTGGTGTGTATATAACATATATAACAACATTAAAAATATCATCTGGCACTTAGAATACTCAAGTCTATAGTCATGGTCGTGAAGTAGCAGTATCATCACCAATCTCTACCTATCTACATCTAAGTGAGCTAAAATCCATGTCACATGTCACTAATCTCTCTTACTCTCTAGCCTCAGAATACCTCTGGATCTATGAGAAATCCCTGATGGCTCTCTCATAATATGTAATCCCATCTAAGGTAGTGTTGTACCTCACTAGAGATATAGTCTATGGTGGAACCATCAAACCTACTATAGGACCTTGTACTAGTCCCTATGGTTGAGAAGGAGTAGCCTATCCTACTACTCTCAAACTATCTCTCTCTATTGTCAGTGTAGTAACCTGGTCTTGTAATGCCCTGACCTATCCTTACAATTTTGTAACCTACCTTTATAAGATCAACACCTGTGTTTTTGCTATATCTCAGGACTATACCACTACATCCTAGGCCTGTATAATTGCAGCTCTCTCTCTCTCTCTCATCACTCCTTGTAAATTTGGTCATGGCCTCTTGACTTGAACCACAAGATGCAAACCTATCCACCACACAAGATAAATCACTATGCATCCAAGATCTACCACATCTAGGCCTACTAGTAGTTCCTCAAAATTTGACTCATCTATCTCCTACGGCAAAGGTAGGGGTACTTATATATCATCCCTCCTATATAGAGGAAAGGTAGGAGACACATCCAATAATAAGCCAAACTATCTCCTAACCCAAGCCATAGGTATCATCTCTAACTCTCCAGCTCATCTCCCTTTGACCCATAACATGCTCTATAAATCAACAAGCTACTCTGCCTATCCTCTGAATGTAGGGTATGTCAAGTAGCACCTCCAAACAATATCTATAGGAGTCAATCCATCTATCATATGCCTATAATAATCAATGTCTCGTACTATGCCATCTACTCATGTTTGGCCCATAGCCTCTCTTCAACATTTGAACCCAACTTCGAAACTAGCTACAATCATGGTGGGTAGCCCCAATGGTCGTGTCACCATGATGTGCTCATATGCCCAATAATAGAGTAAATTCCTGACACACAAACTATACCATCATCATAGCCTCAAACCTCCCAACTCTCTATATAACTGTGTCATAAAATTTGGTCCCCATGCATACACTATCCACTTCTCAACCATCTATGGAAACACACCTATCAATGCAATAGGAAATCTCCCCCTATCTACATCTGGTAGTGTATATACTATAATCCCTATCATCATTAGGATACTCAATCGATGTTACTCCTCATCGATAGTGTATGACAACTCATATGAAAAGCTCATTGAGTGATAGGTTACCTCACTAACTACTCTTTAAACAATGTTGCCATGTGAATATCATGCTCCTCTCTTGAACATG
Source organism: Torreya grandis (assembly GCA_037957365.1). Lineage (NCBI taxonomy): Eukaryota > Viridiplantae > Streptophyta > Pinopsida > Cupressales > Taxaceae > Torreya > Torreya grandis. The sequence continues at coordinate 2,363,556 of JARHVA010000639.1, read as the reverse complement.
AGATGAGATCCTCACCCTAGAGTGGAAATTGTAAAATATTGTACATGTCTTTTTATGTCACTGTCACCTCTCTGATAGGAAAATAGAAAGTGTTGTTGGTGTGATCCCACCTCTCTATCAAAGCTATCATCAAGCTAACATCATGTGTAATCTAAAAATATCATTACACTTCTCCTAACCCTATGGCTTTCATGTGCTCCCAATCATCCATGGTGACATCTCTCCTTATCCTTGTTAGCAACGTAGGTAGTCAATCTCATAATGTCAACTCTTGTCTATCCTACGTCCACACACGCAAACCTCAAATCACATACGTTCCAATATAAATTTCCACCCTTTTTTTCCTTCTCTTTGGGAGAACTACATTGGCTTAAGGCCCTCATCTAGGATATGTAGGTAGCACTCATTTGACATGGGGTATTCTGAGGTTAGCTCGGTTGTATAGCCACATAACTATCTAACTTGTTAAACTACCTAAACCCTAGGCTTAACTACCTATCCCTAAACCCTAATCCTAACAAGCTATCTCTCAACCCTAGGCCTAACTACCTATCTTTCAAATCTCAGCCTCACAGCTTATATCTCAAACCTTCGACCCCACAACATATCTTTTAAGCCCTAGGTTGCATGACCTGTTTCAATTTACCTTTTCTTAACCACTTCCTTTAACAAAATTTTAATTATACCTCATCCTTTTTCTGTACTCACTGGGAGAACTACATTGGCCTAAGGCCCTCACCCGAGATATGTAGGCAACACTCAGTCAACATGAGGTCTTTTGAGGCTAGCTCAACCATTAGGCTCATCGACTAACTCAATTGGGGATCCAAAATTGGCCTTTTCTTCCTATTTTGGGTTTTTCAAGGTAATTGACATTGATCTTATACATTGATATCAGTGGTTGGTGTCAGCCAACATCAATGCCTTATCAATTGACATCGATGAGCCCCATTGACATTGATGACTAGTTCAGCCCTAGGGATAAATAACCCGCCTCCAAAATTTAGGTTTTTCCCTAAAAATTACCCACAACCCCTCCTAAATTCACCCAAACTCACCCTTACCTAATTTCCTACCCCTCTAATTACAATCTCTCCACCTAAACATAACAAATTAACCTAAATAACAAATTAACTAGCTTAAAATTAAAATTAAACTCAAAGAGCATCTTACCTCATCTCTTTGTCTCCTTTAGGTTGGAATGGCTGACACTTGTTGTGACATGCCTCTAATTGCATCCCCTCTTACCTCTGCTATCTCTACCCATACCAACACTCTCTCAGTCACATCATTATCCACCAAGTGCTCAATCCAACCCTCACTCTCACACACTCCTCTCAACCACTTATCTCTCACCAACTCACCACAAACAGACAAGCTAGAGCTATCTTATGCCCCACAACACTTAGATATTTTTTTCTCTAATCAACTCTCATAAATTAGTTTTGGTGGGCTACCAAACCCCTTTTTGTCAAGTTTGGTCACCCACTAATATAGGTAATCTTGACCTAAGGCATTGTTGTTGGTAATACTTCTTACTGACATCGGTGACATAATCAATGTCAGCAACCTTAAACTTAGAGTTTTCAACCCCAACCACCACCCTTTAGACTACACCCTAAGTCCAGGGAAACTTGGAGATCACATATATCTCCCCAACCATGACACCTAACCTTAGAGATCACTTAAATCTCTACCCACGATGACTTTGACCGAAGATCATTAATATCTCCTTGACCATTGACCATTTTGAACTAACCTTGCATTGCTTGTCTTGACTACTTTGCTACCTCGCTATAGTTGGATATTATACACACACATGTATATTAGGTGTTTGGGATCATGGCTAAGCCAGTCCTATCACTTGTAACCTTTTATGTTTACCAAGAGCACTTCCTACCTCAGATACCTAGAACTCATGGACCATTGGAACTACAACTTTGATCATTTTAACCTTATTAGCTATCACTTACAAACTATGATTTACTTATTTCTATCTGAGTCCTCATCTTTACTTGTTATTGAAAGTATGTACTATAAATTATAATAGTATATGCATAAGAAATGATACCATGTTCTCACTCAACACCCACCCACCTAATTAACTCCTTATCAAACTAGTGCTTGATTCTAGATTCTCCTCCATTAGTTCCTATTTTGAGGGGGGATACCTCATCCCATATATGGAGCATTCAAATCTTATTTTTGTCTTGCAACTTGTTAGTACAAATTACAAGACAAAAGGGGCAAATGTAGACACCAAAATTATGTCACACATGTGCGTAACTCTCTGTGTCGAAACCCCCTCGATCCCCTTTCAATAATTAGCCTTCCTAACCCATGTTTTCACCCCTCACACATTTAATTAATTTAAAAATATTTAATTAAGTTAATTAAAAACTACTTATGCCATCTTACTTGGCCACCTCATCCTAAGACTAATTCTTACCCTCTGAGTCACCTCAAGACTTACTCCCCTAATCCTAACTACCCATGACTTGTTCTCACCCCTAACATAAATTCCTAACCAGCTACATTATTTTTAACCTCAAATTTCTACTGTTTCCTAATGGACACCACACTTGTTAGGAGAAGGAATAAAAAATAAGCTAAATATATCCCTTTTACCTATTCTCATACCACTAACATCGGTCAGCCCTCAATCGACATCGACATGATCATCGATATTGGTTACTTAAGCAAAATTCCAAGCTAACATTCAAGTCAGTAGAATAAAAAAAATCAATCATTCAAGTACAGTCTTTGGCATTCAACTTTTTACATCCAGGCTTACCGTTACTTTGCATAAATTAGTCTAGATTAGGAATTGATATACTGCATAGAGCTTGGATTCTTTTGAATTAGTAGCACATGCTTATCTTTTCTATTCATGTATTGCTTCAAACACACCTCATCGGAGCCATCTATCTGGCACTCATAGTTCATCCATTTCACCAACTTAGTATACTTCTATGTTTTATAATTCCTTTAAATATTCATTTTACATTTACTTTATGTTATATTATTTATCATTTTATGAACATCCTGACTCTCCCTGTGATGGAGTTGTAAAACTCCTTCCCCTATTTCCCTCTACTTCAAACATACCAACCCTCTATCTAGACCCACCTAAATCTTACCCACTCCCTTACGACTCTTCTCAATCTCACAAACCTGACTAGCATCTACCTACCAACTTAGAAAAGTCTCCTACAACCTCCTTAAAACCTACTGCCCCTATTGACATTGATCACATAAATGAGATTGATCATATCTCCTTACTGACATTGGTAGCCTAACTAAAATCAATGACTATGTATTTCCATCAACTTCTCTAAGCCTTTCTAAACAACCTCAAAAACACAAATAACTCACATTACCTGCATTGTATCACTCTCTATTGCACTTATACTGTAAGAACAACATGAATATTTCCCTCTTACTCTCTCTTTCATTTTGTTATTCATTACCATTTTGTTTTAAAAAGTGGGTTGTCATCCCTAATAAAGTTTGACACTTCCAAGAATAAGCACATAGCTTGGTAGCCCATTCATATATCTACTAACAAATATTTTTGGTGGTAGTGCTTTATTATTCATAAGTAGTCCTTCCTAGCCAAAGAGGAGTGCTCAAATTCATCTAGATATAGAGCACAACCAATCTGGGTTCTCTCTAATCTCTAATCCCTACCCTTCATCTTTATTTCTCCTTAAACATCAAATAGATTCAAATTTTAGTGAAATAGGGATCAAGTACCTTTCACACTAGCAAAGTGATGATTGATGGGTGCTAGGTAGGAAAAGGTATTGATAGAGAAGTGATGGATGGAAGATTAAAATATTGAAAAGGTGATGTGTGCCAATAATACTTAGCCAAATGGATGATGAAATGATGGGTGACCACTTAGATCAGGTTCCAAGACTAAATGTGGTATCCAAAGATGGGATGGATAAGAAGACAAGAGATGGATGGAGATGGATACCACTAGGGGATTTGGGTAAGACAAGACACCATGGACTATATTTTTATTTTTTTTCAAATTTTATGATTTTTAGGTTTTTTGACATATTTCAATTTTTAGGTATTTTTGGGATATGTATGTACACTATACAAATGGGGTTACTAGCAAAGGGAATATCAAGATTATCAACTAGGGTGAGGAACAAAGGGATGATGGATGAGATGAAAAATGGGATGAGGGTGATGTGAACCAAGGAGGAATGGACTAAGGATTTCCAATGATGGAACAAGATGGTTAGTTATCTGGGTGTCCATTGGAGGATATACTGAGATGGTTTGAGAATAGTTCTCAAGACACCATCAACTTACTTAAGAAGGTCAAGACAAGAGATGCAAGGAGAGATAAGGTGCATGATATGATGGTAGACAATGGATGGAGGCAATGGACAAGGGACATGAATAGATGAAATGGAAAGATTTTACTTCAAGTATGGAGGTATAATGCAGATAATTGATTATTCTACAATGATGTTGAAAACCAATTTTTATCATGGTACTTACCCAAGATACTAGAAGACTAGTTTTCACCATTACATGTTTTTTTTTTAATTTTTGACTTTATTGGGCATCTCAAATTATTAGATGACAAGCGAGATACAAGGTCTGAACACTGGATGGATTATTTAGCCAACATTTATTCTACAAAAAGATGATGCTAGGACTGTGTAATGGTGACCTTTATTGACTCTTGATTTAACATCCTCTGAACATTTTAACTAGGTGTCTTCATGATCCCTAAGAGGGACAACACTGCCTAGGGATGTGAGATGTGATTTGTATGGGGGGATGTTGTGAATGTGATGAGGAGATAGAGGATGTGAAGGATGGATGTGATCATGATGGATGATATGATGAGATGGGAAGAGAAAATGGGGTTTGATAGTTGCATACACCATTAGATATGTTGGAAGGGATTCTTTAGTTGGTGCCATGAGATTAAGGGATCCAAGACCTTTTGCCTTGATGATTTTTTAACTCAAGAATTAAGAGGATGATCAGCCTTGCAATTATTAATTTTGAATTTATGATTTTGATTTCCCCTTGGTGCTTGATTTTGGGCTTCACTAGGGAAGATTGATTTTTGACTTGATATATGATTATTTTGACTTTAATATGCCCCTGGTGCTATATTTTGGGCTTCACTAGGGGAAGACATTTTTTAATTAGGCCAATTATTTTATTTTTCTTGACTTTGATTTATGGGATCAAAGATAATTTGATGATGATTTATGTTTTTTGGAATATGGTCTTAGACTTTTGTATTCGTGGCACATGATGTTAAATGCTGAGGGGAACCCAATGATGCATGTTCCTATTTATTCCCTGGTTGGAGTGAGATATAAGGATTATGGATGAGAGGTGGAGGATTATTGGGATGGTGAATTTTGGGTGATGGATTAAGGGGATAATGGGAATCATATTCCTCATAAAGGTCACTAGGAGCCCTAGCTTTAACATCAGAGAAAGTGTCCTCAAGAATCTTAAAAGGATCACTAAGACATGTATCCAAGGTAGGATCAGATCCACTCTAAAACATTGATAAAGCATTCAAGAACTTAGTTATGACATCATCAAACTGAGTGGTATATTCAAAAGAGTATGAATTATCACTATCTACTATAGTATTAATAAGGGATGATGAAACTGATGAGGAATCTAACTTGGATGTTGGTATGGAACATGATCTAGATGTAGATATAACTTGTTCAGAATCCAGTACTGATTTTGATGTACATGATATTATGCTACTAGTAAATAAGTGACTATCTATGATTTTTCTCTCAATGGGGGGTATTTGATGTGATGGGTGAGAGGGAGATGATGGATGAATAATGGATGAAGCAAATATAGTACCATGAAAGGGATTATGGGTTATAGAAGGACTAGGTTTATGGGGAGTAAACTTATTTTGAATGGATGGGCAGTCATAGATGGGGGGATCATGGAGGATGGATAGGATATCTTGACCTTGGATTGGAAGGGTATGGGTTTGATCATGATAGGGAATGGAATTTTGACATTCCTATTCTTACTCACCTAGGGATTTAAATTTATCTAATTCATCCTTGATTACTATGTCACCACTATTGATGAGGTACTAGACATAGTCTCATAATTTTTGACAGCATTTAAGGGAGTGCCCCCAAGTTTGATGATATAGATAGTATTGATTTGCCTTATACCGAGAGGGATTAGGCTTAGTGGGATCAATATGTCAGATAGGTGGATAGACCATCATGTTGGCAGTGGCTAGTTATTTGAAAAGGTCTTCTAATGATATGGGAAGGGGAGTATAAGGACCTACCTCTCTTTATGATTTGGATGTGGAAGCATTGGACTTATGATTAGATGGTTATGGATATGACTGGGTGGATGGATTTTAGGTGGCCAAGATTGGATTCCCTTTGCTATTAGGAGAAGGAGTGGATGGTTGGCTATGGCTAGTGGATGAGGGATTGGAAGGGAACTGACATGAAGGAGTTTGTGTTGGAGGTGTAATGAGTGAAAGGGGATCAATGCCTTCAAAAAGTGGGACATCCATCGCAATGAACTGTAAAAGGATCTCATCCTTGTTGGCCACTATGTATTGGTCTAGGAAAGAGGGATCCAATTGTATAGTGGTGGGTGATAAAGATGATGAATTATGATTAGTAGATGGAGGATTTGACTGTGGATGGGTACAAATTAGGGCCAAGGGGTTTTAACTAAGGTTAGTGGATTGTGGATGGGGATGGGATAAGTTTTGATGTTGGACTTGTTTAGGAGGTGAATTTAGGCTTATGCAGTAAAAATCATTGGGAAAATGGGCACCCATATTCCATAATCACAAGAAGAATTCATATTTATTCTCTATGATGTATTGATTGATTAGGGTGATTGCATCAAGGAATGTTGATACTAATTTTGATGAGATAGGGGATTGTGAATGGGATGTTGGTTTGCGATTATTTAGATCAAGGCTAGAGGGGAGGTGGGCACCCATCTCTAGTGCTCTCATAAGGACTTCATCCTTATGGGTTGAGATGTATTAGTCCATGAGAATCAAGTCCAAACCCATGAGGATGGGTGCTGAAAGATGGTGGGAAGGTAGACTAAGGATTATTTAAAAAAATTAAGGCTGAAGGATCAAACTAGTATGATAGGTGATGATGAGGATGGAATATATAAATATATTAAGGACTATGGTCAAATTTTAGATCAATAGTGCAATAGGTGCTAACAACCTATTGATAATGTCTAGTTTTCAAAATAGCAAAAAGATTAGGGATATGATGGGTTCTTAGATTCAAAATAACAAGAGGATGGTATGATGGGTGATAGTAATGAATAAGGAAAGATGATTTGGACTAGAAATGATTGATATTTTATGGGTTTATATATATTTGAGACTGACAAGGTGATAAGATGCTAATAAGATATTGACTAGGTATAAATATCTGACCATAGGATAAATGATGGTGGAGTAGGATGATAAGATGATGGGATGATAGGAATAGCTCAAAACCTTAGACCAATTTTCTCAAGATGGTATGGTGTAGGATTAGGTGATGAAGGTGATTAGGACAATGGAATAAGGATAAGTGTGATGATGAAATGATAAAGGGGGAATGAAAGGTGGATGGTTTAGACTCGTATATGACCTAGAAGTCAACTAGGATAAGATGATGTGATGACTAGATGGGTGATGAAGGAAAGTTTAAGATAAGTGATTGGGTATGGATTTAAAATAATATGTTATTAAAAAGGTGTACAAGAGAGTAAATTATATACAAGAAGGTAAAACAAGGATATACAAGGTGATGGGATAATGAGACAAGATTGTATGGGGATGATTAGGTTTATGGATGAGGTCGATTTAGGATAGAATATGGATGGTGAGACAAGATGGTATTATAATAGGTGATGGATTATGATAAAATATGTAAGGGGGTGATGTCAATAAAATGATATGGAAATGATCAACACTATGGTATGATTGATGGATAAGGCAAGGTCAAAGTGAGGTGTGATTGATTATGGATGAGGTGGTATTTATGACAAGGTGTGACTAATCTAAGATAGGAGATGGGATAATGAAAACAATATACAAAGAAAGGGTGACATAGATATACAAGATGATGGGGTATGACTAAGATGGGATGAAGACAAGATAGTATGGGATGTGTAAAAGGATGTATAAGGGGATGATATATACAAGGGGATGAGTCAATATGAAGATAAGATAGGTGGCTAAATGGATAATTGTTATGAAATATGGACTATGTGGATAAACAAATTATAATGAGGTATGATGATACAAGGAAATGGGTGAACTATGTGGGTATAATAGGATATGTTGGATGTAAATGATGGATTATGAGGAAAATAGGATAATATATGGATGATATGAATGTATTAATGAATGATACTTGTGAGAGGTGGACTATGTAGGTAGGATGAGATAAATATAAAATAGATGGGTTAATGGATAATTGATGTGAAATATGGATTATGGAGATTAAAATAATTACAAAAAGATAGGATAAGGTGAGGATAAGATGAATGGATGATTGATATGAAAGGTGGATTATGCGGATAAATTAATAAATAATGAATGATGGATGTGAAGGATGACTATATGGATATAATAAAAGTGAATGATGGATTGTGTGGAGATAGGATGATATAAGCACAATATGGATGGAGGAATGAATAATAGATGTGAGAAATGGACTATATGGATAAATGAATTATAATGAAATATGATGATATAAGGATACAATGGGTAGATTAATGGATAATAGATGTGAGAAATGGACTATGAGGATAAAACAAGTGAGGGGATGAGATGATATAAGTATAATATGGGTAGATAAGTGGATGATTGGCGTAAAAGATGGATTATGGGGATAAAATAATTACAATAAGATGTGATGGAAGGTGGATATGATGTAAAGGGGGATGTTCTAAACTATTCTACAAAAATAGGAAAGATGATAATTATATGAGGCTATGGATGGAGGTAAATATTAGGTGCAATATGATGTATGTGGATAGTTATGTGGATATAAATATGAGATGAAAATGTAAAGGAAATAAATGATGAAGAAATTGAATAGAAAGTGGATAATCACTATATGTGGGATGCTATGAGATATAAATAGGATGGTCAATATAGGAAAAATGGGGAAGGAATGTGTTATAAAGTGAATAAGATGTAGTCAAATATACAAGGATATGAAATGGAAGTGTAGACACCTAAAGCTGGCAATCGATGACCTCCAACCAGGCTTTTGACCAATTTCTACCAAAAATGCACAATTTGGCCTAAAAATATTAAAACATGCTAAAATATGTGAAAATAAAATATTCAAGTGCCGATTTAAGCTAGGGTATCCTTAAATGGGGAAATTCAATTTATGGACTAGCTAGCTTTGATCAGATCATTTCAAGTCAAAATGCCAATTTTGCACCTAGGTGCTCTGGATTGCTTCTTTCTATCAAATATCTTACACAAGATGCGTGCCTTAGTTATTTTTTGTTGGTAACATACTAAATGGGAATACGATTTCAATGCATCTGACATCAATTTCTAATTCCAATCTAATTGAATTTTGGACCAATAACAAGGCATTCTGATCAATCTGAGTAATTTGTGCACAAAGTGCTTAAACATACTTAAGAGTTAATTAACCCAAATCAAAGCATAATTAATAATTTCATGAAAACTTATTTTTATAAATAAATATTGAATATCTGCATCATCAGGTGACCTTATTTTTTGGGAAGACATCCCTAGGCCATACATTCTACAAATATCAAGATTCATGCCCTCCATGCCTCATCAATGCCTTCTATGATGCCCTCCATACCTCTTATTTACCCTTCTTCCAATGTCATGATGAGGATAATTATAAAAATAATTCCAAAAATTAAAATTAATCCTCAACCACACATCTCAATCTCAAGATGGATGGTTTATGTTTATTTTAGACATTCTCAAAAATTTATAAATAGAGAGGCCATGAACATCATTTCTAAGATATTTTGGTGTAAAGTTATTATGATAAAATATATTTAAAATCCATTAAAATTAGTGTTACCATTATAAATTGATCCCAATCCAAGCCAATCCATAATCCAAAGGTACCAAAGAGAGATGGAGGTAGCCAAGCTTCCATTACCAAGGTATTCATGAGAACAAGCTAAGCAAGCCACTACAACAAGCATTTTGGAGCATCCAAGGAAGTTAAAAGAGAATTTTTTATGCATTTTAGTTGTGTATTTTATTCATGTTTTTTAAATAAGCTCTCCCTAGTGTCTAGGCCTAGAGATGTTATGCTAGTTAGTGTGTTTCTTTCATTTTATTTTCATTTTGGAACTAACACCATACTAACCATCTTCTCTTGAGTCAAATTCCTAGATCACATATGGCATACCCAATAAGACTGGATGCATCCCACAAATGAAGAAAATCATTTTATAGCTTTAAAATATTCATTTGAACTATTGAAACTCTTGTAAATTGATTTTCTAATTTTTTTTTGTTATTTTTTTTTGCCACAGATTTACACAGTTATCAACATCGGCTAATAAGACCAATATCAGTTGAATAGCTTAATCAACATCGGTTATAAAAACCAACATCGATTGGATACCTATCATCAATCAAATTGGTATAACTGATGTCAATTATAAAATGTAATCATCATCGGTTATATAACTGATGTCGATCACGGTGTTTTTCTTAAAACACAAACCTGATAGCTCTTTTTTTTAAAGTTCATTATTTCAAACCTAAAATATATTCAAGGATAAAGGACATGATAACATATTTTTTATAGGACCAAGCTTGATATTTTCTAAGAACATGTTTATATCACTTTTTTCATGCTTAAAAATAAATTAGGAACCTTGTTTTGGTGTTTAACAAAAAAATTTAGTTGTTTATGGTGAATGTTTTCAAAGTTTTAAACTAAGACCAAGGGGTCAAATGAACACCACCTCATTTTCCATTTGGGATTAAAAATGAACTCACATTTTCAAAGCTTTTTGTATTAACCTAGTTGTTTAGATTAAATTTTTGTTTGGCAAAAAGAGGGATGTTGCATGTATGCTCTTCTATTTGTCCCCTTTAGGGAACCCTTGGAATCAAAAGTGCCATTCCTATTTAAAGTATCTTATTCCAAGGATTATAAATAAATTCATCTAAAGCACTCCCCAAAAACTCATCAAAGTTTGGGTGGCATTGAAAATGACCCTAAAGTCTTTTTACTTTCATGATTTCTTTATTTTTATGCAAACTTGGCTTGTGAGGGGGACTTCATCACCTCTCATGAGTTATTTAGGGAAGATTTGACCTGGGGTTTCACCTCGTGACATTGACTTCATTTGGTTCCAAATTGGAGTTGCACATGGGACATAGTGGCACTTTTGACATCATACTACACTGAGTGAACAATACAATGTAGTGGTTGCAAAAAGGACTAGACCTTTTTGAAACACGCCAAGTGATATGGACCCAAAATCCATGATTTTATTTTGCATTATTTGGCATGAAAGTCATTTTGCAATTAATTCCCCTAGAACGTTAAAAAACTTGTTAGATCTTAGACAAATCCCCCCTTACCACAGAAGTATTATTGATGTAAGGTGCGCCTCAAGGTCCATGTCAAAGTACTATCATTTAAGAGAAGAGGGGGTGTAAAAACCTTACTATATAATGTGAATTTACTTTTGGATAAACACTTAAAATCCTTTCAAATGACATAAATTGCCATATTCCAATAATACCAAGCAACTTTGTCAGTTTAGGATCTAAAAGTGATTAATTAGTTGGTCTTATCCTAGATTAAAGTCTTGCTTGAAGTCAAAACTTGGTGTAAACAAAGAATTCAAACCAAAAAAATGGTCATAATTTTCTTTTGAACAAAGAGGTGTTGTGTTGCCTGTGTGAGATCATCAATTTGCCTTGTTCAAAGTTCATCAAAAGCTTGAGAGTCATATCACCCACTTTGATGCAATTATGCTACCTAATTGAGTCTAGACCTTTATCAAAGCTATTTAAGTCCTTCACTTATAATCTAAATTCAAAATTTCACCTTTATAAGTTCATAGGGTTGATGTGTTAAGTGGGTTTTCCATTTGCACTAAACTTGAGGGAACTTAGGTTCAATTTCTAATTTGGGTTGAAGGCCATTTTAAACTCAAGATCATTATCACCATTTGATAGACTTAAGCCATTTTGTTATAAAAACTTGCAATTTAAGTCTATGCACCACAACATTTTGAGTCAAGAAAAGTAGTGTTATGCTGTCAAAATTATAAGAAATTATCTTTACCTTAGAATGTTTTTGAAACAAACTTTTTTGTCACACCTTTTGGGTAGTATAGTGTCGTTACGCTGCCCAAAATATTTCAAATATTGTTTCATAGACCCTCTTGCATAGATTTAAAATTTGTTCCTACATTTTTAGACCAATCTAAGTATACTTTTATGATCTTTTGTCTAAAATGGTTATACTATTCACTTTTGTCTAGCTTGTTTGTCAAAAGAACCAAGTTTTATACCATTTTTTGTGAGAAAATACACTATTTTTAAAAGTGCCTTTTGTTTCATATCTTATACCTAGTTGATCAAGTTCATGTCTAAGAATCAACTTCCTAGTGTTTGTTATAAGTGTTTCAAATCTATTAGATTAAAACTTTCATCTATTTTCAAAGTCTAGCTTTTGACGTTGTTTAGCCAAGAGTCTTAGCACATGCCTTGTTTGAGCCTAGCTTTTGATGCCACATTTGGCCAAAAGACCTAGCAACTTTTAAATTATTAGATTAGACTAATTTGAAACACTTCGACTTTAGAGTTTGGCATTTTGATTTTTAGTCTATTTACTTACTTATCTTTGTGTGAATAGTGAAACATTAGATACTTCATGCTAGCTTATTTTCTCACAAATCTCTGCATAAACTTTTTGATCCTTTTGATGAATCTAGACCAATTTGGAACATCATCTATTTTATATTTGTTCTTTTTATAGTTTGTCAAAATCTTTGACCTTTTATCGCAAAGCATTGACTATGGATCCCAACATGTATTCCTACACTCGTAGTGGACTCATGTACAATCCAGGATTAGTAATGTAGCTACATAAGAAGAAATGGTGCAAGACCCCTATATGGATAATATTGTTTATGAGATGGATTCTTATCCCTCTTATAATACTCAATTAGGGGCACAAAGCCAAGATCCATTGGCTAACTATCTAGTTAAGACCAAAAACAAACCACACAATACCTAGCTACAATACCCACAATGGATGAGCTAGTTCTTCAATAGTCATATCCTACTAATACAGCTTCCATGTATGATCTATTTTTGTTTGAGCGACATTTTTTATAGATCAAAGATAAAATTTTGGTTAGAGCCATAGATGTAGGGGCCAAGTTTCCAACAGACTTTCCCCATGAAAATTTACCAAATCTAATAAGAGTGCCCCACAATATCATTTACGATTAGCAGGCTTCTTCTATCAATCCTATGGCTCTAGTCCAAACAACGTATCAAGACCCTAATATATCTAATTAAGAAAAAAACATCATGGAAGATCACTTTAACCAAATACAAATAACATATCAAACCTACCTGAATCTAGCACATGATTTCAGTCAGATGAATATGGTGAGTAAGCCTCTTATCGACTTAGTTCCTTCAACATGAGTGTTGATAGAGTTAATTGGACAAGAGAATCCAAGTTTTGATCCATTCATACAAACTGCTTCAATAGATAACTTGATGCATATGCCTATTATTGAGGAAGTGTCTTCAACCTCTACATAGAATAGTGAACCAAACGTAGTGGAGAATGTGTAAATAATGTCCAGTCCTGATCAAAGTGGTACTAACGCATAAACAACTAGCCAAAAACATGTACCTTAGTTCATCCCATGAGTGGATCATCCTACCAGATAATAAGAGTTTATACATCCCAATCTCAATTGGCTAATTACTCAAGTGTACAACCTATGAGATTAGGTAATCAAACAATGGTCAATGTCATGCCTCAATGATAGAATGTGATGAATCCTATTTAACAAGTAATGAGTAGTATTCTAAAATAACAGACATAATCTAGTGTATTAATGAAATAGAGGACAAATACATCACCACCTTAATCTGAGGAAATAAATGTTCCACCTCATCAGGTAATGATGAGCATAACTCTTCAATCATAGACTAATATGCCAATCCAAAACCAAGCAATGACTAGTCAACAACATGCAAATATTGGTCATTGATAGATGCCAAATATATAACCTATTTTCACTTCTTCATAGGGATTCATGTAATAGGGAGGTCCCCATGCTTCTCAAGTACTTACTAAACAACCGTTAGTTTAAAATGTTCCACAAATTTAGAGATAGGGTCTTAGACCATAAGTTCCCACTCAACATCAAGGTTCGATTAGTCGATAACATGTCTCTTTTAAACCATAGTAGGTACATTATAGTTATATCCCTCCATCTCAACCACAAAATCCTCCAAGTCAAACCTTTATCGCCAACCTAAACCAAAATATTGTACAACCAAGTGTGAAATTTCAAGTACATCCTAATCCACGTATGTGTATTCCCAAACCATTCCTCAGTGAAATCAATGTACCCCAACAAGTATCTCCATCATACCTTGGTCAAAGTGTCCCACGTGTGGCCTCCAAACCATCTACCCAAACCAATGTTCCTTCCAATTTTCTATCCAAAGAATTGTAACAGATGAAGGATGCAATTGCTGCCATTCAAGCTGGTAAACAGATTAAAAAGTTCAAATTAGATGACGTGTGTTCTTATCTATTCAACATAGAGTATTTACATATACCATTTCCTTTAGGATACGAACCACCAAAATTTAGAAAATATAAAGGGAAAGGTGACCCTAAGACTTATTTGATCAAGTTCTTTTTCGCATGTCAACCAATGGCATATAGTGACATATATATTTTTATATTTTTCCCAAGGAGCTTGGTTGGACAAGCCTTGGAGTAGTTTTTAGAGTTGCCCAAAAATTTAGTAACAAATTTTGATGATCTTTTTGATAAGTTTGTGCAATACTTTTCTTATAATCTTGAGCATGAGATTTCATTAGTGGACTTAATTCAAGTAAAGAAAAAAGTTGAGGAGAGTTTTACAAGTTATTTATAGCGATGGAGAGCCCTTGCAAGCCATTTCACCCATAGTTTACTAGATAAACAATTAAACACTGTATTTACTAAAAATTTGCATAGTGAGATAGTTTATCATTTGGAATTATAATGTGCACATACTTTCAAGGAAATCATTAACAAAGGCTTATTGATTGAGTGAGCACTCATCAATAAAGGAGTTATCAAGCTTAAGTAAACCAATCAAAATCAAGATACCAATTAGAAAAATGACCAACATCTCATTCAATCACCAACATCACAACTGACATAGGCCAATAAGCAAGAAAGACCAAAGCAATTCAACCACAATAAGAATGTTGTGGGAAATGGAGTAACCAAATACTATCATATCCAAATGGTGAAAACATTAGCTTCACCACCTTTTTAGCTTACTCCTACCTAACAACCTCTCCAAATGCCACAAGCACAACAACCAAGACTTGCACAACAAATACAATAGCCTTTATCATTGCAAACCCCTCCTCCTAGGAGAACTATGCTTGCATGTAGTGTCTTTAGTGACCTAGGAGAACCTATTGAGTCTATATTTTACAAGATTACTATTGCTAATCTGATTAGTTGGCCTATACCAAAGCATTATCTGCAAGGCATTGTTTATCCTAATTGGTATCATGAAAATGAATTTTGTGACTATCATCGGATCAATGGGCATAATCTATGAAGATGTGTCTAAATCAAGCATTTAATTAAGAATATGTTAGAGAATGGGGAGATAATAGTGGATAATGGTGCTTCCACTTCTAATCAAACTCTGAAGATTTATCAAAACCCCTTTTCCCAACATAATAATCAGTAAAAACAAAATGATCAGCAATAATGACAACAACAACCAATGCAATACCAAAATTAATAGTATCAAAATCAAAGGTTGAACCAACAAAATCACTAAAATCAATAGTAGAACCCACAATGACATAAAAATGGATAAAACCAAGGTTAGAACAGTAACAACCAACAAACCTACCATATAGTTGTACATGAATACAATAGGGTTGTAGGTCATATTATAGGGGGTAGCGTTAATACCATCTCCATTAATCCTAGACAAAGTACTAATCAACCTAGACCATTGCTAAATAATAACATTCATCCAAATTACATAGATAATCCTTCTTTGATTTGGAGTGCATACATGCAAACCAACAAATTAGGACTTCCCCCTTTGGACTTTATATTGATAACTCATCCTTACAATGTGACCATATGTGAGCGCATCGATAATCAAGACTTGTCTTGTTTAGTTTTACACCATTCCCAAATTTGATTAGAAATAATAGTCCAGTATTTAATCCTAATTATGTAATCACAACTTAGAGGTCAAAGACTACTATCCCAGGCCCATAACTATCTGCCACTTTTCCTATCATTCAACCAACTGTTCAACCTCAGAATAAACCATTCACTACTGACCAAGACAAGAAGTTTGATATTATGGAACATTTGTAGAAGACATCAGCACAAATTTCTATTTTAGATTTGATATGAATGTCAATAATCTATAAAAAAACATCTTGAATGAGTTTTTGACCCAATCCACTATTGCTAATGACATATTCCCTGATAAATTTTAAGCTTTGGTTGGACACCCAACTCTAGCCTAACAAGTCACATTCAACCAAAGCATTCTATTTTCCCTTGGCCTACTCTATAATAATCCCTTATACATAGAAGTTTATATAAGATGACATAAAGTGAAACGTGTCCTTATAGACAATGGATCTAACCTCAACATAGTATCTCTAAATCTCATCAAGATTCTTGGGTACACAATGATAGATCTTCAGCCATAAACAATAACCATCAAAGCCTATGATAATCAAGAATGAAAATCATAAGACACCATTAGTTTGTTAGTTATCATTGGGCCTTTGACCCATGATATACTTTACCATGTTATTGATATTGAGTTATCATACAATATGCTTCTAGGAAGGCCTTGGTTACATGATATTCGTGCAATCCCATCAACATTGCACCAATGTATCAAGTTTTCCCACTCAGAGATGGAAGTGAATATTCTAGGAGATTTACACCCATATAAACACTACAATCATCTTGAGGCCAAATTTCAAATCTATAATTATTAGTATGACATGAATCCAAGTTCCAAGCATGATAAAGGAAAGGCTATACTTATTGATCCTTCACTAGATAATTGCATAGATCTTAATACCCTGGATTCCCTTTCCCACATGCCACCTCCTGAAGCTTCTAATCATTTCATCATTTCATAAAATGGATCGAGAGTATATGACCCATGATACATTTCATATTTCCAATATTCCTCAGAATCCAAAAACCTTTGAGCAAACTAAAGTCACCCCACTTATGAATTGGCAACAAAGAATAAAGATAAAGGACCTGTCACATTTGTACCAACATCTGACCTAGAACTTAACCCTCTTGAAGGGGATGAATCATGGTTATACAATGACAACCAAGTTGATTATTATAAAAATGTAAAGTATCCTATTCCCAATAGGATCATGGAGCATCACAATTATGAAGGAAGAGGCCTTAGATTGAATCAACATGGAACCATTGAGCTAATTTCCATGACTAAGTATGAAAGACATTATGGACTTGGATTTAAATTGCCTAGGGGTGATCCCACATATCTTATTCAAAATCCATCACTAGCGACTAGTGATGATGATGCTAATAATGAAGTAAATTCTAATCATTGCCTCACCTTTGATAACCTAGTTGAAACCAACATGTTTGATAACAATGCCATTTGTACCCTTACTCTAGCCATTCATCGCAACCCTTTTCCATTATATTATCCTCAACTGATAGATTGGGACCAACAAGAATCCAGTGTACCAATTGATGAGTTCTAAAATGATGAGGTATTTTTTGATTTTTTAGGCCTTAGAGATAACGTTCTGTTGGGAGATCATAAGTCAGGATTCCTAATTACATTAGATCTTGTAGCCTATTTTGGAGAGCAAGTGAACACCCTTAGCCAAAAATAAATAAGTAAAACATTGAGGTCCCAAAGTGAAAACCTCTTTGAGGTGCTTTTTGACTAGGAAAAAAGTAAAGATAAAGGCTAGTCTAGTGGTGAAAACCTATTTCAGGCACCATTAGATGGGGGCGTTCATTTTTATTCAAATTTAGACCAAGAGACCACCAATGATGAACTTGCTTGTGGATCTGAGTTTAGATTTGAGCAACAACAAGTATTTGATCAAATTCTTCAAGAATTTTTGATTGTTTTTGTCACATGGCCAGATCTCCCATTAGGGGACTCAAATTCATCAAGCCTAGAAGTTGAAGAGCAATTCATAATGGAGGACCCTGACATAATTCAATAGTTCAAGTCATTGCCTAGTATCCTAGAGGATGGTTCGACCCTTCTAGTCAAAAATACAATAGAGGTAAATGTTGAGACTCCATCAGACTTGAAATGGATAAAATTAGGCATGTCCTTCACTGAGGAGGAAAATGATGTCTCTACAACTTTGTTGAGAAAATTTTTAGATATCTTTGCATGGGCCTATTCTAACATATTGAGTTTAGACCCCATCTTAGTTCTACAACACCTTGTGGTTAATCTTGATGCCAAATTGATAAAATAAAATTTACGTAAGATGCATCTTCTTATTTATGTATTGGTAAATAAAGAGTTATAAAAACTCTTAGAAGCATGATGTATCTGATCCATTGACTACTTAAAATGGATCTCTAATATGGTACCTATTAGTAAAAAGCTTGAGGGGATCAAAATTTGTACTAATTTTTGAGACATCAACAAAGCTTATCCTAAAGATGATTTTATCTTGCCTAATATCGACATGATCATCGACTCCATGGTAGGTTATGAAATGCTTTCACTCATGGATGGATTTTCAGGATACAACTAGATCATAATAGTACTAGAAGACCAACATAACATAGCATTCACCACTCCATGATGAACATTTTATTATTAGGTAATGCCATTTGACCTTAAGAATGCTAGAGCTACATATCAATGGGCTATGACTACCATATTCTATGATATGATGCATGATATAATTGAAGACTATGTTGATGACATATTAGGAAAATCCAAAACCAAGGTCAACCATTTAGCAATGTTGTGTAAGATATTTGAAAGATTATGGGAGTACAAAGTCAAACTCAATCCAAAGAAATATGTGTTTGGTGTAATTTTAGGTAAATTAATTGGATTTATCATGTCTCTCAAAGGTATTGAAGTCGATTTAACTAAAGTTCATGTTATAATCACGATGCTACCACCAACCAATTTACAACAACTCCATAGTTTACAGGGTAAGATCTAATCAATATGATTCTTCATCTCTCAGTTAGCAAATAAGTGCCATCCATTTACACACCTTTTGAAAAAGAGAGTTGCATTTCACTAGGATGATCATTACCAATACCTTTTCAACAACTCAAAGACTATCTTGTTAATCCACCTATTTTATTAACTCCTATGTTAGAAAAGCCATTCTTGTTATATATATCAACTACTAACCATGCTCTAGGGGCCCTCTTGGCTCAACATGATGATAATGAAAAATATCATGTTGTGTACTACCTAAGTCATACCTTGGTTACATATGAACATAACTATGCACCTATTGAAAAAGCTTGTCTATCCATGGTCTTCACAGCTCAGAAATTGTGCCATTACATGTTGAATAATAAGACCATGGTCATTTCAAAAGTGGACCCGCTTAAGTATCTACTATCTAAAACAAATTTTCAAGGTAGAATGGCTAAATGGATCATACTTCTCAGTGAGTTTGACATAGAGTATGCCACTCAAAAAAAATCAAGGGACAAGTTCTTGCTGAAGCACATTTCATAGACACACAACCACTCACATTTCAATTTCTTGGTGAATCAATAATGACTGTCATTAATACACCCCTTGAGGAGTAGCCCTGGAAGCTATATTTTGATATTTCATTTACTGCACATAGATCGGGAGTAGGCCTATTGTTTATTACATCACAAGGGGATATAATAATGAAATAATTCAAAATCAGATTTCCTTGTACAAATAATATCGCTGAGTATGAAACACTTATTTCAAGACTTCAAGAATTAGTGCATTAGAATATATCTCATCTCCAAGTTTATGGTGATTATTAATTAATCATCAATCAGGTCACAAATCATTTTCAGACCAAAGATGACAAGTTGGTTCCATATAAAACTATGGTTGACACTCTCAAAAAACAAATTACCAACATTCAATTTGAGCACATACCAAGGGATAGTAATAGAACTTTAGATGCCATGTCTACTATTGGCTCTCTAATTCAATAAATAGATAAAGCTAGAGAGTATCAACCACTATCAACACTAGCTCATGAACCTTCATCTGTTGCAATGATTTCTAATATTATTGGCCCTAATTCTATCTGGTACTCAGACCTTTACAACTACCTTTATGACTAATTTTTTCCACCTAACCTATCTCAAAAACAAACCAAAGCCTTCATTCATAATTCCACTCATTATAATTTACTTGGATCCACCCTTTATCATCACAATTTTGGGGGAACTCTGTTTAGCTATTTAACTTTGATAAAGTCTACACTAGTGTTAAGAGAACTTCACAAAGGAGTATGTGGAGCTCATTATAACAGGGTAGTCCTATCCAAAAAGCTCTTGTGTAATGGTTATTATTGGCCTATAATAGACATAGATGTTGTTGCATATGTAAAAAAGTGTGACAAATGTCAATGGCATGCTACATTGATATATGTCCCAATAAAAACCTTGAAACTAATGTTGACAACATGGATGTTATCTACATGGAGACTTGACCTCATTATGAAGATTAACCCCACTTCATCTAACGGCCATAAATATCCTTACCACCACCGAATATTTCACTAAGTGGGTTGAAGCTATACCCCTCACTTATGTGATTGGAAAATAAATTTCCAAATTCATCTTCAACCATCTCATTTACCACTACAGTATCCCCTCTAACATTATATCTGATAATGGAGGACCATTCAAGAATAAAGATGTAGATCGATTATGTACTGAATATAACATCACACAATATTTTTCTATACATATTACCTTCAAAGTAATGTCCAAGCTCATGCATCCAACCAAACCATTGTCAATATTCTCAAAAATATTATCAATATTGTCAGTCATGATTGGCACTGACAAATATTCCCTACCCTTTGAGCATACCATACCAATCATTGTCCCCGCACATGAGCCATTACATACTCACTTGTTTATGGTACTGAATCCATCCTTCCCATTGAGGTCAATTATCTTCACTATGCATCTCCTTCAAGCATGTCTTAGATGATCATGACTATCGAATAGCTCACCTGCAAGAGTTAGACCTTCTTGATGAGAAACACACAACCGTGCTCAATAATCTTCAAGCATATCAGAACCAACTTAAAGGCCACTATAATCAGTGTGTTAAGTATAGAACATTTGAACTTGGTGATCTTGTTCTTAAAGAAAACCAAAAGAATACCATGGCTGAGAAAAAGAATAAAGGAAAATTCAAACCAAATTAGATAGGGCCTTTTATCATTATTTTAGATTATGGATCAGGAGCCTATAGGCTTGCCACACCAAATGGAGATGAACTTTTTGAGTTGATGAATATTATTCATCTCAAGCGGTACTATGCTTGAATGCTAAGGTGTATTGTCTATAAAGACCATTTCAGTTATGCCATTTAATTACTATTTTTCTCTGTATAAATACCATCTTTATCCATCCTCTTCACTGTATCCACTTTTCACTTCCAACCTACCAACCCAGTGTGCTCTAAAGCCTAGCCCATTTGACCTTGGTTTTTGCCATTTATTACACATTTTTAGCATCAAGGTATCTGATCAGTTTCATCAGTTGGTTCAAATACTTTAGATAGAGATCATATTTTGAGATAGTGTGATAGAAGTTTTGGTAGTTGTATCCTTCATTTGTTATTCCTTTCTTACCACCGATCTTGCTACTAATTATAATAACCTTTGAGAAAATTAGTACCATTGATATATGCTATTATGTCTTGATTATAACCACCTATGGGCAAACTAGGGGTAACATTAAGCCTTGACGTACCAACTTGTCACTTCCTATGTCATACTATGCCTTTTTACCAACTATGACTATTTTGTTTGAATTGACTTCTACACTAGTCAAATTTCTCCGCTGTAGTGCAAAACTACAGTGACTTGAGGTCATACTTTGGGACTATGTAGGAAGCACTTGATACTTGTTGAGATTAGCTTAGTCACCCTAAGCCATGCTCTCACCATTTTATGAGTAACTTAAGCCACACTTTTGCTATTTTGTGAGCAACCTAAGTTTGAATGCTCTTGCCATTTTACGAGCTTGAACCATTTAGTGTCTCATCATTTTTGATTGAGTTGAGATACTCCAAAATAATTTTAAAAACATTTGCAAAATCATTAGAAAAGAACAAAAATATTGACCACTTCTTTGCTTTAAGGATTCTGGGAACCCTTATTAAGTTACAAGCAAATCACTTGTCATTTAGTTTCCCCATCTTTTTGGCATTTTTCTCTCATGCACTTTTAATTTTACAAGACCATTTCTATTCTTATATCACATCCATTCTATTTATTTTTCTCAGTTATCACATACTTCCCATTCCTTGGGAGAACTACATTTGGCCTGAATTTTTTGTTGGATATTACATTCTTGGAACTATGTAGGCAACGTCCACTTGCCTAGTGCATATGGAGATATCTCAACCACCCCCTTACTTTTCTTCTATTCCCCCATTTTGTTCATTTGTTAAGTTGTCACCTATTTTCTAGGGGAAATGTTTGTAGGGTTTCTATTGCATTGTTTGTTTATTTATTTCTACTTATTTTATTTGTTTGTCTACCTGTTTTTTTGCTTTCAGCATTGTTTCCTTGATTCAATTTATGTGTATTCATTAGGTGATTCTTTTCCCATACTTACACTTGAATCTATCCATATTTATATGTTTACATTGTCATCATGGTTTATATCATTGGTGCATTGTTTTCTATTGAGTATTGGATTATGGGAATTAGTTCTTATGCATATTTCAGCCAAGTCCTCATCATGTTATACCATGATGCCTATTGACAAATGCTACAACAAACCTTGGCTTCAAAAAGTCTATTTAGCAATGGTGGCATCTCTTCGGCACTAACATCCCAATTCCATCCTAATCATATCTCAAATAGAGTAATTAATCACAAAAAAATTTCAATCTTTATTAGTTTAGATGAGCATATTCCTACTAGTAGGTTGTTCCAATTCATCATTACCCTCTGTGTTAAGTTATCATCATCCTCGACCAAGTTTATCATGTTTGCCATAATCGAGGTCCAATGATTACAACTGCATATGGGCAAATAATTTCACACCATCCCACCTATATTTCTCAATGATTATAACTACCTTTGGGTACATCATTGTGTTGTGTTGGTTGAATATTTTGTCGATCAACGTGCTGATAAAAAAAATAGGTCTGATCAGCCAAAGTATGAAGATTAGTCGTCCAAATGTGTGGGTTTACCACATCAGAAGGAGACTGATCTCTCCTCTCATCAAGGGGAGGTTCCCTGTAGGTATGCTATATATATTAATAGAAAATAATACTCAAGGGTAGGACAAACCATCCATCTCTCTTTATTTAGAGATGATGCGTGCAAATCAAAGGAAAAACTCAAGGAAAATCACAGAAATCACTCCTCTTCTTTCATAAGTACTATTCAACAAGCCACAAGAATACTCCAGGTAGTAACAACAAAATGTAGCAAAAGATGTAATAACCAAAAAATCGAGATGTAGCACAAAGTCTTCACCTAAATTGCTCAAGAGTAAGATATGAAGGACAATGAGGGCACAAAGTTGTACCAAGGTCCTTTACATAGAAATGAAAAGAAAACACACTAAAGGCAATTATGGGGGCACAAAGTCTCTCCACACTTGACTCTTTAGGACACCTTCCTGACTGCTGTCACTAATTCTACTTGTTGAATTAAAGGAACATAAAATATATTAAGGAAAAAAAACATAAGAATAGTTTCCCCAACAACAAAGATATCACAGCACAAAGTCTAAAAAATCACTTGCTTTCTTATTCCAATAAAAAAATATGATCAACAAACTGAGCTCAAAGTCTCGGAAGTGCCTTTCAATTTGGGTAGAGTCTCGTTCTGATTGTCAAAAAGAGATCCCATTTACAATAGAAGAGAGTCCCTTATATAGCCTCTTCAAGAAGGACTCGAGAACAGTAACACATCATGTTGCATTGAAATCTGTTAAGATAGGTTGGAACTTAGGAGCATTTACCCATTTGATTTTGTCAATGCATAGAAACAAGTCACGCTATTGAAAGTTTGCAACTTTCAATGTCCACCTGGCGATCTGATCTTACCTTTATTGTTCTTTCTTTTTTGGTTAATTGAATCAGGTCTTGGATTCAATTTTTTGTTCTGTTCCTTCCTCGCTTTCTGCTAGTCTTGGCCTTAAAGCTTGTGAATACATTTGAATTTGTAGTTTCAAAGATCAATGGCTATTTCACTGTCTTGAATTTGATGTCTTCGGGCGCGTCACCCCTTGGTTCTTCTTTGGATTTTCTGTTTCATGTCTTCCCAAAGGGAAGATGACCTTTCAGCTTCAGGGAAGTGTCCTTCAATTTGGCAGTCGAGAGTCCCTCGCAAGGGCACCTGCCCTTTGAGGTCATTCGGTAGCCTTTTCCTTAGCGGTATGTTTCTCGGGTTTTCCTGCGGACAATTCCTACGGGTATTTTCCTTGGGCTTTCTCCACGGGCAAATTCCCACGGACAAAAAGTCTGGGGACAAATTCTCACGGAGAAAAAGTCTGGGGACAAATCCCTATGGACAAAAAGTCTGCATAAATTGTTTCGTTTGCTTTGGTCATTGCTTCTTTGAAAATTTCTTTAGGCTTTCTACCCGCAACCTGTTTCTTGAATTCTTGCAGAATTTTTGTCTGAAGGAATTCCTTCGAACAAAAAGTCCGAAGGAATTGCTTCTTTCCTTAGACTTTTTTGGCTGACTTAAACATAAATCCGAAAGAATTTACCTTTTGAGGCTTCTTTGAAAATGACCCTTATGAAGGGTAATTTTATCGTCCAAGTGCCCTCCGCAAGGGCACTTTGTCCTTTAGGAGGCTCTTTAAACTTTTGTATTTGAACTGCTCCTTTGAACCATCACAGTGAACCACTTGGTTGAACTAAGCCGTTGAACCACTTCGTTGAACCTCTTCGTTTAAACCACTTTGTTGAACCACTTCATTGAACCAAGGATTTGAAGCAAAATGGTTCAAGCCGATGGTTCATTTGATTGAACCGAAGCAATGAACCAACCGTTGAACCAAGGCAATGAACTGTTTGGTTGAACCAAACGTTGAACCAAGCTGATGAACCAAGATTTAAACTAAAATGGTTCAAGCCGATGGTTCAATTGAATGAAATAAGCCTTTGAACCATTTGTTTGAACCAACCGTTGAACCAAGTTTTGGTTCAACGGTTCAAACAAAGCCTTGAACCGATTGACGAACCATTTGATTGAACCAAAGGATGAACCAAAGCGTTGAAACAAAGCGGATGAACCAACTGAGTGAAACAAAGCGTTGAACCGCTTGGTTGAACCAAGCCATTGAACCATTCCTTTGATTGAACCTGCCATTAAACCAAGATGGTTCAACCTTCTGAATTTTGAACTCATTGAACCTTTGAACCAAAGTGGTTTAATGGTTCAATGGTTCAAGCCTTCTTTGCTTAGATGCTCACCGATGAAGATTTTTGATTGAACCAAGGTACTAAAACAATCCGAAAAATGACCAAGTGTTAAAAATTGATTATTTTGGTTGAACCTGCCTGCAGAAGCCTTAGAAACCAAGTTTGTAGTTTTCTCTAACCTTGAAAGAGTCCGTGGATTCAAGCCTGCAGAGTTCGTAGATTTTCTCTTCCTGCTGAGTCTGTAGATTCAAGCCTGCAGAGTCCGTAGATTTAAGCCTGCAGAGTCCATAAATTTAAGCCTGTAGATTTTTGAGAAGCTTGAAAAACTAAGGAATTTGAATGTCTAGGACAAATTTTGAAAAGGGAAGAAACAATTTTGGTCTGTAGGACCAAAATAGTTCAAATGTTGTCCCAATAATGAGTAATATTTTTGGGGGACAACATGTTGCACCACTTTACTTTTTTTGCCTATACAGGGGCATGTTGTTATCTTGTTTATCTATCCCAACTGGGGTAGTTCCATCTTCTCAATAATTATAACCATCTTTGGATAAATCATTGTGTTATCCTTCCATGCTGCCACTATCAGGGTATAATGTTTATAACCACCTTTGGGCAAATCATTATGCACCATCCCACTTTCATTCTTAGTGATTTTTACTACTTCTTCAATATCATTGTGTTTTCAACCCATCATCTTTCCTTTCTTTGGTCCCCTCATTTCACTTCTTATCGAGGGACCATTTGCCAACCTGCTTGTGCCAATCATTCCCTCCAGGGGGCATCATATAGCTAGTTTATCATCATTGCATGTATGCCATCTCTCATTATTTAAGAAGATGTTACTATGCTTATATCTTGTAATGCCTTCCCAAATAGGGGCAAATTGTAGACACCTAAAACTGGGCATTGATGACCTCTAACTATGGTTTTGACCAATTTCCATAAAAAATGCATGATTTGGCCTAAAACACTAAAACATGCTAAAAGATGTGGAATAGGCATATTCAAGTGTCGATTTTGGCCAAAGTATCCCTAAAAGGGGAAATGCAATCTATGGACCAACTAACTTTGATAAGATCATTTTAAGTCAAAATGCCAATTTTACACCTAGGTGCTCTGGATTACTTTTTTCTATCAAATCTCTTGCACAAAATACATGCCTTCATTATTTTTTATTGGTAACATCCTAAATAGAAATACGGTTCCAATGCATCTAACATCAACTTTCAATTCTAATCTAATCAAATTTTAGACCAATAACAAAGCATTATGATCACTCTAGGTAATTTGTGCACAAAGTGCTTAAACATGCTTAAGAGTTAATTAACCCAAATCAAGGAATAATTAATAATTCCATGGAAACTTGTTCAAAAATTATTTTTGAAAATGAATATTGAATATCTACATCATCAGTTGACCTCATTTTTTGGGAAGACATCCCTAGGCCATAAATGCCACAAATATCAGGATTCATGCCCTCCATGCCTCATCAATGTCTTCCATGATGCCCTCCATGCCTCTTAATTGCCCCTTCTTCCAATGTCATGATGAGGATAATTATAAAATTAATTCTAAAAATTGAATTAATTCTCAATCTCAAGATGGACGGTTCAGATTGATTTTAGACATTCTCAAAAATTTATAAATAGAGAGGTCATGAACATCATTTCTAAGTTGTTTTGATGTAAATTTATTATGCTCAAATATCTTTAAAATCCATTGCAATTAGTGTTACCATGCCAAATTGATTCCATGCCAATCCAATCCATTAGCCAAAGGTGCCAAGGAGAGATGGAGGTAGCCAAGCTTCCATTACCAAGGACTTCATGAGCACAAGCCGAGCAAGCCACTACAACAAGCATTTTGGAGATCCAAGGAAGGTAAAAGAGGGTTTCTTTTGTATTTTAGTTGTGTGTTTTATTCATGTTTGTTAACTAATCTCTCACTAGTGTGTAGGCCTACAATTATTGTGCTAGTTAGTGTGTTTTTTTAATTTTCTTTTCATTTTGGAACTAACACCATACTAACCATCCTCTCTTGAGTCAAATTCCTAGATCACATGAAGTGGATATTAAATACTATGGAATAGATATAGAAGAGACAATGCTTGTAGAATGGATGGAATTATGATAATGATTTAATTAAGTTACACAAGGAAGGATGTGAGAAGATGATGGTGCTAAGTGAGGGGAATCCTATGAGGTGTGGGTAAGATAGGAAAGTGAAAATGATATGGATAAAAGTATATACAGATGTGTGATGGTCAAAAGGGATATGAAAAAAGGTAGTGGATGATAAATGTTATGGGATGGGTGTAGACACAAGAGGCACTATTAACTAAGTGTAGAATGATGGAATGATATAGTGTGATTATGGGGTGGGGTGAGGTATATGATGGTCAAAATATATAAATTATTAAGGAATAAGGATGATATTAGGATAAGTGTGGAAAGTGATAGGAAATGAAAAGAATGTGGACTAAGGTAAACATTATGGAGTGAAAAAGAGAGATTATGTTATATGGATAGTCAAGATGAGATGATGATGGGATAAAGGAATGAGATGAAGAAATAATGATGGGATAATGGAAGTGATCCTATAGGTTTTCTAAGGTATGCACACAAAAATTATGGGTGTGGTCGACTCAGCTATCAAACAAAATAGGTCTCATCACAACACACAAACAATCATGCACAAGTAAAATCATAATTAGTAAACTATATGGGAGTGTAACATGATGCCCATACCATCTAAAATCTACACGTGAGGCTATAAGCCGGTGACCCATTACAGAATCGATCAAACCCTCTCAACCTTGTTTACACTTGATGGTCACTTTGGCGCTGTTACTAATGCCTATTGTAGAACACCAATTACGACTGAAGTCCCCTACTCTAAGGTATACAAAAGGATCTAGGGGAGTCCTCGATATACATGATGGTATGTTGGGGCCTAAGTTTGTATAGGGTGCTGTATAATACCTAGTTCAAAGAGTTAACTCTTCCCCTTTATGGATGACATGTATGGGTTCAATCTTTTAGCCTAACGACAATTATCCTTGATTGTTATACTCCATCAGAACATGGAGTTTGGTTAGTGTGTGGTGATGAAATTCAAAACACTAACCCCTATAGGATAATCCCATACGTGGGTGTCAATTCCATGTCACGTGCTATCCTAGAAGGGGGGATTGACAAATAGGCAAACACATGATACAATTAATTAACCAACTATTTACCTATGTGTGATGGGCACGATATGACAAATTATTTACAAAATCACAAGAAAATATATACAAGGAAAAAATTCAACTAGGATATATACACATAAAAAGATGATTAAAAACAATATATACAAGAAAAAAGAATTAAATGATTCCAAAATAATTTTAAGAGTGCCAAAATGAATCTTTGAGGAGCGACATGCAAGCACATGATTAGTATTTAGACTATGACACTCAAGAGAGAGGTTCTGCAAGACAAGACATTAGTAGTTTTTATAATTTTGTCTTGGACCGATTAGATTTCCTGCGAGTTACAACAAAAATTACCCCTACTTATTAATAGCCAAATTATTGATTACTTCAATAAAATTTATGATAAAATTACAAAATTAGATATTATTATTATTATTATTATTATTATTATTATTTACTTTAACATACAATTATGAAATGATAATAACACATGATAACATGACATTTACCGAAACATGATAAAGTATGGCTTATATATAAAGTAAACTTAAAAAGTTAATGTCTCATGTACTAAACAATGAGTGCTCTAAAATTGATATCGTATTAACAGTAGGTATAAGCCAAACTTATTTTAGGCGATCAAAAAACATGTGCATATGGATAATGGTAATAGCTAGCACTAACATGGTAACACACTTGAACTAGACGTGTCTAGAATGTTCAAACTCTAATAGCATTATGAAGATAATTATTTATTTACTGCTGGAAGTCCCTCTACACCCTCAATGCACCTTCTAGAAAATTTGAACCATTATGGGGAGGGGAAATCATGTTTAAGGTTCAAAACCCAATGGTGCTTTTTCACTGTGTGTGTGATTCGATTGGCTTTTGGTTGAGGTTGAGTATGCAGGGATTCAAAATCTAATAGCCTTAGAACTTGTTGCATCGCTAAACTCTAGACCTGTGAGAAAATTACCTTGTAGTCTTTCTTTTTTCTTTTTTGAGTCACTAATCACGTCTACTATTTTTGCTAGTAGTGTATTGTTGCTACTTGGATTGTTTATCCTTGTTGCCACTTGGAACCTAGAGCTGGATGAGGAATCTCGGTGGAGAAAACTGGCTGCATCGATGGTAGTTTTGAAGACTGGCAGCTTTGATCTTCAAGTCATCCAATGATAGTTTTGATGATTAGGGATTTTAGTCCACAAAATTCCCATCAAATTGGTTGCAACAAGAGGAAACTGGTTAGTATAATAACGCTCTGGGTATGACCCTAGGATACTATCCTACTATAAATCCTTATGTACAAGATCGTGTGCTTCAAAACTCGATGGGGATATAAGGATGAATTTTCTTTAATTATTTCTCGATCGAGCGGTTTCAATAGGCTTAATTCATTGCATAGTGTTCCCTGACAAATTGGAGGTTTTAGCCTTCAACAGATACAGAGTCGGTATGTTTTTCTAGATGTTTTGTAGGGTTACAAAGATGTTTTTGTAGGGTCACATGGCAGGGGTTGTTATGCATAAGCATAGGTCTATCAATAGATGCTGAAAGGATGCATGATCAGACTTAGAATGGCATCTTGATTTTGCTAAGGGCATAGAAAATAAAATGGCTTTGTTGCAAGCAAAAATTCTTAGCATATAACTACATGGTCTGCAAGGCCATATGGGCAAAAAGCATTTGAAATTTACCTAACATAGTGAAGTACAGGGAATTGCTATTAGGCACACACTTGAAACATTTACAAATCAGCTTCAAACATCATTTAATAAAATGGATTTTTTATCCAAAAATAGATTTTTTTTAAATATATACATAGGTACAAAATATGTATATATTGCTAAATATATACAGAACTCTAAAATATCCAGAAATGTCAAAATAACAACACACCTGCAACTTTTTGACATAAACAAGGAGACGTATAATTATTTTAATTGTAACATAAGAAAGAAGAGAAACACATTAACATATGCTATTATATACACAAGTACGGGAACCAAAAACCTAATGATTGTTATGGATAGAAGTTTTGAAAATATGGGTTCACCAATCTTGCTTCAAATTTGCATTGCAATCTTAAGTCAACACACTTAAAATGCCAAAAATGTTAGTTTAAAAGGAGCTAGGTCCCACTGTGGTCGCCAATATGTAGTAGGATTTTGAGCTCTATATGAATTTAAACACACTAATTCATACTCAAAATGCAAACTACTAATAGAAAGGATTTATAAAACAAATAAGATTGATATAGAAGCTTACCAAATCTCTTGATTTATGTTACCTCCTTCCAAGGCTTGCAAATGGATGATTAGATTTAGATTGATAAAGTGATAGCTTGAAGTTGGAGTGTGATAATGGATGCTTGATGGTTGCTTATAGATTTTCTATTGGATTTCTAGAATCATTTTGGCATGGTTTCCTTATAATCCTTCTAGGTTTTTAAAGGGTGGAGAGAGAGGTTGCTTATATTTTAGGAGGGAAAATCAAGGGTTATTATTTGAATTTGGAGAGATGAGATTAATAGTTAGAATTATTCAAGGAATGTTAAATTCCTTGGAAAACCTTTATAAATAGAGGTTTCTAGAGACTTGGAGGGAAGTCTCAAATTCTAGAGACATCTCCATTATCTTAGAGATAATGGAGGATTAGGTGGGGGTTAGATGGGGGATTAGGTGAGGATTAGAGACATAGGGATGTAGGGAAGGCTAGGATGTAGGTTAGTATGTGGGTAGGTGGGGTTATGAGAATTTAAAATTCTCATATAATGGACAACTAGGATTAGATTAGGATAATGGAATATTAGGAGGAGTTAATGAAAGAGTGGGGATGGGTAAGGTTAGTGAATGTAGATTAATGGAAGGGGATATTAGATTTATGGCTAAAAATAGGATAAATTAGTGGAATAAAATAAGTTAAGTAAAATTAGTGTCAACTAATAGAAATATTAGTTGACAATAATGAAACGAGCAATTTTAGGTGCATATAATTACATAGTGTCATTTTCATAGAGGCTTTAGAACTGTTTTCTTTGGTATTGTGTGTAAGAGATCCATTGATTAGGTTTAGCAGATCCAATTTGGTCATGCTCCATATATAAACATGTATTGTAATAGATTCTAGTTGATTACCTTATATGATTTTGGATTTTATTAACTCAGATAATTTGTAGATATATCTTATTTTGTTACATACACTAGGTACCCTGAATATCAGAAAATTATTGTCATACAAGAAATTGACAACTTTTTCATCTTGAGAAAATTTAAAGGCATGTACCTCGACCCACTTGATCACATAATCTTTGCATACCAAAATTTATTCATTTCCATGTGATGTTGGATCAATTGGGCCAATGAATACCAACCCTTATTTATCAGAAGGTTCCAAAACAACTTGAAGATGGAGATACATTTCATTGGAAATGGTAGGTTGGCCCATCTTTTTGTGTTGATCGCATTGTCTCACATAGTTTTTCATGGCTTTGTGTAGTGAGGGATAGTAATACCCAACACCAAGGGATTTGTGAATGGTCCTTAAGGCTGAATAATAACCTCTTCCTGGGTCATCATGATAAGCCTATATGATGTCATATATCTCATCTTTTTGTACACATCTATGTAACACAAATTTAGGTCTATATTTAAATAAAACCATTAATCCATTTAAATATCGAACTTTCCTTAACAAGACATTTCTTTTAGTTGTTTGTGAAAGTAGATGGAAAATCCTTGTGGCCAAATAGTTTTTCCATATCTACAAACCATGGCGAGTCTATTGAAATTACAAATAAATGCTCATTTGAAAAGTCATATTCAATTAGTTCGTATTCTCTTGAAACAAAAAACTTTAATAAGAAATCTACAACCATATTAGCCTTTCCAAGATTGTCAACTATTGTTACTTTAAATTATTGTAAGAGTAAAAACCATCTAATAATTATACTATTAACTATAGGTTTATTAATTATAATATCTAATGGTTGAATGGTCTATATACACTATTATTTCATACACAGTAATATAGTGATGATATTTTTTGATGGTGTAAACAACAAGAAGGAACTCTTTTTTAGTAGTTGTGTAATTTATTTCAGTTGGCATCAATTTTTTATTGATATAATAGATAACATACATTCCAACCTCTTTTTATTTTTGACCAAGAAGGGATCCCATTGTTTCATTGGAAGCATCATCTTGGATGTAAAAAGGGAGTTCTCAGTTTGGTCCAATTTATATAGGATTAGAAATGAGCTTTTTTTTAATTATCTCAAAGGATTGCTAGCATTTACGTGTCCATCAGAACTCACAATGTTTATTAAGGAAAACATTGGTGCTGCTATCTTGTTAAAGTCCTCAATAAACCTCCTGTAATAACCTGCATGTCCCAAGAAACTTCTTACATCAGTCTAATTTTTAGGTGAAGGAAGTTATGTAATTACCTCGATCTTTTTAGGATCTACTTTGATTCCTTAAGAGGATATATGAGGTCCGAAGATAATACCTTGGTCCACCATTATAAGGAATTTTTCATGATTCAGAGACAATTGATGTTTCTCACATCTAATTAGTACTTTTTTCTAGATTTTGGAGAGCCTCTTCAAAAGAGCTTCTGTGTACTTTGAAATCAACCATATACACTTCCACAAAATCATTTTTTGGTTCAATAAAGATGGCCAACATTGCACATTGAAAATTAACAAGTGCATTAAAAAATTCAAAAGGTAAGACTTTGTATGAAAATGTACCCCAGTGACAGGTAAAATTAGTTTGTCTTGGTATCCTGGTGCTACCTATATCTAGTTATATCCACTAAAACTATATAGGAAAGATACATATTTATTTTCAACCAAATTATCCAAAACATGATAAAAAAAATGGCAAGGGAAAATAATATCTCCATGTTGCTTTCTTGTGCTCTCTATAATCCACACAAATTATCCATTTTCCATTCTTTTTGGGCATTATAAATAATGGAAAAACCCACTGACTATCTAAAATGGGATCTATAAATCCTACTACAATAATTTTTCAATCTCAGTTTTGAAAACATCTTTGAGTATAAGATTTATTTTTCATTGAGGTTTTCTTATCAGTTTAACATTTTATTTGTAGATTTTATGTGTGTAGATGCCACTAGGAATGACTCTCATATCACTATAGTCCCTTGTAAATCTTGTAAATATGAGTGCAAAATTGTGAATAGTTTGGACTCTTGTTCATCTATTAACTAGTTGTTGATGTTTAATGTTTTATTAAGGTGAATTATTATTTGCTTGGTTCTAATGTATTTTGAGAAAACTAACAAGAACTCACTAATTAATTATTTAAGTGGACAAGAATGGGGTTGAAACATGTGGAATATTATTATGTCTTTAAAAAACATTTCACTAGTGGGGATGACCTTTAAAAAGGGGCAGTGAAAAGATGTTAAACACTGTTGTTGACTATCCTATACCCAACCTACAATGGCCTGATGAAAATTAATTTATTGATTATTTCCTTCCTCATTTCTAATTCATTCATGTGTTTTTTAAACTGTGATAATTGCCAAGGAAGAAATACTTTCTTCATTGTCAGTTTCATCAGTTCATCCACCCACAAATAATGATGATAGTCAGAGGATGGTTTTATAGGTGGTTATAGAGAGATCTTATTATCATTAATCCCATTTGAGATTGTCATGTCCCTTAATCTACAATCTATAAAGGTAGCAGTTGTAGCAAGCCAAGGTATTCCCAATATTAGCAGATATCCAATGTTTGGAGTTCATGGATAAAATATCATGAAGTCTACATGATATTCCCAAGTTTATATAATGATTGAAACACCTTCAATGACACCTTTTAGTTTAGTAATGTACTAATCAACCATTTATAATACTATATAGGCTAGTTACATATTGGTTAAGGACAAATTTTTTAGCATGCCAACAATCATAATGTTAATGGCAACACCTAAATCTATCAAGACATTTGGTATTCCAAGTGTTTAAAATTGATATTGTTACCATTGGGTTGCCTAGTTCTCCATATTTAGGTGGAAGGAGTTTTCCCACCAAAATATCAACTAATTTACCATCAACTTGAATGGTTTTGGGTTATTGCTTCTTCCATCGTAGAGTTTTGATTCACAATTCATTAATGGTTTTATTAAGCCTAGGAACATATCGAATAGATTGCATAAGTGGAACTCCAATGATCTAGTGTTTAAGATCTTGGATGAGATTAAATTCAAATTTCTTGGTATTTTGTTTTCTCATTCAGTCTTTTCTCAAAATGGGATGTGTAGGGGACTAGTAGGAGTTTTTATTTATGGGTTGTTATCTTGAGATTGTTTTTCATGAGAATAATTCACTTCTCTTTCATTTGATAATTAAATAATAGTGGGGGAAGAAGTTTTTAGTAAAGTTTTTCCTAAACAAAGTTGGACATCATCACAATTGATAACATTAAACGAGGATGCATTTTCTAATTTGACATTATAGACATGAGCTCCCTGCCTAACATTTTTTTGGGTTTGTCACAGGGTGAACAAGTAATTGTGGTTGATTTACCTATTCTAGGTGAGGATTTTGAGTGGTATTTGGATGACCATGAAACAAGGCATGTTGTTGGTTTTGCATTCATCTTTGAACTTGGAATTGTTGATTATAGTTTGGATAAGGAGTCCAATATTTTTGAAACTATTGAGGTATCCATGGTTGTTGGTATTGATTAGTCGATTATGGGTTGGACCATGATTGGTTATTCCATTCTTGTGGGACATATGGTCCCCATTGTTATGTAGTAGGCCATAGTGCAGACCATTGATTAAAAGGCCAAAGAGTTTGAGGAGCAAATTGGTTATAATATTGATTAGGAGGGAAGTTTCCTCCTTGTCTTTGTCCTAAATAGTTAAACTCTCATTCTTGTTGAGTGTTTTTATTCATATGATTTTTTATTATTAGGATTAATTGACATTGACTAGTTCAATGGTTTTTTTCACACATGTGACAAACATATGTTTTATCAAGAGGACAATCATGAAGTGCATGTTTGTCTCTGCATCTAAGACAATATATAACTAGAGGTTTACTAGTCCTAAATTTTGATTGAATCTCATCCATTGTAGTGTTCAAATGCACCAAGATATCTATTTTTTAAATTGGAAAATTCTTCCACAAGTTGACTCATCTCATTATTTCCTTTCCTTTGTTTATTTTTTTGAATTTCAGGCTTGGTTTGTGAGTAGTTCCTTCAAATGTTAATGATATCTAAGAATTTAATTTTGTTTATATCTCCTTGCCCCATAAGGTTTAGAGCATCTTGGGTTTCATCATCTAAACCTTTTAGAAATATTATTTTGATTAACTCTTGCTATAATGTAGTGTTGCATCATTGATGGATAAAGATGAATCGATCAAGATAATCTTCCAAGATTTCATCATCATTTTGTTTCATCCTAAAGATTTCTTATTTATGGTATCTAACCCTAAAATAGTGTTGATACTCATCTAGAAATTGTGTTTCCATTTCAGCCCAAGAGTGGATCGAATTGGGTGCCAATCCCATGAATCAACACATGGCTCAATATTT
Source organism: Torreya grandis (assembly GCA_037957365.1). Taxonomy (NCBI): domain Eukaryota; kingdom Viridiplantae; phylum Streptophyta; class Pinopsida; order Cupressales; family Taxaceae; genus Torreya; species Torreya grandis. The sequence continues at coordinate 2,326,840 of JARHVA010000639.1, read as the reverse complement.
GATTGTCAAGGGAAATAATTTTAGTTTCTGGCCATTAATAACATAATTATATGTTTGATAAATCACTTTGAATTCAAACAATAATTGATCAGGGTATTATAAATATATACCTCTAAAGTAGGTAATATAGATGGGGAAATATTATTCATAGGGGCTTCCTCATCTGGGTATAACACTAGAGGATATGTAAAAGTCCTTTCTTGACCAACTAGGGCATTTCCCAGGTCTCTCATATTTCCTTCAGAGGGATTTCCAAAGGTTTTAGATGATGATTTTATTGATTCATCCTTTAAGGATTCTTCTTATTTAACCTTGTTTGATGATTCTTTATTACCTATGGCTTGGTTTTTGGGGGGTTTGTTAGATAAATATTCCTTTTGAGTCTCTTTGCCTAATAATCAACTAAAAGAACTTACTTTTTAATTTAAATACCACTCCTAAATTACTATTAGACTAATATTTCCTCTAAACTGAAGTGCTATGAGAGAATATGGTTCTAATTACTAAAATTGTCTTCGAAAAGTCATTTCTTGTCACTTAAAAATACTTCTTTTATCATTAGCAGAGTAAGGAAATACAATTTATAAATGGAAACTTACTAGAATTTTTCTCAAAAGATCTAATTTAATGACTATCCCCTAAACCTAAGTTATTACCTAATAACATCACCAAAAAATGATGAGTGTTGATGATTCTTCACTTTGATTCAATAATTATCAATCCATGGTACTGTCCAATGATGTATGCAAAGGGGAAAACATGAGATTATCTTAATAGTTCTTTTCCTAAAATTGGAAATAAACTTGGAAATGAAATTTAACTACTTAAAAAATTTCTCTAATATTTGAAAGGAAATCAAACATATATATTCTTACTTCAACCAAGTAAAATTAGAAGAAAAGATAAATCGAACTCAAAGCTAAGTTAATCTCTAACATCTAAGCAAATACACATACATACTTTTCTAAATATTAGACAAGAGTTCTATTGTAAAGAAAAAGCTCAATGACAAAAAAATCATAATCTATAAATACCAATGAAACATTCCTCCTCCTTTGGTGAGTGGGCCCTTGCTCCTCCCTTAAATTGGGATTGAAACTAAAATCATAAATATGTTGTCAAAATGGTTGAAAACTTATAGTTGTATTGTATTCATAATTAAATTACTAAAAAACCAACTTACATCAGAGGGCTGAAAATATATATTTATAATACACCACTCTTAGCTTGGTCAATCTTCTAATAATATAAAATTGTTTAATTGCCTTTATGGGAGTCTTTATTTCTAATTGAAATCCTAATAGAATGTAACCACTTGTCACATTTTTCAAAAGACAAGTGTGAAAAAACATTACACTACAAGAATCCTATTCAAATACTACTACTCATCCCATTTTTTAAGGAACAAAACATGGGAGAGTGTTTTATTGAAGACTTATATCAAAATTCTACTTATCCCAACTATCTAGGAGATAGGCATAGAGGATTACAAAATGAATTTGATTGATTCAAAATTTTACTTCTTATTTGTTAAATAATTTCATTGTTAACATTCAATAACTTGAATTTCCTTTGTAGAGTCCTAAAACCACTTGATCAATCTTTAAAAATAGATTATTGTGACCATATAATGATTTTAAAATGTTAACATGTCTGTAGACACTCAAAATTTTCACACCATGATTCTGAATGTCAAAACACCCCTATACTACCTTAGGACCCCCTTGGGACCAATTTGACCCTTTAACACCTAGCCAAGCCTAACCATGGTCAGTTTGACCGACTTAACCTACATTTTTACCCACTTTGTACCTTGGCCCTTAGCCATCGATGGTTAGGATGACCATCGATGATCACCTTGACCATTGACAGTTAGGGCCCACCATCCCAAAAACTAACATACAAACACCCACCATTTTTTTCTAAAAATAACTTTTCTAAATCCACGTGCGAGCCATTGCATGAGTGAGTTATAATTAGATAGCCTAGTTGAACCTCCACTTGAACCTCTTTCCTGTGCCTATAAAAAGAGAGGACCAGGGAGGTGAAATCCATCTACAATTGTTATCAAGAGCTTGTGTATCTAGAGTTTCTTTTTGCAAGTCAATCATCATCAATGATCCAATAATCTAGTCATCACATCAGAGAGCTAACTTGCCACCATCACTCTGTCAAACCATCAAGTATCGTTACTCTACTTGAAACATGCCAAACTCTATCAATGAGCTAACCACCTTGACCACTCATCTGATCAATCTTCTGCAAGTTATGTATTTGTTTTCTAGTATTCAATTACTTTATTTGTATTTCACAATCAACACAACACCAACCCATCTCTCAAAATACAACTTTTAAATCTTATCAACCAGCCATTTATTATCTACATTTAACACATAGTAACTACTGATGGTTGCCTCAGTTGATGAATGGTCTATCCAATCATTGATGGTCACCTTGATCGCCAATGGCCACCTTAACTGCCGATTATCATCCTAACCATTGATGGTCACTGTGATGGAAAATAACAAGTTATTATCACCCTCTTACCCCCAACCAAATCTAATTTTCTATGTCCCTGCCTGTTTATAGACCCCTACCTAATTTTCTAAAGCACACTTGACCCATTTAGCACTAGTGCTGATTTGCTCATTTCTATATTAGTCATTTCTAGTCTATTTTTTTAGCAAGCATTTCTTGTGTTCAATTTTAGTACCTTTTTATTATTGATGCAAGTACCTTAGCATTCTATTTATAAACTTAATTATTGAAAATGTGTGGATTGATAGCCCCCAAGGAAGCTCTTGCTTCTAAGATCTAGTTAGCGCTAGGCAATCCACTCAGCTATCTATCTAACCAATCATTTTCTTTAGTGTTGTCTTATTTGTAGGTCATCATCCCAAGCCAAAGAGGAGTTCTTCACAATCATCTGATTCAATACACACACAACCAAACATGTTTTTCAACCATACTCATATTTAGTTTCTTATTCTCCTTTTCTCAAAATATAAGTTGAAATTCAATGAAATATTCTGACATGCCTGGTGGGACCTTGAGTCTTTACTTGAGTTTTCCCTTATTTGCATATATATTATTTTATCTCTATTATATGCTCATAAATGACATCAAAGTATTTTTTGGACTTAAAATTGATTGCATACATTGGTTGCTTGCAAGTTTAGCTCACATAGTTTCAAGTAAAGAAAAGCAATCCTATCATAGCATCACCTTGGTTGCACACACTAAAACAAACCACTTTCATCAATCAAACATCAAACAAACTTGAGACAAGGTCTGACTAAGATTTCATCACCTAACAATTATCTTAATCTTTCTCGGAGATCCTACTTGGAGGTCATTACCAAGGGGAGGACCAACTCAGCTCTCTAGTTGAGTATAAACTCTAGAAATTGGTATATATTGGCTAAGCACTTGAGACCCTTATCACTATGGTGTGTGAAGTGAGGGGGTAAGCCCCAATACCAAGCCACATATTGATTCCCAATATATATTCTTTTTGATAACCTAAACAAACTGAAACCAACCATAGACTTACTTTCTAGTACCTGCTCTACAAGCCAATTTCAGTCACATAATTTCTTGAAAGCTTAAGGCATAAGCCAAAAGATAGACTAAAAATAACCTTTAGGACTTATCATACTTTTTAGAGTCTGATTTATTTTCTTGATCCTTTCTTGTCTTCTCTCTATTTGAGTGGTGAGATTGTTTGTGTATTTTCTCTCCCTTACCTTGGATGGTTCTAACTCGCCAACAATAAAAGAACCTATCAGAACAAAACCCATCACCAAGCCAATTGGCCTCTTCTACCTCCTCATCCATGGACTACATATCTAAACTATTTGACTCTCCTCTCCTTACAAGAAGTCCTTATTTCCCTTGGGAAGTTCCTTAACGTACAAACTTTGCCACCTTCCTAGATAATAACCTTATGGCCCTTTAGCATTACCTTAACACCATGCCTCACCGTACCCCTGCTTCGATTCCACCTATGGACCCACCTTATGGCATGCCTTCTCACATCATTGGAAACACTTGTATTTCCATAGTCATCACCCAACCATTGGATACGCGAGCCTCTTCATCCACCAACAATCCCTTTGATACTACTATGGAAAACTAACCTGCCCAACGTACAAACACCCTTATATCTTCCACCCCCACCAACAACTCCTCTACCTTAGGAGAAACCCAACCACTAGCCACCTATACTCCCCTCACCATGGGAGAACCAACCACTAGCATTTCCAACTTTTATTGGCTACCTCTAATCCTCTAACCACTACCCTAATTCAAAATCTCATGTTACCTATACCTTCTACCTTACCACCCATCACCACAAGGGTCACCACCCTTCCTTTAATCACCAACCTAATCACCACTCCTACGCAATAGGTGACCATTACACCAAACCCAAGTTACATCCCTCACCCATAAGGGCATGTACCTCTACCTACTACCCAACCACCTACATCCACCTACCCCTACATAGCTTCCACCCAACCACTAGTATCCACATACCAATATGTGGTAGTTTCTCAACCTCCAACCAATTATCAATATGTTACCCAACCACCATAATTGTATGCACCGTACAACCTTCCTAATGTACAATCTCATGTAGACCTAAAAAAAATACTCATGGATAAGATGACTACTTTAGAGTCATCCATTTATGGAGCCCATAATAACTTATCATAGGATTAGATATGTAATTAACCCATTCAACCATATGTCCCTATCAGACCATATCCTCTTTAGTGAGAACTTCCCAAGTTCTCTAAGTTTCTAAGTAAGGAGGATCCCTAATAGCATCTCAGGGTATTTAAGTATGCATGTTATTTGATTGCCTATGATGATGTCATCCTTTGTACCTTTCCCATGTCCCTATCTAGTTTATCATTAGACTAGTAAAGTGCCATAACCAAACACTCTTTGTTATCCTTCACCCAGCTAGACCAAACCTTCTTGAACCACTTTTTGATAAATATCTCCAAGAAGGTTTCCATCACTGACCTTTACTTTATCCAGTAATTTGATGATGAAACTATTGCCAATTTTGTATGTCATTAGATGAGCTTAATCAATCAGATTTCCTTCTCCTTACCCCAACTTGAATTGATAAAACTTTTCATCTGGGCCTGTGCCAAACATATCTCTTCAACACTATGTGTTCAAAGATTCAAAATTTTTGATGAAGCTTTTACCATGACATGTAAGATAGAAAATAGAGCCATTGATGAATGAAAGATAAAACTAAAAAACAAGAACTCTACCTACAAAACCAATGAGGCTTCTTCCTCCAAACTGAATAACCAAACCAACATCGGGACCAAAAATAAGGGAACTATGAATGCGGTTGTCCTTAGATATGCTTCTCCACCATGTATCAACTAACCAAATTCCTCTAGTTCCTCAAAGAAATATATGTGAAAACAAAACTAAAACACCCAAAAGTAATTAAATCCACTTAGAGAATCTTATGCTTCAATCCTAGAGAAGTTACTAAAGGCCAACATCATATAAATTCCTCCTATCAAACCACCTCAATAATTCAATTCTTCTCATCCTCTGCCTAGTTGGTATAATGAGAATGATCTATGCACTTTCCATTGAGTAGTTGGGCATGATGTTAGTAGGTGTAATACCTTCAAGAGCGTTGTCCAATATCTCATTGACAAGGGGGAGCTTGTGTTGAATAACCCCAACACACCTCAAAACCAAGCCCTTGACATTTTAAGGAAACCTTTCCCTAATCATGCACTTGCCAAAAATGAGAGCAACAAGGTTGAATGTTCTCATGATACCCATATTGTTAGCATGGTTCTTGGCATGCTCATTAATGAAGAACCTACTGCCCAATCTACCTATTCTTTGCCCTCTTTGCTTATGGAGGTAGTGGAGTTACCTTCTCCTCTTTTGGAGACCCAAACTCATGAATTGCCCCTTTCTCCTTCTCTACTTATTGAGGTCATGGAGCCATCAACTACTTCTTCAACTAAAATACTAGAACAATCACCCATTTTACCTTCTCCCTCAATTACTCATCAATTTAACACCCCTTTTAAGATCATTCCCAAAGAGGAAGCCACCATGTATTCCCCTCCCATGAAGGAGTCACCCATCCAAACCTTGCATCCTTTGATTGAGGAAAAGGACAAGGTCACCATTCCCCTTTCTCAACTTATGGGCTTATCATTCAAGTCCACTATTTAGGGAATATAATCAGTCTACAAACCATTCCCTAGGTTAGTGAAAAAATGGGAATTTTGTCTCCAACCCTGACATGGATCAAGCTACCTTTTGGGAGCAATTAGGGCTCCCTTATATTGCCAAACAAGTACCTGCAACCATACCATTGGTAGACCAACCCACCACTTCTATTATACACACTCTTATCTTACCAACCAAACTAATAAAAACTTCTACCAACCTAAAAATTCCTTAACCATTCAATGCACCTAAACCCCAAATAACCAAATCACCTTATCCAACCAAATTGAATAAAACAACCAAAAACCTTGGCACCTTCCCTACATAGTGCCTCAATCACCCATCTATGAAAGTGGAGCTTACCTCACCAAACCCAACAACCAACCAGAAAACCACATCAAATAATGAAGTAAGGCCACCAAAGGGCTAGAGGGACAAACTCCTACCTACCTTAACTTTTCCATCTATCTTGGGGCCTCATCCCTCCACTTTGATTAGGAAGCTGATTGTTTCACTCAAAACTCAATCACTGTTATTGGTTACACCAGCACATTTGCTTTCTGACACACCTACATCATACCATCAAACACCAAACTACCTACCCTAAAACCTCTTACCTCTAACCTATCAACCTCTGCCTTGCCAACACCCAAACCATTAGCTAAGAATACTACCTTAACCAAACCTCCTACCACCAAGCCCATTACCAAAAATAATTCCATCTCAACAACCAAGATCAAAACCTCTAAAACCTCTCCACCTTTAGATGATCCTTACTTAGTCATCTTCTAATGGTTATTTTAAACCTCTTATTTGACGTTACCTCCCTTCAGACCATTCAACCCTCTCAGTTAAAAGCCCATCTGGTATAATGATCGCTAAGTGTGCTCTTATTATAAGACACTGAGGCATGACACAAAGAACTTTAAGGCTCTCCAAACCATTATCCATAATCTCTATGATGAGGATGGTATACTAATAAAGGAACCTCCCATGGACTTACTACCAATCCAACCAATAATAACCACTACCCAACACCTACCTATTCCCCCACTCTCACCTCAGAGTGATAAAGAACCAAACCCATATCCTACCCCAACTCTTCCCTCTATCTATACTATCCATGTGGTCACATAATCACATGCTCAATAGAAGGATAAGGGGAATGCCCATGTGTCCATTCCATGGACATACCCATATTTCACCTCCCAACCAAACCAAAATTAAATAGTTTCATCTTCAACCAAACCCAAGATATTTATCTTGGGTACCTCTCGATCCAACCCCTCTAAATCCATCAAGAGATTGGTGCTCAAACAACTTCCCCAGACCTCGATGAAGATGAGATTATATGAGTTTATTACTACTTTACCTCATCATCACTCAGTAATGATTGAGGTATTGCAGTCAATAGAGGTCCAACCTAAAGACCTTCAACCTCTGGCAACCTTTGTTGGTGCTCTCCAAATTTCCAACCTTGTCACATTCAAGGATTCATAAATACCTTCTATCCATCCCAATGACCTAAATCCCCCTCTCTTTATTACTGTTTACATCAACCAAACCCACATCAAACATGTCATGATTGATGGGGGAGAGAGTATTAACATCATCTCCTCTCATGCCTATAACCAACTCAACCTGTTGAACAATGTAATGTCTAAAATATTAACTGTCCTCTTATCCTTGAATGACACCATGGCCACTACCATGAAAAATGTTGTCCTTCATATTTTTTTAGGACCCCATACACTCCCTAAACTCTTTTATGTAGTGGAAGTCAAATTCCAATATAATGTTTTGTTAGGATGACCTTAGATTCACTCCATGGGTTGTGTCCCCTCTATCCTTCATTGTTGTATTAAATTTGAACACAAAGGTCATGTCATCACCATCCAAGTTGACCCAAGTCCCTTATCAACATGCAACATGACTTACCAACCTAATGACCTTCTCCTACCTCTAACTAGCACACCCTCCTTAGCCAAAGTCAAGCCCTTAACCATGAAAGAGGAAGTCATACCACCTTATACCAATGAGGCATTTATTAGCTCATCCATCCCCTCTGATTAGATCCCCACATCAGACCACTTGGAATCCACATTCTAACATCTTTCATTGGGGGAATATCACCTCCTTGCCCTTCACACTTTCCTTACTCCTAAAGAGTATGGGAAATTTAACCACCAACCTAGATATGACCCCAATGTTAGATCCATTATTCCCTTTATACCTTCATACTATCTAACCCATTTCATTTATGGGGGACTTGAAAAATTGCTTGATGCTTCTACTACCTCTTCTTCACCTCAACCATTCACCTCTAGCTTCTCCTATTTAGAAAAGTTGAGTTTTGCCAAGACATACCTCCATAAGTGTGCTTGGAAAGGATTTGATCTTGGATGATATGAGCATGACCCACATGATTTGATTTATATTGAAACCAAAAAGCCTCATGAGAAACATGGACTTAGTTGCATTCTACCCACCAAGAAACAAACCAAACCACCTACTATCACCATTATTAAGGAAGACACCCCTTCCTCATTGAGCTCTCCTCCACCTACGTGTGAGGATGATGACATCATCCCACCTAACTTGTTTTTGTCAACAAGATTAGCCTCAGACCCATGACCTATCAAAATGAGGGGAAACCATAACCATCCCTTTGATCCATCCTAAAATGATAGGAGATAACTCTCCTACCATTAACACTATTCAATGCTAGGATGATGATTCCATCCTCACCTACCTTGGTGCACTAGATTCTTCCATCCATAAATCCCTTTCTCTTAATATTTTTACCATTTTAAACAAATCCACCATAGATATCATCTTGGGCACTTTGGACAACCCTGAATTATCAAAATTGGTCAATTGCTAAATTTTGAGGAACTTCAGGACTTCCCCTTCTTCCAAGGCTGTAGCATAGAGTTTACTTGGTCTTATAGTGACATGCTTAGAATTAAACCCACCATTGCTACCCATAACATAGTCACCAACCATGATGCCAAACCTATCAAGTAGAAACTTTAGCACATGCACCCTCACATAACCCTTCTCAAAAAAAAAGAGCTTCAATACCTCTTATCTATTAATTTTATTCAAACCATTGACTATCCCTAATGGGTCTCGAATGTTGTGCCTATGACCAAAGTCACAAGGGGACTATGCATTTGTGTGGACTTTTGTGACCTTAGCCTTGATTTATCTAAAGTTGACTTTCCTCTACTAAGCATTGACTAACTAATTGATCTTATAGCTGACCACAAGATGTTATCTCTTATGGATATATTCTCAGGTTACAATCAGATCCTAATTTCCCTCGAAGATCAACATAAGACCATCTTTACCACCCCATGGGGGACCTTTTGTTATAAATTCAAGCCTTTTGAAATAAATAACGTTGGTGCAACCTACCAACATGCCATGATTTACATCTTCCATGACCTTATCCATAATATTGTAGAAGACTATTTGGATGAACTTCTCAAAAAATCCAAACTTCAAAAGGATCATTTAGCTATTCTCAAGATCATCTTTGAGAAACTTATCCATTACCACATCTACCTTAATCCCAAGAAGTGCATTTTTGGGGTCTTATCAAAAAATCTTCTTTGTTTTATTATCTCCCTTCAAGGAATAGAGGTTGATCTAACCAAAATCAAAGCCATCCTTGACATGATTCCTCCAATCAACCTCAAACAACTCCATAATTTTTAGGGGAAGCTCCAATCCATTCATCGATTTATCTCCCAAATTTCAAACCGATGTCAACCCTTCCACCACCTTTTGAAGAAGGATGTGTCTATCAAGTGGAATAACAACTGTCAAAAGGCCTTTAATTCACTCAAAAAGTGCCTTTTGCCTCCACCTATCCTCATCCCACCTAAGGATAACCAACCTTTATACCTTTATATCTTCACCACTAACCACTCCCTAAGGGCAATGCTTACTCATCAGGATGAACAACACAAAGAGAAATCCATCTACTACATCAACTGCATGGTTTTAGAGTATGAGACTCGATATACCCATACCAATAAGCTTTGCTTAGCTCTAGTCTTCGTGGCCACCAAACTTTGCCACTACCTTTTTAACCATAAAACCTATGTCATAACCAATACTGACCCACTCAATTATATGCACTCCAATCCATACCAAAACCAATGTATGGCCAAGTGGCTCATGCTTTTAGTAGAGTTTGACCTTGAGTTCCTACATCAAAAGTCAATTAAGGGGCAAGTCATTGCTGACCAATTGGTGAAGGCACTATTAGTAGACAAAAAACCTCTTCCTTTTGAGTTTTTGATGAGTCCATCACAACCCTCTAGCAAGTAGACTTCACCTATCAAGTTACCATGTTCTTTGATAGATCAAAATGTCAATGTGGTGGGGGAGATGGCATCATCCTTATTCCCTTCGATGGTGAACCTCTTCATTTGTCCTTCAAGCTTGATTTTGAATGTGCCAACAATATGGTTGAGTACAAAGCCCTAGTGATAGGCCTTTAGACTACCTTAGCCTTGGGAGTTAAAAAAATCAACATCTTTGGTGACTCCCAACTTTTGGTCAATCAAATTAATGGATCTTACTAGTGTAAGAAATGATGTTTTGCAATAGTACAAAAAAGTAGTTGATGAACTCTTAGCATCATTTAAACACTACCATATCCAGTCAACCCTATGATCTACTAATAAGTTTACTGAAACCATGGCTTCTATCACCTCTCAGATCTTGTTTGCACCCTCTGACTCTAAGCTATCTATCATTATCCATAGACTTATAACCTTCCTATGTCAAACCATATTCTCCCACCATTTTCAATATGGAAGAGACCTAACCTGACCTTTGGTATCAATAGACGTTCAATTACCTCAACCTTACCATCATTCCTTTTAACTTTTCTAGGAATGCTCAAAGAGAATTTATCTAGAGTACCTCACATTATACCATTGTGGAAGGAATTATTTATAAATGTGGATTTGATGGTCTCCTCTTCTGTTACCTATGCAGTCACAAAACCTCTCACACTATCAAGGAAATGCATGATGGATCTATGGGGGCACACTTTAGTGGCCTCACCATAGCTAAACACATCTTTCAGCTTAAATATTATTGGCCTAACCTTAACTAAGACTATTGTGATTATGTGAAAAATTGTGTTAAATGTCAATAACATGCCAATTTGCATCACATACCTAGCCATAATCTTCATGTTTCCACTAATTTTTGGCCCTTCTCACAATGGGGTCTAGACCTCATCAATGAAATTAACCCCCATTCTTTGTAGAGACACCATCCTATCATCACCGTGATTGAATATTTAACCAAATGGGTATAATCTATTCCTATAGTCTCAACCAAAGTGGAGAAAATTATTGATTTTATCAACCATCACATCATCTACCATTTCAGTGTTCCTCACAAGATTATCACCAACAATGGTAAATATTTTAAGAAAAAGAAAGTCCAAGGTCTATGTGATGCATTTAGGATTGATTTAATATTCTCCTCACCCTATTTCCCTCAAGTGAATGGATAGGTTGATGCCTCTAACAAAAATCTTAACAACATGCTCACTAAAATGGTCAATGCATCTAGTCAGGATTGATATTTTCACATCCCCTTCGCTTTATGGGAGTATCATACTAGCATTCAAACCCCTATGGGTGCTACCCCTTTCTCTCTTATGTTTGTAGTAGAGTTCATCTCACCTCTCAAAGTCCAAATACGTTCTCTTCGCATATCTTTACAAGATCTCATTTTTGAAGATGATTATCATTAGCATCATTTAACCCAACTTGAGCTACTTGATGAGCATTGCTTAGCAGCCCTTACCCATCTTCATGTCTATCAAGATCACATAAAGTGTGCCTATAATAAACACCTTAGAGTATGATAATTCAACATCGAAGACCTCATCCTAAAGGAAAATCAACATGTCACCAATATGGAGAAAATCAAGTAGGTCAAGTTTGTTTTCTATTGGATTGGACCCTATATCATTACCCACAAGTATGGATTAGGAGCTTACCAGTTATCTTCTCTCAAGAGAAACCTAGAACTTGAGCCCCTTAATGCTTCACAGTTGCATCCATTCTTTTGTTAATAAGGATCAAGTTCACCTTTTGTTTTAAATTAAGCTCATCCTTTGATTTCAAACACATTCATCTCCCTATTTTAAGGGCAAATAATTAAAACTAAATCATGTGATTATTCATCATAGTTATAGCCTAATTTTGAACAATGGGTACCGTGACTCTACCCATGGCAGGATTCTTATGGTACTTTTTGCCCCTTTCCCAATATGGATTCCCATGATCATTGTCACCTGAACCTATTTACACCTACTCAACCTTATTGTGCTTTTAGTTTTGCCTTCATAAAGGTGAAGCTTTAATCCTATATAAACAAGTCTATGTCAAGCAAAAATCAAACAAGTGAAAAGAAAAATCCAAACCAATATCAGTCATGGATCATTTCTAAACATTCATAGACTACTCCCTTTAAGGATAGCTATTGAAAACATATTTGAAATTATGCAATGTAAGGTGGACTGCTCTCTTAAAGGACATATATCAAAAACATTAAACAAATCACACAAACTTAGACCACTCCTTCTAAGGATGGATGACCAAAGCATTTATTAAAAAAAGCAATTTCTTGGAAGATTCATGCATCGATCAACTTCCCCAACTCTCCTAAGCAAATAAGCAAAAGACCCATTATCAAGAAAAAAGTGAAAACATAATAATTTTGAAATCCGTAATTGACTCTAATAAGTAAACTAAATATCAAAAGCTGTAATTGACTCTCATGCATAGTCTTCTTGCATCGATCAATCTACACTTTGTATGACATAGACTTGTTTATACTAACTCTTTGGAAACCTATAGAAGAGGCATACTAGTATCACATGAAGGTTCTATTTTCATCCATCCCCCCTTTATACACTATAAACAATGGATTTTGATCTTAACATTCTGTGATCCATACACCTTTTTTTTTAACCAACTAATGAACTCTAATGTGAAGCATTCGAAGGGCTTATGTTCATTAAGCCAATCCAGCTTTGGTTTTGTTTTAGTCCTTGTCAAAGAGAAGCATCATGGCCTCTTCCTATCCTATCATGACTAGTTGTTATTTTCATTATGATGTTTGTCTCTTGATTATATTCTTTGTTCTCCCATCTAGTGTTGTTAATTAACTTACCTCATGTGTTTTACCTTAATACAAATTAACAACAAGTATATGCACATGTGTCATAAGAAAACACATAACCATAATCATAACCATAATAGGTATAATAACACAATAACATCCATGAGCAATTAAACAATCACTCATTTTCATCACATGTTTAAATCCAAATACTGAAGCATATACTCATTAAAATTTAACATGTCATAAGCATCACCATACATATACATGGCATAAATCATACCCATGAATAAAAGTCATCTCACACCTAGCTGGTGAGTCTACATCAGTGTCTAACATCTGTAACATAAGCATAATCCATAATCAATATAAACATCACATCATAAGCATTATTATCAAAGCAAATAATAGACCATGATCATGAAAAATAAACAAAGATCATATATATAAACCTATGAGTCAAATAACATCATAATGTATACAATAAATATACATGTCTCTCTCTCTCTCAAAATGTACATCTCACTGCATTAGCTCATAGGCCAAAATCAAAATGATATACAAAAATATATAACTATATCTAAACTATGTCATGGATATGCCCCTAGGGAACGACTACCACTGGCCCCTACTGCACCATTACCTCTTGGCACCTATCTTGAGGTACCTACCTATCTAGATGTAGATATAACCCATTGACCAGGTGTCACTACACCTAAACCACCTGCTAGCCTAGCTTTATAATCACCCCATCAAGACTTTATTGGGTAGTGAGTGAAGACTATAGCCTCATAGTATCATAACTCTTATATGGTGTCTATGTACCTTTGCATATCAATGGTCCCTACTGGACCTATTAGTTTTACTACTACTCTTCTAGCCTATCTCATAACATCTCTCTCCTAGGTGACCTAGGATAGTGTATCTCTAGCCTCATACTTCTCACCTATAATAGTGGATAACTGACCTTATAATGTAGCCACCTACCCCTATAATGCTATCCACAATGCCCATGTTGCATCTAATACTACTCATGTCTACGAATCAGGGCCAACCCCTTATACCTATGCCCTATGGCCTCCTCTCCCAATTAGGTCCATAATCATTGGCCTCTTCCCACCATCACCATCACCAAAATACAAAACTACATATAAATCTTGGTATCATGCCATGTACCCATCTACAGATTTGGCATCATCTATCTTAGTTAGGTTGGTATCTCCTCATAATCTAAGAGCATCTACATGGGATGTAGCTTAGGTAATAGGATCTCTGCATCCTACTGCCCATACCTAGGAAATGCACTTGGAATACCATGTACAAATCCAAACTATCTATAAACCCTACCAAAGGGAATAAACTCTACCTCCACATCCTTCCTACTGAGGATCTGCCTGTAACTCTATAAGGAGAATTTCTACCTCTTGTAATTAGGCCATATTGGAAACTAAACATATGGTCTCTAGGTGATGTCTCCAATCATTAATACACCTAAAACACCTCTAAACCAATCAACATAATGGGCCTCCTCCTATACCTAAAGCGGTGAAGTCACCTCTCTATTGCATAAAACCAATCAAGAAATCTATTTGAGTTTATCCTGCCCATGGCAAGCCCACTAGCCTCAGCACTTGGATGTGCTCATAAGCTTAGTAGTGTATAAATATACTGACACTAATGCCATATCTCCTATGGGCCTTGAAACCCTAGAGATCCCTATATATCATTACCAAAATCATAGGTACCCAGCCAAAAATTATCTTCCCTAGCAACATCTCAACTAACACCCCTAGTAGCAAGTATGGAAACCTCCCACTACTTGAATAAAGAAGGGAAAAACATGAAATGAGAATCATCAACATAGTCATGAGTCTCCTTTCACCTGACACCCTCTCATACAATGTGAAATAGCTAAACCCCTAGTGTGTTATCTGATATGATCATAATCATTCCCATACATCAACTCTAATAGCTCCTCCCTCTCCTCTCACTCAATATGGTATATCATCTTGCCTTGAAGGGGAAAACATGTAATCCAATGCACATTCTCTTGTAGGATCATGAGCTCACCAGTGGGTAGCAAGAAAGTGGTCATGGTCGGATCCCATCTCTCAATGAAGGCCATGATCATGGATGCATCATGGGGTACATGCTGGTATTACCTCATCACTTCGAGGTTGACCTCTTCCATATGTGCCCACTCAGTTGAGGTTATCCCTTGGTGAACCTCTATGAAGCTAAGTGACACTCGATCACATATCTATATCTACTCTTATGCCTACACACAATTGGTAGTTATAAGCTTAAACACCTATACTATTTTTGCCTATGACTTAAGCACCTTTAGCCTACCTAACCCACCAAATATATCACTAACCTATGTGTCAACCTATACCGATAAATTACCATCTAAAATGCCTTACACACTTTAAAAAATTCAAAAAGACCATTTTTTACTAGGTGACCATCGATATCCATGGTGACCACCGATGATCAGGCATCTATCTTCCTATAGATGTCAACCTTGAATGGTCAGACCCAACCACTGATGGTCATGATGGGTGTTTCACAAATGGAACACACAAAACCTAAACTTACCCAAAAACCATAAACAAGCTAAGATTTTAATACCAAATCCCACCAATCCTATAAGTTACCTACCCCTATCTAGCATGCCTTTCTAAATTTGGACATCACTTACCCAATTTTAACAAATTCACCTAAAACCTACCCTAGGCAAAAACTTAAATCCCAACCCAACAAAATAATGAAAAAATCAATTGCACCAATGTATGAAATACAAAAATAATCTACCAATTTTAATAACATCCCCTACCTTGTTCCTCGACTATCATCAAGGAGGAATCTGTTGATCCCCTATGCATCTTCATCCACATATACATGCTCCCTACATCCTCACTAGTCCCCTAGGTTGACTCAGTCTAGCTCAACAACCTCTCACCTATTAGTAATCACCGTCAACACTATTCTTAGTCAAAATATACCAAAATTTAGAGCTCCAAGTCAACATGTTAAATTCAAGCAAAATGATAATAACTTTCACCTTTTACCACCATACTTTTAGGGTTTACACCCTCACCATTGATGGTCACTCCTTGGACTAGTGACCACCAATGGTCAGGGTCTTAAAATTTTTCCTTGTGCCTCTAGTCAACATCCTATTAAATCAAAACCAAATCCAGTCACCCACCCATGGAGACTACCTTCTCCACCCACCTTGCCCACCTTGTCATCTCGTCATTGGTCCATTTCAACCCAATATAACATGTATTTTACAATAAATTTTTCCTAGTCCTTTGACTATATAAAGAACATTACCATGTTGACCACTTTTTTTACCTTACACCACCTCACACATATTAGACCCACTTGTGTCTTCTCAAGAGCACTTCTTACATCAAATACCTATGACTTCACCTGATCCATTTTTGTTTTCCCCAAGAGCACTTCCTACATTGGATACCCACCAAAACATGGACATCACTTAGAAGGCTTGAATTTATGAATGTAGCTAGCTTCCATGCCAAAATATGATCATGCGGTTTGCTTGTCACTTGTCTTTCTAGCATTAACCTTTATTTTTATTATCTGACAACCTAGTCAATGTACAATCTTGGCTATCACACTTTTTGTCATACTTTGTATGCCTATTTTCACTTCAGTGCCCAACCTATCACCCACCTTCATGATGTCCACCTTCATCATTACCTTCATCTACCTTATCAAACCCACACCTAATTTTGTTTTACCTCATTGACTCTCAGTTTGAGGGTGAATACCTCCTCCCATACTCTGGCTAATACAATCTATTTTTGTTTTGTATCTTGTTGATTTGAAGCCACATAACAAAAAGGGGAAAAATGTAGACACCAAAAATCCACACACCATGATTATAAATGTCAAAACATCCCTACACCACTTTAGGACCCCCTTGGGACCAATTTGACCCTTTGACCCTTAGCTGAGCCTAACCATGGTCAGTTTGACTAACTAACTTAACCTACATTTTTACCCACTTTATACCTTGACCCTTGACTATATATGGTTAGGATAACCATCGATGGTCACCTTGACCATCAATGATCAGGGTCCACCATCCCAAAAGCTAACATGCAAACACCCACCTTGATTTTCTAAAAATAACTTGTCTAAATCTATGTGCAAGCCATTGCATGAGTGAGTTATAATTAGGTAGCCTAGTTGAACCTCCAATTGAACCTATTACATGTGCCTATAAGAAGAGAGGATTTGGGAGGTGAAATCCATCTACAATTAATATCAATATCTTGTGCATCTAGAGTTTCTTTTTTATAGGTCAATCATCATCAATGATCCATTGATCCAACTAGCATGTCAGAGAGTTGACTTGCTATTGTTACTCTATCAAAGTATCAAGTACCATTACTCTACCAAAATAATGCTAGAATCTATCAACAAGCTAACCACCTCGACCACTCATCTGATCAATCTTATACAAGTTAAGTATTTATTTTCCAATATTCAATTACTTTATTTATATTACAATCAACCCAACACCAACCCATCTCTCAAAATACAACTTTGGAATCTCTTCAACTATCCATTTGTTACTAAAATTAATACACAATAAATGCCAATGGTTACCTCAACCACTGACAGTCTATCCAACCATTGACAGTCAACTTGATCGTTGACAGTCACCTTGATTATTGACAGTCACCTTAACCATCAATGGTCATCTTAATCACTAACAATCACTATGGTAGGAACAACAAGTTATTTTCACTCTCTTACCACCAACTAAATATAATTTTCTATGCCCCTTCCTGTTTATAGACCCTTGCCTAATTTTTTGAAGCAAACTTGACCCATTTAGCACTAGTGTTGACTTGCTCATTGCTATATTAGTCATTTCGAGTCTATTTATTTAGCAAGCATTTATTGTGTTCAATTTTAGTACCTTTTTATTATTGATTCAAGTACCTTATCATTCTATTTATAAACTTAATTGTTTAAAATGTTTGGATTGACAACCCCCAAGGAAGCTCTTACTTATAAGATCTAGCTGGTGATAGGCAAGCCACTAAACTATCTATCTAACCAACCATTTGATTTAGTATTATCTTATTTTTAGGCCATCCTCCCAAGTCAAAGAGGATTTATTCATAATCATCTAATTCAACATATGCATAACCAAATAGGTTTTTCAACCATACCCATATTTAGTTTCTTCTTCTCCCTTTCTCAAAATATAAGCTAAAATTCACTAAAACCATGTCATCTAGTCATGCAAAATTGCCTTTCCACCTTCAGAGTTGTTGCATAATAGTCAGGAAATACTTATAATAGTCTAATGCTAATTTTTCATACTAATTCCCAAATTGGAACATTCTATAGCTTACTTACAAAATTCTAACACCAAATTCCCATATTAATTTCTAGGTTTGAATAGTCAAAAGTTATGCTGATGCTAACTCTGTATGATAATTTTGGGGTCAAAATAGTTTGGAGCTAAGCCCAAAATATCCATCTAAATCTTTCTGCTATATTTTGGATTAAAACTTCAAAATCCATTCTTCAATGATTGATATAACCTATTTTGAAACAAATCATATCTATTTCCAAAGAAATGCTAGGACATAAATGACAATCTAGACCACATTGATTCCTAAATAAAAACTCAAATATATACCCTGTATCTTACCAAAAATAAGTTAGAAGTTCCTAAATAATACTTAAACCCACTTTAAAACTAGTTCATAGATAAAAAAAAGTGTCACTTATTGGCTTTAGAGGAGATATTTATTTGTCTCATCACTGCCACTATCCACTATCATTTTCCATAACTTACCACCCAACTTGTAGATGATTATGAAAATGATTTTCCTCTATGATATTTATTTATATTCTTTAGGTGGCTTCAACAAAAGTCTCTTCAACATCAGTGCTTCCCCATGATAAGGTTCTTATGAATTCTTAGCTAATCCAACTAAAAACTCATCTCCATGCTTAATGTGTGCAACAACATCCATCCTTCTACTTTCTTCAATTTGAACCTATGTGCATTCAAAGGATTTATGGCTTTATTATCCACATTGGAGCTATTTCCTAGGATACTCTTCCCCTTTGTCAACCAAATTTTCCTTGTCCATGATATTAATAAAACTCACTTTTTCCTCTCACACTCTCTTGATCAAACTAACATATACCACTTTGGTATTGGGAATGCACATCACTTCATGCTTCAAATTTTATGCCTTAATATGATTAGTTATTTCCAATGCTTCCTCTTGCTCCTCCTTGCATGAATTTTCCCCTATCTCATGAATTGACCTATTATCTGCATGACAACTTATCCTCCACCTTAAGTTAAAACTGATAGGCTTCCTTGACAACTTGAATCTGAGCCATACTAAGATATTCTAGGATTCTAAAGTGCAATCCATTTTGATATTGCACTAAATTATCCTCATTCACCTTGTTGTGTCTTGACCTAATAATGATCTTATAAAAATATTTAGTGTATTGTTTGATTGAAATCTAATTTTGCTTAAGGTTTTGAAGTCTCTTGAACAACTCCATCTGGTAATCTCTAAGTGAAAATTTTCTCTTTAATTTAACAACCATCCTATCCCATCTGTTAGTCTCTTGAACAAATCTACTTCTTCCATTAAGGAAAATGTCTTACAATCTCTGCATAATGTCTTTGTGATTGTTGTACATACCCAACTTAAATTTCTAATGAATTTTTTTATATAATTTCGTTAGATCATGAAATATTTGTTCTTCAAAGACACTCCTTAAACATGGCCATTCTAATATTGCATGCACTTTATCTGGGTCCATCTTCAATCCTTCCTTGGATATTATGAAACCCAAGTATGCCAACTCTTCTTTCATAACATTGCACTTCTTCACATTGATTAACAATTTTTATTCGCACAATATTTTCACTTCTTCACATTGATTGACAATTTTTCTTCACGTAATGTCATCTAGGTACATAATGACATACTTCCCTAAAGAATGGTTTCAAAACTTCATTAATAAACCTCATGAACATGATCAACATGTTGGTTAGCCCAAATGGTATAACTAAAAAATCATACAACCCTTCCTTTGTCTTCCATTCATCTCCTTTGCAAATTTTGATATGGTGATACCCACTCTTTAGATCAATCATGATGAATTACTTCACACCACTCAATCATTCCATCATGTCATCCATGTGTGGAAATGGAAACTTATACTTGATCATGATTTTATTAATATAATGTACACCACTCTCCATATTTATTTAGTGCCAGCACTACATGTAATATGCATGGGCTCAAACTTTTCCATATCAACCCTTTCTTCAATATTTCATGTATCTACCTATGTGATTCTTCAATTTATATTAGTGTCATCTTATATGCGGCCTTGTTCGAAAACATTTATATTAAGCCCAGATCCTTATGATGACTAATACTTCTTACTAACATAAATTACTTTGGAAAATCACCTGATACAATATCACAAAACTCATCTAGAAAATATTTGATTTCATGTAGAACTTCTATTCAGACTTGTTGGATCATGCACCAAATTCTTGTGCCATATTTTTATGAGTGCATAACATGCCTCATCTTGTGCTACCTCTCTTAGGAACTATTTTCTTAACACCATCAAAACTCTTCTGTAAACACTACTATGCCCTCTTTCTTCCTCATCATTCAAAGGACTTAGGGTGTACTTCCTTCCATCCTTATCCCACAAATAAGTATTCACTCAACTATCATGTATTTCCTTGTGATCAAATTTCCAAGGCCTTCCTATAAGTACATGACATACATCAATGACACCAATCACATCATATCACATCGTACCTCATCTTGGTACACACTTATATGGAATATTTATAGACATTTTTCATTAACTAAAACCTATTGGCTCTTTTTAAACCATGAAATTTTATGTGGGTTTGGGTGTGCTAATCTCTTCATAACCAAATTCAAAACCATCTTAGTGGAGACCAAGTTATCTTTGTTGTCATTTTCCACAATAATTTTACAACATTTACCACCCGAATTATAGATGGTTCTCAAAAGACTTTTCCTCTATGTCAGTTCTTTGTCTTCTTTTGGATGATTCAATAAAAAACTCTTCAACATCAGTGCTTCCCCATGTTTGGGTTATTATGAATTCTCAACTAATCCAACAAACTCATATTCTCCATGTGAATGTGCACAATAATATCCATCCTATTTCCTTTGCTTTGCACTTATGGAAATTCGAAGGCTTGATGTCATGGTTATTTGTATTAAAAATATATTATTAGGAATACACTTCCCCTTATTTGACCAAATCTACCTCATCATTAATATTTGATAAAAACCCACTTTCTTCTCATGTTCTCTCTTGTTTAAATTAACATGTCGTACTTTGGTCTTGAGAGTGCATGTCACTTCACCCTGTGACTTTTATGCCTTGGCATGATTAGTTATTTTTGAATCTTCATCTTCCTCCTCCTTGCACAAATATTTCACTCCTCATGCATTTCTCTATTATCTTCATGACAACTTATTCTCCACCTTAAGTGAAAATTGATAGGCTTCCTCAATGGTTTGACTTTGGGCCATACTTAACTCTTCTTGGATTCAAAAGCATAATCCATTTATATATCATGTGATCTTATTTTTATCCACCTCACTGTGTCCAAACCTAATGGTGATCTTATATAACTCTTTATTAAAATATTTTACTGACATCTCTTTTTGACTGAAGTTTTGAATTCTTTTAAACAACTGCATTTTGTAATCTCCAAGCAAAAAATTTCTCTTTAGTTATACAACCATCCAATCCCATATTGTTATCTTATATTTTTCTTTTCTATGCTATCCATTATAAACTTCCTTCAACATACTTGTATATCATTTTAACTTTTTTTGTTCCATCTTGATGTGTTGGGGGTCATTAACATTCTCATACTCAAATTAGTCTTCCATGTCATTGAACCAATCAACAAACTCCTCTAAATTTAAGCTTCCCAAAAATAGTTTAAGTCCATATTTGTGTCTTTACCAATATGTGAGATTACTCTCAAGAGCCTCTCCTCATTACCATCAATTTGATCCTCAACACTTCATTTAAATTTAGTGCCATCTGATTTATTGGCACATTGTCATTCCACTTCATCACCAATCTCATCGTATCTCAAGATGAACCCTCACCGTCAATCTTCCTCAACCAATTCCAATCATGTTTTCAAAACACACAATAAATCTAGGACTTAATTTAGCCTTCTTGATACCTCTACAACTACTGCACATCTACTAGCTAATCTTATTGTCAGAATCTTCTCCTCAAAATTTGTACTCTACTATTGTATGTCCTTTGCTTGCAATCCTATGTTAGCAACCTTCATCATTACTCAAAAGGATCAAAACCTACTTTGATACCATTTGATGTAGTCATATATTAGGTTCTAAATTAATATAAGACAATACACACAATAAGGAATCCTCTCACCCTTGTAACTAACACACATAACTAAAAAATACTCAAAAAAGATTGAGTTATTTGTTCAAAAAAAAGTTATAGACAACATCACATTCAACATGAGCTATAAACTATGTTGTAACCCGCTACTGGAGATTCAACCTTATAATGATTAAGTCCTTAGATTATGACAAGGTGGTCTATTGGACCTTCTCTCTCTCTCTCTCTCTCTCTCTCTCTCAACTACCTTCAGCTATAAAATTTGATAGAGTTTCCTTGTTTTCCCAATAATCCCTTAAATAATCCACATGTCTCCTATTTATAGGCCTTAGAACTAATTGAAGGCCTACTTTTGTCCAATGGTCATCTACTAGCTTAATGAGAATTTAATGATTTATATGGCTGTTTGTCTTGGGATGAATCAGATGGTGTGGATTCAAATAGATTTAGGCCATCAAAATCCTAACTAACTGATTCATTTTCTTTTATTTCTAGATTCCTACCTTGGATGCTGACGTATGGTTGTTCAAATCTTGATGGTGATGTAGTCCTATTAGATTAATGTGGTATCTAGGTCAAACCTAGTCGATTTCATAGTATATTTTGTGCTTAGTCATACACTTTGTGCTAAAATTATCTTTGTGCATTTGATATATGCATGTGCTCATTGAATTACACACACAACTTATACATCAAACTTATTGTGTGCTATACTAACAAACAAACCCTTTCTTAGGCACAATTGATTAGTTTCTTTCTATGCTTGGACTCTTAAAATTATGCAAGATTAATTTTCACCTAGGATGTTCTTTCATCACAGTGTGACGAATGAAGGATAGAAGAGTCCATATTCAGACTTCATTGGAGATGGAAAATAAGGAGGATGTACATCAATGTTGTTTGGTCATGCATAATAGAAAAGAGCACATGCTAGAGATAGAGTGTGGGAAGACACAAAGTGGCACTATAAAAAGGAAAGAGAGTGGTTATGCATGTTGACATATAATTCCTATCAATATTTTGCTATAATTTATAATCTAAGCAATATCCTACAATAATGCACAATCTAGGCCAAAATCACTATAATGCACTAAATCATTCAAAATTATTATGTATATGTGCCAATTTAGGCTAATGTATCCCTGAATGGGGAATAAATTTTACACGATTCTTATCTTTTCTAAAATCACTTTGAGTCAAATTACAACCATGCAAAATGACACTCTATACCACTGAATTCTTTTAATTACACAACACACATCATGTGCACGTGTTATTTCATGTCTATAATGCCCTAATTGTGGTGTTGTTATGTACACAACTGACACCTTTTTTTATTATACTCTAGTAAAATTACAACTCAGTAAAATGACATTTTTAACCAGGTTGATTAAACATACAACATATTTATAAAGAATTACAAAAAATTAATCAAAGCCACTTAGGCAAATTAAACCAAATCAAGAGACTAAGTGAAAATTTCATGAAAGTTATTAAAAATCTATTTAATGGAAATTCATTACTCAAGTCTACATCATCCCATGAAATTATCAATGGGGTGGCATCCACAGGCCATTAATGGAACAAATAGTAGGATTAAGCTCTCCCATGCCTCATCAATGCCCCATTCTTCCAAATATTAATGGGAATAGTTATGGATTGTCCCTCTAAAATTAAATTATTTTAGGTCCACACATCTTAATATTAATATGGATAGTCATGGATAATCTCAAAAATTTTCAAAAAGATATAAATAAGTGAGACAAGACCACCATTTTTAAGCTTTAGTTATACAAACTTACTATGTAAAAATTTATCTAGAAAAGCTTCATCAATTTGCACAAATCAAACAAATCTTGTGAGCCTAAGCCATTGGTGCACTAGAAAGTGATGGAGGAACATGCTACTCAGTATTAATGTAGACGTAAAGCACCAAATCTAGGAAAAAACATGGGTTTTGGTTGTTATTAGAAGGATATATGTTATTTGGAAGGTTTGATAGTATTCCTTTCTTCAATAGCTCTTAAAATTCACTATCAACACTCCATGAGGGAGTAGGATTTATGTTTTAGTGTCTATATGCGTATTTATAGATATTTTCTTGACTAACGCATGGACTAACACATCTTGAAATCTTACTCTACATTTTGGCATGCTCAGTGGGACTCACACATAAGTCTATATACCTTCTAATTTTTCATTTAGACCCTTTTTGGAGGCTATTTTGCACTTATTTTTCTTGTATTTTATGTTTCTATAGTTTCTGAGACAAATGGCAAGATCGACTTGTAAAATAACAAGATTTCTCTAGAATTCAACATAATCAACTTGAACATCGACGAGTTTTCCCTATAAAATGGTAGGAACATATCCATGAATGTCAAGATAACTTTATTTTCTCTTTGTACACCTATGTGTTTTATAATATCAATGAGATCACAATGAGAATCAGTAGGATTACTCTGTAGAATAGTGGGAATACACTACAAATCATTGATATCACTTTGCGAATTGGCAAGATTGTACTGTGAAACATAGGGATCATCTTGGACCATAAACTGACAGGTAACTATTGTTTATTTTTATCATTTTGGTGAGAATGCCTTGTACTTTGACAAGAATGCCCTACTAATCATTGTTATCACCTTGTTAATTAGTGAGATCACAAACCAATGTTTTATTTACTTCTATCTTTCAGTGAGATCAATCTTTATAATGGTGGGAATGCACTGTGGAATGGAGAGATCATTATGTGGAATGATGATATCAACCTCTATAGAAAAACAAATACTTAAAACAATAATCTAGAAGTTTTTCTAATGATTTTACACCTTGGTTTCAGACTTCTAACATCTTGTTTGTAGGACTTAAGTCACTTAGTCTCTATTTCAAATCAAATCAAAGGAAAAATTCATTCATACTTAGTTTTTGTCATAAAATAGACTCTCATATTAGTTAAATACTCTTAAGAGTTCTTTTTTATTGCTTATTTATTAGAGTGCTTGACTTAAAATAAAACGAGTGACACATGTATGCTCTTCCCCCATCCCCTTTAGGGAACTCAGGTGACCAAAATCCTCATATTTTGCATTTGGTTCCTTATTAAAAGGTGTGAAAATAAATTTGTTAAGGCCCTCCCCAAATCCATATGGTTTGGGTGACCCTACAATTACCACAAAGCCTTTTCACTTGTCTTTATTTTTATGTACTTTGGCTTGTGAGCAGGAGTTCATCACCTCATCATAAATTATCTAGGGAAGCGTTGACCTAGGAATTCATCTCCCAATATTGTTTCAACCCCACTCTATAATGGGGTACATAAATTGAGGGTGACCTACATGAATACTTATTTTGAGTGGTCAAAAAAATCTCCATTAGTGGTTATCAACTTTGGACTATAGGGGCAACTCAGAAATCACACTATATTGAGCAATTGAAGGATGTAGTAGTTGTGAAGAGGATAAGAGATTTTCACAACAAGTTGATTGACATGAATCTAATTATAATGAGCATATCTAGTGTTATCCACATATGGGACCATCTAAACACACAAAATTTTAGTTTTAGATAAACCCCACTTACCATGGACATACTGTTAATACAGGGTGAGTATCTCGAAGTTCCATGTCACTATATAAACACTTGAGAGAAGGGGGGAAATAAAAAACCTAATTTTCATGCTCTTTTACTTTTGTATTAATAATTAAAATCCTCTCAAGAGCATGTATATAGACATAATTCAACAATTGTTGAGCATGGTCATTGATCTCTTAGATTATCATTATGTCAAAGAGAGCATGTGGTACTAATGCATTAATGGAAAAGTGATCATATGGATAGATTGAAGAGATATGTCACTTTTTTAGGTCTATAAGGACAAATAAGAGGGTGTGAGGCATCCATAGATGTCTTGACAAAGCTCTAGTTTGTTTTGTGAGCATTTGGAATGAGTACAATGCATATTCTAGCTTAAGAGAAGCCAGACCATCACTGCACATCATATAGATATTTATGAATAAGTAATTTTATTAATTTAATTTTGGTATAAATAAATTCAATAATGGTCAAAGGTTTACATGGAGATGTTGTCTATAGTGCCAAGAAGGTACCCTAAAAATTTGGAGTCTTGAAGTGATTTCTAGCTCAAGTTATAAAGCTTCAAAGTTGCTCTAGTAGATTGTGATGGGCTAGAGACCATAAAGTTAAATCACATTAAAGTATGAGGTCATTGGTTTAGAAGATCCAATAGTGAGCACTTAATCATACATATTGAGATCAATGGTGTGTATGAAGCCAACATGTCAAAGGTTGCATGCACTAGTGATAAATGTCCTAAGCTCGCTAATCTAACAGAAAATCAATGGTGTAAGATAAGTCAAAGAGTTAACAAAGCATGCAGGACTACCAAGTGGCACAATTGCATGGACTTATATCAAAGTGTTTAGAAGGAACATGAGGGTGCCAAGTGTTGTAATCATTGGAGTTCTGATCAAGATCTAACGGTGAGAATTGCAAGATAAATTCTAAGATACTCTTAAAGATATTGATAGAGTGAATTTATTCCAAATTGTTAGGAAGCAGTGAGGTGATGACAAGTGCTTGATGTTTAACAATAAGCAAATATAAAGACTAAGCTACTTTCAAGGAGATCAATGGTGCGTATTTGGTCAATATTGCCAAGGAGCATGAGATGATGTAAAATTAATAGATGTTTATCATAGTTAAATATTAGTATACTTTTGAGGAATATCAATGATGTGTATTCATTCAATCTATGAGAGGTCATGAAATGTTGACAAAGTGTTTGATATTTAATAGTGACCATTGGAATTTGAATATTCAAATTAATGAAGGAAAATTAATGCTTAGTTTTTGAGCTATAACTTTTGATCTATGACAAGTTTTTTGATGAAGTAAAAATAAAAGTTGTAGATAACTTCAAGGCACATCTAGTGAATCTAATTAGAAGGTCTAAATGTTTGTATAATAAAATTTATTAAGATCAAAATTTGACTATGTGTTTGACCGTGTTCTTTAAGTGACTTGATAAGGATATTTGAGCTATTATGATGGTATTTGAATGTTTCAAGGGGAATAAGCTATTGGAGAGTGTTGTAGACTTTATGATGATAATCTATATGTATTTTAAAGGTTTAACCAATCCATATTCAGTATGACCAAATTATTACAAGTTGATTATTTGTTGATTCATGGTGTTTTTTTGTAAAAGGCTAATGTTTGAGTAAATTGAGCATATGCAAAGATGTGTAATGATGATTGCAATAATTTGAGGATGTATAAGAGGTCATGTGGAGTGGACCTATGATTGGGAAGTGGTCATATTTTTCTAAATTGATTGATGATGTTCTAAATGGGTGAATAGGTCTCCATGAGACCTATAAGGGCTACTAAGGCCTAATTGAAAGGCATAGTTGCTTAAGTGTGACCCATAGTTGTTATGGCTGACCTGTGTAGATGGTATTGAGATATGTTAGATATCTTAAGGGATAAGACAATTATTATGGCTGACCTAAAAGATAATAATCATGATGGTGCTATAAAAGGTGA
Organism: Torreya grandis; assembly: GCA_037957365.1. Lineage (NCBI taxonomy): Eukaryota > Viridiplantae > Streptophyta > Pinopsida > Cupressales > Taxaceae > Torreya > Torreya grandis. The sequence goes on along the minus strand of JARHVA010000639.1, from coordinate 2,298,400 downwards.
AATTAAAGGTGGCGATTTATAGACTTGTGGGAAGGGGCTCTAAGTGGAGGAAGAGTATAGAGTTGACAGGAGAAGGAGAGTAAGGGTGCCTAGTAGATGGATTGAACAACAAAGAAGGTGGATGAATATGTGTATGACATATATGTCATATATATGATGTTATAAATAGTACTCTTATAGGTTTTAAGACTTGTGAAAGAGAAGCATGCGTGAGTGTTGTGGAGCGAAGGATAGAAGAAAGGGAGTGTGCCTAGTGGATGGGTTATAGAGTAGACCAAGTTGATGATTTTTTATAGGACCTATAGGTCATATTTATGATGTCATAAATATTTCTCTTGTAGATGTGAAGATTGAGAGCAAAGAGGTCTAGAGTGATCTAAAAAGATGTTTTGGATACATTGAGTGTGAAAGAAGGATAAATGATGTTTGTGTAAGATTGGTGGTTTATTTGAGAGGTAGATCAGAGTGTGGATTGCATGTATGACCATTTGGTCATGTTGTTGAGGTTATGATAGAGTTGGTAAAAAGTAAAAAGTAATCCAAAAGGTGGTTTTGCATGTTTGTGGCTATGTGAAGAAGTGAAGGGGGATGACATACATTATATCTCCATCAGATTGATAGGAAATCAATGTTTAGGAGATGTTCATATCATAGGTGTTGGGAGGGTGCTCGCATATAGGTTAGAAGGACTTGACCATCCTAAGGGTAGGTTATCCTTATGAAGTAGGTGTTTCACTAAATCCAGGTTAGAAGGACTTGACCATCTTAGGGGTAGGTTCTCCTTATGAAGTAGGTGTTTCACTAAATTTAGGTTAGAAGGACTTGACCATCCCAATTCTAGCATGACATACCAATACTTTGAAGAGGGATCAATCCATATGTAATTCTCCCACTTAATGTTCTTTGTGAAATAGTGTGTATGAAGATACAAATGATAAATTGGGTTTGCTTGAGATGACTAGGGATTGGTGTAAGGATTTGAATAAGTTGGAAATAGTATTAGATGGTTGTATGTAGAGAATAAGGAAATGTGATTGAGTAGTCTTGCTTGTATTATTGCTTTCTTTGTGATATTTGCCAACCCCTTATAAATGAAGTTTGAATGAGATTTTATAAGGATATATTGGTCATGGGATTAATGTATTCATGTTAGGCTAATAAGAAGGAGGATAGGAACTGGAGGGAAATGACTATTTGGGATCAAAATGTGATTGGATAGGAGCACCAAAAATAGGACACCCTATGGTTTGATGTTATAGTTGAAGTTGGAAAATATAATATTGAGTTGATGGGACTTCAGGGTATGGATATATCATGAAAAGAGGAGTTTGTCTTAGTTGGGATTAGGTTTGGAAGGCTATGGATGACTGGGAATCATTGACATCATAATAATTATTTTCATGTCCATTTGTACACCATTAAAACAATAATGCCATTCCAACCATGATATCTAATTTAGTGTGAAAAAGTGTTAACATTTGATATAGTCTCCTTCATGTGAGACATATCTTCCTTGGAGACCTTTTTGGTTTGAGTTATAGTCTCCTAAGTAAGGGTGTGAAAAACCTACTCTAATAGGTGCAACCTTTAGTTGAGATCCTTATGTTTTCTATACAATTTTTCCCAAATTGCTTCATTTTGTTTGTCTATGAGTGAAAAACTATCACTAACAAACATTATATTTTAAATAAATTATCCAAAAATAATCCAACATTGGAAATATTCCTTTGAGACCATAAAGCCTTCTTTTTTGCTATACCGTTCCCTCTTTTTAAAGTTTTTTTATTGAGATCTACCAAATTTAGAATACTGTCCATCTATTCAAACCAATTAGTTAGGGGAAGGTGTTCCTTGTGAAGTAGGTATTTCACTAAATTTTGGTCAAAAGGACTTGACCATCCTAGGGGTAGGTTCTCCTTGTGGAATAGGTGTTTCATTAAAGTCTCATGTTTGCATACTTCTTATAAGACAAGTAGCCTATGTGTTTGCAGGATTGAGATTGGGTTTTATTCCCCAAGAGGGTTGCTGATGTAGATATTGTGTTGTGTGTGTGATCTTGCATTATCTATTATTCATTACTATAAATATCTTAAATTCTTCATGAATGGTTATATTGAATGCTTAAGTGTTTGAAGGGTTTATAAATTGAATTGATTTTTTTTCCACCATTGGTTCAGCCCCCCCTCCCCCCCCCTCAATGGTTTGTATCTCTAAAAATTTATATCAGATCCAGACCTTCTGTACAAGTTTAACCACTTAAAGGTGATCTAAGGTATAATATGGTTAAAAATGAAAGTTGTTCAAAATAAAAGAACATCATGGATGATGAAGAAGTTGGATATGATAGCAAGGAAGAAGAAGTTGATCTAGAAGCTAAGCTGATGAGTGCACTTGGTGAACTCAAGGAGTAAAAAAATAGGAATCATAAAATGAGGAATATGATAAGAGGTCTTGAATCACAAGTTAGGTATCTTAAAGGGAGTTTATTAAGAAAGTCCATAAGAGAGGAAAAGAAAAATAAAAAATTGATCAAGTCTATGGAAGAGAAAGCATGTAGATTGAAGGATGACAAGGATAAAAAAGAGAAGAAGGATAAGGAGACCATAAAAGATCTCATTATTCAATTAGAGGCTACAAGTTCAATCATGAGAGTTAAAGAAGATGAATGTGTTCAATTATAGACTAATCTTGTTTCCCTAAAGGATGAGCATGAATAGGTCATAGTTAAAGAAGACAAGATGACCACATAGGATATTGAAGATCAATTAAGAGTTATAAAGACTAATCCAGGTTTAAAAGATAAAGAATGCAAACATATCAAGACTCAATTAAAAGAGACAAATACCAAGTTAAGTTCAAATAAAGATGAGCATGAGCATTTTGTTGTCAAGGTAAACAAGGTTGAGAAAGAGAAAGAGAGGTTAGCTCAAGACAATAAGGATGTAAGCACCGAGTGCAACATGAGAAGACCTATCAAGTAACCAAATGATATAAGGTATGAGATTTCATTTCATGGTCATTGCTTTGCATGTAATATTTTTGGTCATAAATCAAGAAACTATAAAAGGAAGAGCATCTAGTTAGCTAGAGGTATGGATAATATAGTCTAATATAATTATCATGTCAAGGGACATACTACTAGATTCTACCCCAGAATGCATGGGAAAAGACTAACCCATGTATGGATACTTAATCTAGTTAAGCTTGAGCATAATGAACCTAAGAGACAAGATGGTATGTTTGCTGAGATTTATAATATTCATCAAGCAAATGGTATAAATGATGTTATTTGTTTTTGTTGTCATTAAGTTGGTCATATTTCAAGATATTGTAAAAGCAAGCTCTCAAGTCATAAGAAGGTGCATGGACTTCCTAGTGTGCTCAAGAAAGGTCAATCCTTGGTATGTAATTCTAAGGAAGTGAAGACCAAGAAAACCAATTTAATTGAGATGAAAGATCAAGATGGACTACCCTTTAAATAAAAAGAGGAATCAAATATGAAGAAGGTTTAGGAATGCCAAGAGAATGTATCATTTGACTAGATAAATAAGAAGATTTAAAAGTCAGTTCAAGTCAAGCTCAAGGAAAAGACCAAAGTGATAATCGAAGCTAGTTCTGAGGTATGTATGGATCCAATAGAACATCATGCCATTGTTGAGCAAGTATCATGAAAATAACATCAATTGTTAATGCCCATTGATGAGATTCTTTCTTCAATTGAAAAGGTATGTCATGAATTTTAATTGTCTCCATATGTTGTCAATCTAATCTTAGAAGAAAAGGAGAATATTGTAGTGTGTTAGCATGTTGCTTCTCTTAATCCTAAGAATAAGAAGAATAACTATCAGTATCAAATGGACAAGGAAGAGAAGGAATATGAGGAGTTATGGACAACTCCTAGTTTCACATTATCTTAGGACATTGTGAGTTAGGGTGTCTCTATCTAGGCTTGTAGGAGACACTTGACAAGTAAGAGGAAGCATGGTGGATGCTAGTTGAGACTTGGTTGATGTTTTAGGACAAGAAAGGTCAAGATAAGATGTTCTTGGTTAAGGGGGAGAAACGAGGTCATAAGCTTACTTCAAATGTTGTGGTGAATTGTGTGTTCCAAGAGTATTCAGGGACTTTAGTCTTAAAGTGATCTTTGACTAGAAGGATCTTGAAGTGAAAATTTGATGTTTTCAAGGTCTAAGAAGACAAGAGTTGGGTGTTTTTAGTTGGAGAAGTCTACAGGGTTAGATTGAAGGTTTTCAAGTGGCAAAGGAGGATTTATGAGTTCTCAAGATGATCTTTTTACGTAGAAAGGTCTGTTGACCTTATTTTAGCATGCTCTAGGTGGTTTTATGGTCTGAAGGTTCCTAAAGGTGTTAAGGCTCAAATCTTGGTCAAGAATTATGTGATGGTTGTCTTTAGGTGTGAAAGAAGTTTCTGAGGTGGGTGTTGACCAAAAGGAGGTTTATTGACCTTGTTTGTTTTGAGATTCTAGGGTTTTTGTGCTATGATAGAAAAGTGGTTTAACTTATGAATTAAGGTTTAAGGATTCTTAATAGGTTGAATGGGCCAAATGGGTTGTCAAATCAAGCTTCATAGAGATTTTAAGGTTTATGTTTTTTAAATTATTTAAGTTTTATCAAGATGGAGGCTAAATTGGCTAGTAGGTTTGTGAAAGAAGTATGTTTTAGAAGATTACTTAGGTGATGAAAATTGGTGTGATTGAGGAGCATATGAGAGTGCTCTAGGTATGAAGTTTTAGGTCTTGAAAGTATGTCTACTAAGAGTTATGGGCTCTGTAAGTTCTAGGTAGGGATACAAGGAGTCTAGATAGGCCGAGTATGAAGAAGAGTATTTTTTGATCATTTTATACAAAATATCATGGTATGAGTGTTTAAATGTAAGTTATATCATTGATTTAGAAAAAATTTCCTATTTAGTGTATGGCTTGAAGATCTATTCGTATTATTGGAGGTGGCTTGCAAGTGAGAGTATGCAGGTAAAATAGTGTTGTTTGAAGACCTAAAGAAGTTTAGTGTTCTGAGTTTGATATTTTCTTATTGTTGAGGCCATGAAGGTGTTCTCAAAAGTTTTATAGGTGTGCTTTGGTTATGAAGATCAAGGGGGAGTCTTACAGGTTGGCATAAGGAGGAGCATGGATTTATGGGGAGCTAACTCAGATGGATTGAGAAGTTTGAATGATCAAAGGGGGAGATAGATTATATAGTTTTCAAGTCCAAGGATCAAGAAGGCTTAGAGTAAATAAGTTTGTTGTAGGTTTAATGGCATGAAGTTCTGTTGGTGGTCATTGAGGTGGCTTGAGAGAGAAGGCTAATAAGCCTATGTGGTGGTTCTTCATAATATGTGGAAATCTAAAGATGCTCAAGAGGTGCAATAGCTCAAAGATCTTAGGGGGAGTCCCTCTCAGATATTTCTTGGTGAGTTTCAATAGATTTCAATCCTTTTGTGTGTTCTTTCTTCATTGGTAGCAGTGCATAATCAAAGAATGGTATTGTCATGGAGCATGGTTGAGAACTTCAAGGTAAGAAGTTATATGCAAAGTGTTAGGGGGATTTTGTATCATCTCTCAAAGGTGGTCCTTTCCTATTATTGGTATTGAAATCCTTTTCAAGTCCTCAATATTATAAGTCTAAGTTTAGATTGGTGCATATAAAAGGGGGAACAATTATTTCATATGCTTGATAGAATGTAAGTATCCTGAGCTTTTCAAATAGTACTTGAATGAATAATATTGATAAGGTTGAGCATGAAGTTGTGCAAGACAGGTTTTTGAATGAATTTGAGCTAAGAGGACTTTTGTCATTAATGTCAAAGGGGGAAAAAGATCAAAATGAAGTTTGATGAGGATGTTCAAATATTAAGAACTCATTGTGATGATATTTTTCTATCAATGATAAAAGGTGACATTATTGAGCATGATCATTGATGTCTTAGATTATTATTGATGTCAAAGAGAGCAGGTGGTACTAATGCAATAATGATAAAGTGATCATATGGATAGATTGAAGAGATATGTCACTTGTGCAGGTTTATAAGGACAAAGAAGAGGTTGTGAGGCATTCATTGATGTCTTGACAAAGCTCTAGTTTGTTTTGTGAGCATTTGGAATTAGCAAAATGCATATTCTAGATTAAGAGAAGCCAGACCATCACTACACATCATGAAAATATGTATGAACTAGTAAATTGGTGCATTTAATTTAGGTATAAAGAAAGTCAACAATGGTCAAAGGTTTACATGGAGAAGTTGCATATAGTGCTAAGAAGTTACCCTAAAAATTTGGAGTCTTGAAGTGATTTCTAGCTTAAGTTATAAAGCTTCAAAGTTGCTCTAGTAGATTGTGATAGGCTAGAGACCTTCAAGTTTAATCATGTTGAAGTTTGAGGTCATTGGTTTAGAAGATCCAATGGTGACAACTTAATCATACATATTGAGATCAGTGGTGCATATGAAGTCAACATGTCAAAGGTTGCACACACTACTGATAAGTGTCATAAGCTCGCTAATCTGATAGAAGATCAACAGTGAGTGGTGGATTGTAATTATAAAGATTAATGCTACAAGATACATCAAAGAGTCAATAAATCATGCAGGACTTCCAAGTAGCACAAGCACATGGACTGACAACAAAGTGTTTATAAGGCACATGAGGGTGCCAAGTGTCATAATCATGGGAGTTTTAATCAAGATCTAGCGATGAGAAATGCAAGATAAAGTTAAGGATACTCTCAAAGAGATTGATGGAGCACGTTTGTTCCAAATTTTTAGGAAGTAGTGAGATGATGACAAGTGCTTGATGTTTAACAGTAAGTAAAGGTAAAGACCAAGCTACTTTTGAGGAGATCGACAGTGCATATTTGGTCAATATTACCAGGGAGCATGAGATGAGGTCAAATTGATAAATGTTTAGCATAGTTAAATATCAAGCTACTTTCAAGGGATATCAATGATGCATATTCATTCAATATATGAGAGGGTACAAGATGTTGACAAAGTGTTTGATTTTTAATAGTGACCATTGGTATTTGAATATTTAAATTAAAGAAAGAAAAATAGTTCTTAGATTTTGAGCTATAATTTTTGATCCAAGATGAATTTATTGATGTAGTACAAAGTAAAGTTGTAGAGGACTTCAAGCACATTCAGTGAATCTAGTTAGAAGGTCTGAATGTTTTTATAATAAAAGTTATTAATCTCCAAAGTTGACCATGTGTTTGACCATGTTATATAAGTGACCCGAGAAGGATATTTGAGCTATTCTAATGGTATTTAGATGTTTCAAGGGGACTAAGCTATTAGAGAGTGTTTTAGACTCAATGGGGATCATCTGTATGAATTTTTTAGGTTTGAATAATCCATATTTAGTATGAACAAATGCTTAGAAGTTGACTATTTGTTCATTCATGGTGTTCTTATGTACAAGGCTAATGTCTGAGTAGATTGAACATATGTAGAGGTGTGTAATGATGACTGTAATCATTTGAAGATGTCTAAGAGGTCATGTGGAGTAAACCTATACATTTTGAAGTGGTCATGTGTTTCTAAATTTCTTGATGAAGTGCTAAATGGGTGAATAGGTATCCATGAGACCTATAAGGGCAACTAAGGCCTAATTGGAAGGCATAACTCCTTAATTGTGACCCATAGTTGTTATGTCCAACCTATGTGGATGGTATTGAGATATGTTATATGTCTTAAGGGTAAGAAAAGTATTATGGTTGACCTAGAAGATAATAATCAAGATGGCTTTATAGAAGGTGAAATCAAAGGTGGTGATTTCTAGACTTGTGAGAAGGGGATCTAAGTGGAGGAAGAGTATAGAATTGAGAGGCGAAGGAGATAATTGAGAGGTGAAGGAGGGTAAGTGTGCCTAGTGGATGGATTGAATAAAAAATTAGGTTGATGACTATGTGTATAGCCTATAGGTCATATTTTTGATGTCATAAATAGTGCTCTTACAAGTTCAAATACTTGTGAAAGAGAGGCATGTTTGAGTGTTGTGGATCAAAGGATAAAAAAAAGGGAGTGTGCCCAGTGGATGGGTTATAGAGTAGAGCAGGTTGATGATTATGTGTATGACCTATAGGTTATATTTTTGATGTCATAAATAGTGTTCTTGCAAGTTTTAAGATTGAGGATGAGTGAAGAGGTCTAGATTGATCCAAAATGATGTTTTGGATGCCTTGAGTGTGAGTTAAGGATAAATGATGTTTATGTAAGCTTGGTGGTTGATTTGAGAGGTAGATCAAAGTATGGATTATGTGTATTACCATTTGGTCATGTTTTTGAGGTTATGACAAAGTTGTTATTGAGAAGTGTAGAGTGATCTAAAAAGTGGTTTTGGATGATTGTGGTTGTGTGAAAAAGTGAAGGGCAATGATATACATTATATCTCCATCATATTAGTAAGAAATTAGTGTCAATGAGATTTTCATATCATAGGTTTTGGGAGGGTGATCAACATCTAGGTCATAAGGCATTGGCCATCCTAGGGGTAGGTGATCCTTGTGAAGCACGTGTTTCACTAAATCTAGGTTATAAGGACTTGACCATCCAAGGGGTAGGTGCTCTTGGTGAAGCAGGTGTTTCACTAAATCCAAGACATAAGGACTTGAACATCCTAGGGGTAGGTTCTCCTTGTGAAGTGGGCATTTCACTAAATTCAGGTTAGAAGGACTTGACCATCTAGGGTCATGTGCTCCTTGTGGAACATGTGTTTTAATAAAGTCTCATGTTTGCATACTTCATATATGATAATTAGTCCATGTGTTTGTAGGCTTGAGAGTTTAAAGGGTTTGGAAATTGAATTGGATTATTTGTCACCACTTTAGTGGTTTGTACCTCTAATAATAGTATCATGCAACCTTGCTAGTTTTTAGGATTTAGGACATTACACTTAGGTGTGTTTATCATTTTATCCTTTACTTGCTTGGTCTTTTTAAGTCTAAAATTGTTTGTGTGAAATCCAAAACACATCAAAAAACTAAAGAACTCTATTATACACCATTTTGTTTGAACAAAGAGGCTTTATGTCAACCAAATTAAAATCATTTCTTGTTTTATTAAAATATTTATTAAAAACATTGTGCTTATATTTTCAGAACAATGTTGTTATGTTGTCCATTTGAGTCTAGACCATTTGCCCATGTTACAAAATCTCAATGTCCATTTTTGTCTAAAATTTGAAATCTCACCATTCTAAGTTCTGATTTAAGGTGCTATCAGTTTACCTTTCATACTTGGTTTGAGAAAAATTCAGTAAGATTTACCATTTATATTGAGGGCCATTACCTAAACTCATAATAATTTTATTCTCATTATAGACTTATATTATCTTGCATTCGTTCACTCTCTAAGTTCTTGAACCATTTTACATTTTGTTTTCATGTGGCACCATTGCACTACCTATTTAGTTTTGGATTGATACCTAGGAGTTCTTATGTTAATTCATATTTTGAGCTTCTTAGTTTATATTGTTGTCCTCGTAATCATAAATATCTTCTAGTTTTCTTGTTGCAACTCATTGTAGTTGTATCTATATTTTATGTTATTAACATATATTTGACCTAAGTTTATTATGATAGCCTGCACTTTAGGTTCCAAATTTATCTTACCTTTTTTGAATTTGATGATTTTAACCCACCGAGGTTGAGTAAATTCATAACCATTTTCTTCTAATTGTGTGGTACTATACCACTTCTTTTCATAGTCTCATCTTACCTTGTCATTTGTTTGAAGAAATATGAACACCCTTTATAACATTTTTAAAAAACATTTCACATCTTAACAAGTGTGTAAAACAAACTTACAAGCATGACATAAAGGTATACTCATAGTGGGGTCTCTTACGGTCCTTGTTATGAAGAAGAACATTTTTATGATGGACAGGAAAATTCCATTGTATTCAAAGATATCCCAATAACCATAGGGTACAAAGAATATTATTATGAATACCAACCCTTAGAAGACAAAGATGAATCCCTCCTAAGGTTGATAAAATTAGTCACTAGGTTGCTACCATATTTATTGATGGAACAATTGCACACACTTGTTAGGGTAGAAGAGCAACAACAAGAGCAATCTCTCACTCGCATTGCAAAATCCAATATTTCTTCTTATATCAAGGGAATATAAATATTTATAGTGTCTACTCCTAATGATCAATATCTTGCTACTAAGATCAACAAAACTAGTCAATGATATGTAGAACAACTTATCGTAGACTTAATAGACTCTTTGGCTGAACCTTTGATCAACAACAATGCTTATAAAGAGTAAAAGAATGTGATATATCAAACACAACATACCCTAGTTGAGCCTACATCTTCAATAGATATTGTCATGTCATCTGAATAAAAAAAACCTAGGGGTGCTTCACAACATGTTCCACCAAATTTAGAGCATACATTCTTCAATCACTAGGAGGCTCTTGTCCCTTCATAGAACAAGGGGATAAAAAAATCAATACATATTGGGGGTATTGTTCAAAATAATTTGGAAAGTTCCTCCCAAACATTATGTCCTTTAGTGAACTAATCAAAGACTCCTCAAAATCAATAGTATACTTATAGTTCATATCAGTAAATTTTAGGAAATGTTTATCAACTGCCTAAGAATCAATAGTTGACCTACTTGGATCAAAGAGTATGCAAGAATAAATTTTCAGATCTTAAGGTTTATATCCCTAACAAAATAACACAATAGGGGAACATATCACCCTAATAAAATTATATTCCACCTATGAATGCACCAAACATGTAAGAGTGGAATTTGATGAAGGAAATCGTGTCAAGATTGGAGACGGGAAATTGAGTTAAGACATATAAGTTTGATGAGATATGTCCATATCCATTTGAATTAAGTGTTCTATAAGTCCCCTTTTTACCTCATTTTGAGTCACCCAAATTTGATAAATATAAAAGGTAGGGTGACCCTCAAGAACATACCCAAGCCTTTTTCATATTATGCCAAGAGGTAGCCTATAATAGTGTCTATTTGCTTCACTTATTTATATGTAGTTTAGCTGGAAAAGCTTTGGATTGGCTCCTCAAATTACCTAAGGGATCGGTGGTAGATTGGAATGATCTATCTGATAAATTTGTTAACAATTTCTTATATAACATTGAGCATGAATTAACTATATTTTATTTTTGCAAAGTAAAATAATGAGATGGGGAAAACCTCACACCATATCTACAATGATGGAGAACATTAGCTAGATGCTTCCAACACAATTTTCTAGATAAATAGTTGGCTAATAATTTTCACAAAAATTACACCCTACGATGGCTCATAATCTATGACTCACTTGTGAAAACACATTCAAGGATATCAAAGACTTTAAAAATTGGGAAGGTGCTTATTACTAAAGGCCTTGTCAAAATTTATTCACAAGTTTAAACATCTCATCAGACCCAATCACCAATTCAAGTTGTTGCTATATAAAAGCCTAAATAAAGTGATAGAATCTAGACATGTGTAAATGTTTTAGGCTTCACCAGCTCCAAATGTACAACTATCCCCCCTAATCCATTGATCACAGTGAAAAAGGATCCTCCATGAAGGGTGTTTAATAAATATAGGGTATTTAGCAAATTGGGAGAGCCTGTTGTGGCCATGTTCCAAACACTAGTAGCAACTACTTTAATATTGTGCCCTATGCCAAGGTCATTCCATGAAGATCAACCCAAATCTAATTGGTATCAGGAAGATGAGTTTTATAATTTCTATTGCATTCTTATCCATGCTATTTACTGATGTGTTTAATTGAGACATCTCATAGAGGATGATCAAAAGTGGTGAAATTAAAGTAAAACACATGGCACATAACACTAATCATAACATGGGCATTGACAAGGACCCATTTCCTAAACACAATCAATAACCACCATAAAATAATCAACATCAAGGGTAAAACCAACATCAACAAGCACACGGCTAGAATCATAATCAACATGATCATAATCAAGATCATAATACCCATGCTAATAACTTGGATTGCAACAAGATGACATAAGATTATAATAGAACCATGGAACATGTTTTTACAAATCATATTACTATCATCACCATCAAATCATGTGAACCATATAATGTTTTTTAATTACTAGACCCCCCATTATAGGGCTAATGCCCTCTCCCTCAAATAACCTTACATCAGGTTCAAACAATTCCATTGCACCTCAATTTTTATGGGTTACTATCTTTGGATCCCTTTATTCTAATTATAACAATTCCTTGTTGACTCAAAATTACATAAACATAATTAGATGCTCATGAGTCACAATCCAAGGCCCTTTGCCTTCTTATTCTAATTATAATGGCTCTTTGCCAACTCTAGAGTGCATAATCACAATTAGATGCTTTCAGGTCACCCTCTAGGGCTCTCTACCCTCTTCTGAAACTAGACCAAACTTTAACACTATGCCTTCAAATCTAAATCTAAAAATTGTACCAGCCAAGGCTAAACCCTCTCATGCTTCCATTGAAAATCCATATAGTATCTCAGACCAACTAAGTAAAACTCCAGCACAAATTTCTATCTTAGATATTTTATGTACATTAAAATTCCACTGAACTATTTTGAATGACTTCCTTTAGCATTCCATTATTCCCTAGGACTTTAACCTTGAATAATTTCAAATACTTGAGGGCATTTATCTCTTTTTTGAAAAGTTACATTTGATCAAAGAGATATGTCTACTCTTGGTCCTAGCCATAATAACTCTTTATATATTGAGGTCATTATCAAAAATCACAAGATCGAGTGGGTTCTTATAGACAATGGTTTAGGGTTGTACATAATGTTTCTCAAGTTAATACAATGATTCGGTTATACTGCCAAGGAAATCTACCCTGAAACAATCAAGATCAAGGCATATGACAATGTCGAAAGGGGATCTTCTAGAACTATCGATTTGCCAATCATTGTTGGGTCTATATTCTCATAATTTGTGTCATACCGTGGATATTAAATTATCATACAGTATACTTATTGGTCATCCTTGGATTCATGAAGTATAGGCTATCTTGTCCACTTTGTACCAGTGCCTCAAGTTAACCCATGATGGGATTAAGGCTACTATTCTTACTGATCTTCAACCCTACCAATATTTAAAACACTTAGAGGATGAATTTTACAAGTATAACTATTGCCCTAGTTCTGAATTATTCATGAAAAATAATAAAGAAATAGTTTTTTAACCACCCAAGTCCAATTATATCAACCTCAGTGACCTGGCTTCCACTTTGGCTGATATATTTCCCATAACACTTGCATAACAAGTCACTATTGAGGACGTAGGTATTTCCAAATTCTATTTAAAAGATGCCTTTCACATTGCTAAGTTGCTCAAGTCTCCTAAGTCTTTTGATAAACCTAAGAATTATTAAAACCCTTGTATATCCAACATGATTTGGCAAATTAATAAAGACACATAGAAACCACCAATGGTATCTAAACTAATAACTTTACCAAATCAATATTGGGAAGCTTTTATTAAAGGAGACTAGTTATATTCTGATGACATTATTGATTTTTTTTAGAATCCTAAGTACCCTATCCCTAATTGGATTATGGAAAACTTTGACTATACAAGTAAAGGCCTTGGGCCATGAGAGCAAGGAATCCTAGAACCATTATCAACTGGTAAACCTAATATGAGTCAAGGTCTCATATTTATACCACCTGGGAGTGACCTCATGTATTTTTATAGTGATTATTTTGAATTGACTAGAAATGAGACTCTTGGTAGCTATGCAACATCCCATTATATCATTTATGATAAACTTGTTGAAACTGATCTATTTGATTCCAACTCCATTATGACTATCACATCCCATTATCCCCTTTACCTTTGCCATCCTGACTTCATTAATTGAGACCAACAAGATTATTTTATACCCCTCGATGAATTTTAAAATGAGGAATATATTATCGAGTACATGGGCCTTCAAGATGGATTTCTAAGTGGCAACCATAAGCAAGGCTTTGATTTCTCTTTGAACTCTTCTATCTACTTCAAAGAGTAGGCAAAATTTCTTGGTCATGAAAAAGATAAAACATTGAGATATTTAGGTGAAAACCTCTTTTAAGCACTCATTGATTAGGGAAATAGTAAATAAAAAGACAATCCCTTGAGTGAAAACCTATTCTAGGTGCTCTTGGATGGGGAAATTTGCTCATCTCTAAAGGATGTGTAGTGTCCACCAAGTCCTAGCTCTATATCTAGTGTCAGTATCACATCTAAATAACATAAAGTCTTTGAGCATCTTGCTCTTGACTTTTCAAAGATATTTACTGGTTGGCCACTACCTGAACTGATAGATTCAGATTCATCCCATTATCTATAGCTTTGGGAAGAACAACTACAAGATAAAGCAGAAGAAGAGGAGTAGGATCAAATGTTGCCCTCTATTATAAAAGATGGTTCTATGCTTCTCATATAAAACACCACTGAAGTGAACCTAGGGACTTATGATAATCCCAAAATTGTTTATCTTGGATCCTCCCTCAGTAATGAAGAGTGTGACTACATTGTCACCATTTTAAGAGACTTCATTGATATCTTTGTATGGGCTTATTCTAACATGCCAAGCCTAGACCCTGACTTGGTTGTGCATCGAATTGTTGTCCATCCAAATGCTAAGCCATTTAATTTTTTTTTGAAGAGGATGCATCCATGCATTGCTCTTTTGGTAAAAGCAAAATTGGAGAAACCATTAGGATCTGGCTTCATCAAACCACTTGAATATTCTAAATGGATATCAAACATAGTACCCATAAGCAAAAATCCATAAGTTATACAATTTTATACATATTTTAGAGATATCAATAAGGCATGTCCCAAAGATGATTTTTATCTACCCAATATTGACATGATTATCAACTCTACTACTGGGTATGAGATGTTGTCCCTTATGGATGGATTCTTAGGATACAATTAGATTAGGATAGCTCTAGAGGACCAGCATAAAACTACATTCACCACACCATGGAAAAAATTTTGTTACTAAGTCATGCCATTTATCTTGAATAAAGATGGATCCACATATCATCATGCTATTATTTTCATCTTCCATGACATGATGCATGATATTGTTGAGGACTATGTTGATGACATCTTAGCAAAATCAAAAACATGTGCCAGACATCTTGATGTTCTATGGAGAATCTTTGAGAGACTTTGCAAGTAAAAGGTCCATCTGAATCCTAAGAAGTGTGTCTTTGACATCACTTTGAGAAAGTTGATAGGGTTCATTATGTCATAAAGAGGGATTGAAGTGGATCCTACTAAGGTCAAGGCCATTGTGTAAATTCCTCCATCTTCTAATCTCAAATAGATTTTCAAACTATAAGGAAAGATCCAATCTATTCATAGGTTCATTTCACAACTAGTAGATAAGTGCCACCCATTTACACACCTCTTGAAGAAAGGTGTCACTTTTAAATGGAATGTTAAATGTCAATCAAAATTTGTGAAGCTCACAACATACTTGGCCAACCCACAAGTTTTGAGACCACCAACACCTGGACAACCATTAATTCTTTATATTTCAGCCACTAAACATGCACTAGGGGCACTCTTGGCCCAACATGATAAACATGGAAAGGAACATGTGGTATAATATTTGAGTCGTACACTTGTGGCATATGAACATAACTATACACCTATGGAAAATGATTGTTTATAAATGGAGTTCACCTCCCAAAATTTTCAATACTATATTTTGAATAATAAAACTATTGTTATTGCTAAAGTGGACCCTCTCAAATATTTATTGTCCAAAGTAACTCTCATAGGTTGCATGGATAAATGGGTCATGCTCTTAAGAAAATTTGATGCTGAGTACTATTGTTCCCCAAAAATATCACTCATTTTTGGGACAACATTTGAACTATTTTGGTCCTACAGACCAAAATTGTCTCTTCCCTTTTTAAAAATTGTCCTGGGCATTCAAATTCCTCATTTTTCAAGCTTCTCAGAAATCTACAGACTTTGCAGGCTTAAATCTATGGATTCTATAGGCTTGAGTCTACGGACTCTGCAGACTTAAATCTACAGACTCAGTAAGAAGAGAAATCTATGGACTTAGTAGGAAGATAAATATATGGGTTATGTAGGAAAGAAGCAGTCAATTCAAAGGTTCAACATCAGCAGCAAGAGTTCAACCACTTCTAGGTTTAAAGGCTTCTACAGTCATGTTTAATTGAAGGAATTTATGAGGCTTGAACCATTAAACCATTGAACCATTGAACCACTTTGGTTCAAAGGTTCAACGGGTTCAATGCATTTGGTTCAATGAGGATCAAAAGGACTTAGCCAAATCAAAGAGAATGAACTATTGAACCATTGAACCAAAGTTGGTTCAATAGTTGGTTCAACCAAGCGGTTCAATGCTTCGGTTCACTTAGTCAGTTCATCAAACGGTTCAATGGCTTTTGGTTCAATCAAAGGGTTCATCAGCTTGAACCATTTTGGTTTAAAGCTTGGTTCAAAGCTTGTTTCAACGGTTGGTTGAAAGGAGCAGTTCAATGCAAAAGTTCAAGAGAGCCTCCCAAAGGACAAGTGCCCTTGTGGAGGACACTTGGTCGACAAAAGCACCCTTTGGAAGAGTCATTTTCAAAGAAGCCGCAAAGGTAAGTTCTTTTAAAATTTTGTTTAAGGTAGTCAAAAGGATTTCCTTCGGGAAAAAGACTAAGGCAAGAAATAATTCTTTTGGACTTTTGTCTGAAGGAATTTGGAAAGGCTGCGGAAAGAAAGCCCGAAGGAGTTTCTCAGGGCCAAAGAGAAAAGCAATAATTCTTGCAGACTTTTTTTCCATAGGAAATTGTCGCAGACTTTTTGTCCACGAGAAAATGTCCACATAAAAAGTCTGCAAGGAAGAGTCCGCAAGAAAGCTCCAAAGGATGCCGAAGACAAAAGGCCGCCGAAGGACCCCAAAGGGTAGGTGCCCTTGTGGGGGACTCTCAGTTGCCAAATTGAAAGACACTTCCCTGAAGTCAAAGGATCACCTTCCCTTCGAAAGGATGCAAAAAAAGAAAACTGAAGAAAGCCCAAGGGGTGACACGCCTAAAGACGTCAAAGTCAAGAATGGTGAACTAGCCGTTGGAAATTCAAGCATAGTGATGGGTGCATGAACGTTAATTTTAAGGTTCATAAAATAGCCATTGATTTTGAAAAGTCTTAAATAAGAGCCAAATAACTTATCTTAAAGGCCATCCAAAAACTACCCGAAGGGTAGATACCCTTGTGGGGGGCTCTTCTCGACCCAAAGTGGATCATTTCTCAAGGCCTGATAGGCAGGTCCCCTCTGGGAAAGCTCAAACAACAAAGCTGAAGGAATTGCCGAGGAAAGTGACATGCCCATGGATGTCAAAGTTGAAACCATGAAATAGCCATTGATCCTTGTAAATTTTAAATCTATAGACCCGAATGCATTCAAAGTATTTAAGGCCAAGATCAGTAGGAAGCGACTAAGCAACAGAGCATCAAATTAAATCAAGGACCCGATTCAATTAACCAGAAAAGGAGAAATGATGTAGAAGGATCAGATCACTAGGTGGACATGGAAAAAGGCAAACTTTCAATAGCGTGACTTGTTTCTCTGCATTGAGAAAAGCAAATGGGTAGATGCTCCTAAATTCCAGCCTGTCTTCTTAACAAAGTTCAATGCAATATGATGTGTTACTATTCCCAAGTCCATCTTGAAGAGGCTATATAAGGGACTCTCTTGTTAGTGTAAAAGGATATCTCTCTCTGAGAATCAGAAATAAAATTTTGCCCAAATTGGAAGGCATTACTGAGACTTTGAGCTCAAATTGTTGATCATATTTTGTTATTGGAATAAGAAAGCAAGTGACTTTTCAGACTTTGTGCTATGATATCTTTGTTGTTGGGGAAACTATTCTTATGTCTTTTTCCTTAATATATTTTTTGTTCCTTTAATTCAACAAGTAGAATTAGTGAAAGTAGTCAGGAAGGTGTCCTAAAGTCAATTGTGGAGAGACTTTGTGCCCCCATAATTGCCTTTAGTGTGTTTTCTTTTTATTTTTGTGTAAAGGACCTTGGGATGACTTTGTGCCCTCATTGTCCTTTGTATCTCATTCTTGGGCAATTCAGGTGGAGACTTTATGCTACATCTCAATTTGTTGGTTACTACATCCTTAGTTACATTTTGCAATTACTACCAAGAGTATTCTTGTGGTTTGCTGAATAGTAATTCTGAAAGAAGAGGAGTGCTTTCTGTCATTTTCCTTGAGTTTTTTCCTTTGATTTGCACACATCATCTCTAAAGAAAGAGAGATGGATGGTTTATCCTACCCTTGAGTATTATTTTTTATTTATATATATATATATATATATATATATATATATATATATATATATATATATATATATATATATATATATGGAACCTCCCCTTGATGAGAGAAGAGATTAGTTCCCTTTTGATGTGGTAAACCTACACATTTGGAAGACCAATCTTCTTACTTTGGCTGATCAGACCTATTTTGTTTATCAGTTCGTTGATCGATAAAATATTCAACCAACAATTTTTGGTGACTCCACTGGGGATATAACTCATTATTGTTATAACCTATCCATTATACTCCACTGTGGAAGAATGAACTGCTCCAGTACTTTCCCATTGTTAAAATTTCCCTCCCAGCCTTGCGCAATAGACTCTAGCGACTCCATTACTTGTCTTACCCATTATCCATTTATAGCCTTACCATCTTCCTCCACCTCTGTTATTTTATCTAGTCTACAAACCCAGATCTGTTGGGAAAGAGTGCACATTTTAAAGACTCAAGCTTTAAACTAAAGCAAGGTCAATTCTTTTCCATTTTTGTTTCACAATCTGGCAGATGCAAGGTATACACAAAGCCAAAAGGATAAAGGGATTATTGACCCTATATTCGAGTTGGTACAACAAAGTAATTTTAATCTATTTCCTTCACCATCTCACCTCCAATGAACTAAGAGCTTTCCTCCTACTAAAGTCATAAATCCATTGCTAGATGAAGTATCCACTTCTGCTGTTGATAAAGCTTTGCCAATAATTACCCCTCTGAGATTTGTTATTCCTCCTTTTCATAGTAATATAATGGCAGTTCAAGGCCCCTAGGGTAATACTTTTGGTCCTCTCAATCTTACTCCACCTTTACATGAGCTTCCATGCAGTTCAAGGAAGAATTTCCCCAAATTCTATGGTGATGGGAAAGTTCATCCTGATGAACACATTACAGCCTTCAGCATAGCCTGTGGAGTAATTGGAGTAGAATTTGAAGATGTAGCAGTCAGGCTATTTGTAGAAACATTACAAGGTGTTACTGTAGATTGATTTTATCATCTATAGGCTTGGTCAATAACTGATTTGAATACCTTTAAAGCTAAGTTTGAAGCCAGATTCAAACCTACAGAAGATGCACATGCACTTCTGGCTCAACTTACACAGATGAAGAAAGAGCCTCATGAACCAATGAGAGACTTCATAGCCAAATTTGACAAACTGAGGAACATAATTCCTATAATTGCTCAACCTACAGCTAAGAATCTCAAATGCTTCTTCATTAATTCTCAGTTACTTGAAGTAAGTTTTCTTTTGAGATGTGTTGGTCAAATAGATCTTACTACAGCTCAATTTTTGGCCACTGAGGTAGAAGATGATCTCATCTTAGCAGGGAAGATAAGAAGAGATCCAAACAGAAATAGATCCTCATCATCTTCTAAATATTCATCTATAGGCACCACTGATCCAATGGTGCAAAAGCTAGCAAATGAACTACTAGCCTTTAAAAGACAAATGACACAAGGAATGTCTTCTGCTCCTTCATATAGAGATATGCCAAGAAGGACATTTTCAAATCAGTCATATCAAGGCAATGCTACTAGGATTTAAGGGTAGCCAGATCATCTTCCTCCCCCACAAGGGAAACTTGCCCTTGAAGCTCCTCCAACCAACTCAGTAGTTGGATATTTGGAAATAGAACATGCTTTCTCTTTCCAACCTAAGTTTGAGCAAGAAAATGACACTGATATCTTCACAGAGGATTAAGAAGAATCAGCTGGTGACTCCCACATTGGTTGCCTGAACTACCAGGATGAACCCAAAAGCAAAGGAGAAGCTATTGATGGATCATATGTAGTGTTTACCAAGTCTAAGAACCAATCAGTCCAACAAGCTGATAAAGGGAAGACAGAGGAGTAACCTCAACCAACAATTACAATTGCTAAGCGTGGAACCACTCTGCCTTTTCAGTCAAAGGATCTGGTGATCACCCAAAAGGTAAGTACATCAATTTCACCTTCACCTTCTACTTCAATTATGTAAACCAGCCCTCCTCCCATCCCTCCTAAACCCCAAAAGGTTGAAATGCTTTCCTCTGTTCCTAGTCCAATTTAGCCATTTGACATAATTGATCATGTCAAGAAGACCAAAATTTAAATGTTTGAATTTGAATATTTGCAGTCCAATCTTGGTCAACTGGATAGGTTGGTCCAATGTGTCAAGAACCAAATTGGCCTTGCAAGACAAGAGGTTAAGAAAATAATTCTTGATTTCCCAAAGAACATTTCCATTCCAAATAATCTTGTCATTAATCCTCCAACTACCCTTAGGAAAATACAACCTTTCTATGTTTCCTTATTAATAAATGGTTATCAACTCAATAATTGCATCATGAATTCTAGGGCATCTGACAATGTCATGCCTGCTAAAGTAGCTGAGTCTCTGGGTCTCACATTGACCAAAACCTTTGGGAGATGTTTCTCCATGGAGAACAAGCAAGTACCATTACAGAGGCAAATCAAAGATGCCTAATTTGCATTTGCAGCCTTTCCAGACAAGAGAATCAAGATGACTGTCTTGGTGGCTGATGTCCCAGCATCCTATGGCATTTTGCTTGGATGAAATTTTTGCAAGGACGTGGGAGGAGAACTAAGCATGGACCTGTCTAAAGAAAGGATCCATGTCAAAGGCGTAATTAAGAGATTGATCCCTAAAAAAGAGGCAAAATATGTGGTCACCCAAACGTCAACCCCTATAGCACAAATTCTATTTGAGTCTTCAGGCAGAGGCAATTATTTCTTGACCATAGAGGATGTTCATGTTTATACAGATGAAATTCCTGTAGCTGACAATTCAAGAATTGATCCAAACAAGACTTCAAGAGAATTGGTAGGTCATAGTACAAATAAGGAAGGATCTTCCATCTCTAATGAAGAGAAATCTGATAGGAGATCAGCTTCTGATGATGCTTGGATTCTAAAATCTAATGGCAACAATTCTTCCACCAATGATGGAGTTGGGACTATGTTGATATCTCCTCAAGGAGATATTCTTCCTTCATGCAATTTGCAAGTCAGCAACACCAACAACATAGCTGGATGCAAATCTCTATTGCTTAGATTGAAGATTGTTCAAGATGAAGAGATCAAACTCCTCCACATCAAAGGAGATGCTAAGTTGATAGTTTATCAGGAGTTTGATGTAGACAATCCAATCATGTGCTAGACTGAACCAGATGAACAACCAATTACGGTAATGGACCATGCTCCTGTAAATCAAAATCAGGCAAAGGAACCCTTCACCAAGAAAGCAAGGAGTTATGGATTTCAAATTGAAGACCACATCCTGCCATGGGATAAGAAGAAGAAAAAGCCAAGAGGAAGACACAAAAAATTGGTTTCCTGGTGGAAATTTCCATTCACCTGTCACCATTCCTGGGGACAAAATGTCTTCTTGCTAGTTTATCAAGATAGAGCACTATTTTCACTAACTCACAATGGGCAGCATTTGAAACACTTCAACTCTTGAAATATCAGATCATTACATCTGTATATATGTATATTTGTATAGTTTTTAATTCTATTTTGTTTTGTTTGTTTCCTTTTTTGATGCCTTTCATTTCTGAGTAACATGACTCCGTAGCCCAATGGTACACATGAAGACACTAGAAATTATGGATTCTACTCCCTTCAATTCTTTTTTATAATTGATAAAAGTTCTCCAACTAGAGCCAGCTATTGTTCCCCAAAAATATCACTCATTTTTGGGACAACATTTGAACTATTTTGGTCCTACAGACCAAAATTGTCTCTTCCTTTTTTAAAATTTGTCTTGGGAATTCAAATTCCTCATTTTTCAAGCTTCTCAAAAATCTACGAACTCTGTAGGCTTAAATCTATGAACTCTGCATGCTTGAATCTATGAACTCTGTAAGCTTAAATCTATGGACTCAGCAAGAAGCAACAGGAAGAGAAATCTACAGACTCTGCAGGAAAAGAAAATCTACGGACTCTGCAGGCCAAGTTTAATGGACTTCACAGGTTGATTTCTACAGAATCTACAAGAAAGAAGCAATCAGTTCAAAGGTTCAACATTAGCAACAAGAGTTCAACCACTTCCAATTTCAAAGGCTTCTATAGTCAGGTTCAATCGAAAGAATTTTTGAGGCTTGAACCATTGAACCGTTGAACCATTAAACCACTTTGGTTCAAAGGTTCAATGGGTTCAAGGTTCAATAGGTTTAATGCGTTTGGTTCAATGAGGATCAAAAGGACTTAGCCAAATCAAAGGGAATGAACATTGAACCGTTGAACCAAAGTTGGTTCAACCAAGTGGTTCAATGCTTCCGTTCACTCAGTCGGTTCATCAAATGGTTCAATGGCTTTTAGTTCAATTAAAGGGTTCATCAGCTTGAATCATTTTGGTTCAAAGCTTGGTTCAATGGTTGGTTCAAAGGAGCAGTTCAATGCAAAAGTTCAAAAGAGCCTCCCAAAGGACAAGTGCCCTTGTGGAGGGCACTTGGTCGACAAAAGCACCCTTCAGAAGGGTCATTTTCAAAGAAGCCGCAAAGGTAAGTTCTTTTGGAATTTTGTTTAAGGTAGTCAAAAGGATTTCCTTTGGGAAAAAGACTAAGGCAAGAAACAATTCTTTCAGACTTTTGTTTGAAAGAATTTCTTCAGACAAAAAGTTTGAAGGAACTCAAAAAGGTTGCGGGAAGAAAGCCCGAAGGAGTTTCTCAAGGCCAAAGAGCAAAGCAATAATTCTTGCAGACTTTTTGTCTGTGGGAAATTGTTGCAAACTTTTCATCCATGGGAAAATGTCTGCAGAAAAAGTCCACAAGGAAGTGTCTGTGGGAAAGCTCTGAAGGATGTTGAAGACAAAAGGCCGCTGAAGGACCCTGAAGGGTAGGTGCCCTTGCGGGGGACTCTCGGCTGCCAAATTGAAGGACACTTCCCTGAATCTGAAGGATCACCTTCCCTTCGAAAGGATGCAAAACAAGAAAACTGAAGAAATCCCAAGGGGTGACATGCCTTAAGATGTCAAAGTCAAGAATGATGCACTAGCCGTTGGAAATTCAAGCATAGTGACAGGTGCGCAAATGTCAATTTTAAGGTTCATAAAATAGCCATTGATTTTGAAAAGCCTTAAAGAAGAGCCAAAGAACTTAGCCTGAAGGCCATCCAAAGACCACTTGAAGGGAAAATACCCTTGTGGGGGGCTCTTTCTGACCCAAAGCAGATCATTTCTCAAGGCCTGAAAGGTAAGTCCCCTCCAGGAAAGCTCAAATGACAAAGTTGAAGGAATTGCCGAGGAAAGTGACGTGCCTGCGGATGTCAAAGTTGTGACCATGAAATAGCCATTGATCTTTGTAAATTTTAAATCTACGGACCTGAATGCATTCAAAGGCTTTAAGGCCAAGATTAGCAGGAAGCGACTAAGGAATAGAGCATCAAATTGAATCAAGGACCTGATTCAATTAACCAAAAAAGGAGGAATGATGTAGAAGGATTAGATCACCAGGTGGACATTGAAAAAAGCAAACTTTCAATAGTGTGACTTGTTTCTCTACATTGAGAAAAGAAAGTGGGTAGATGCTCCTAAATTTCAGCTTGTCTTCTTAACAAATTTCAATGCAATATGATGTGTTACTATTCCCAAGTCCGTTTTGAAGAGGCTATATAAGGGACTCTCTTGTTAGTGTAAAAGGATATCTCTCTTTAACAATTAGAAACAAAACTCTTCCCAAATTGGAAGGCATTACTGAGACTTTGAGCTCAAATTGTTGATCATATTTTGTTATTGGAATAAGAAAGCAAGTGACTTTTTAGACTTTATGTTGTGATATATTTGTTGTTGGGGAAACTATTCTTATGTATTTTTCCTTAATATATTTTATGTTCCTTTAATTCAACAAGAAAAATTAGTGAAAGTAGTTAGGAAGGTGTCCTGAAGTCAACTGTGGAGAGACTTTGTGCCCCCATAATTTCTTTTAGTGTGTTTTCTTTTTATTTGTGTGAAGGACCTTGGGACGACTTTGTGCCCTCATTGTCCTTCGTATCTCACTCTTGGGCAATTCAGGTGGAGACTTTATGCTACATCTCAATTTGTTGGTTACTACATCCTTGGTTACATTTTGTAATTACTACCAAGAGTATTCTTGTGGTTTGCTAAATAGTACTTTTGAAAGAATAGGAGTGCTTTCTGTCATTTCCCTTGAGTTTTTTCCTTTGATTTTCACGCATCATCTCTGAAGAAAGAGAGATGGATGGTTTATCCTACCCTTGAGTATTATTTTATACATACATACATACATACATACATACATACATACATATATATATATATATATATATATATATATATATATATATATATATATATATATATATAGGGAACCTCCCCTTGATGAGAGGAGAGATTAGTCCCCTTTTGATGTGGTAAACCTACACATTTGGATGACCAATCTTCCTACTTTGGTTGATCAGACCTATTTTGTTTATCAGTACACTGATTGACAAAATATTCAACCAACAAGTACCATATTCAAAAGGATATCAAAGGGCAAGTCATTGTAGATCAATTTGTCATAGATCCTACTATAGATACTCAACCCCTCAAATTTCATTTTTCAAATGATTCTATTA
The DNA here is from genome assembly GCA_037957365.1 of Torreya grandis. Lineage (NCBI taxonomy): Eukaryota > Viridiplantae > Streptophyta > Pinopsida > Cupressales > Taxaceae > Torreya > Torreya grandis. Next base: position 2,273,450 of record JARHVA010000639.1, on the reverse strand, counting down.
TGACAATAGAATAAGGGTTGCGTGAACTTGAGCAGTGGAAATTATATTTTGATGGTTCCTTTACATTTTGTAGATATGGGGTTGGAATATTTTTGATTAAATTATAAGGGGATTTTATTACCAAAGCATTTCATATTAATTTCCATTGTACCAAAAATATGGCTGAGTATGAATATCTTATTGCAGGATTTCATCTCACAATATAGTGGGATATCTAGTGCTTAATTGTCTATGGGGATTTTCAACTGATTATTAACCAAAATAAAGATCATTATCAGACTTGAGATGATAAGTTTTTACCCTAAAAGCACATTATGGATAATCATAAGACTCATTTCAAATCTTTACAATTTGAGCAAGTGCCATGTGCCAATAATAGATCCACTGATGCAATGGAGACAATTAAGTCCATGATAAAAATTTATAGTAGTGCTAAAGAGTATCAATTTCTCATTGAAAATATTATACATCCTATTCATGTATTTCCAGATATATAGGGTGTATGCACCATCACTGGTATCAGTCCCCCACCTGAACTACCTTGGTTTTAGGACATTGATAACTATTTCCATGACCAGGTCTTTCCACCCAACCTTTCACATCATTGCTAGAAAGTCTTCCTTCATCATATATCCCATTACACCCTCCTTGGAAACATGTTTTATCGTAAAGGCCATAATGAAATGTTTTTTCATTATTTATCTTTGGGAGAATCTAAGTTAGAAATTAAGGTGGTTGTGTGGGGCCCACACTAATGGTGTAGTCTTAGCTAAGAAACTCCTCAGAATAGGATACTATTGGCATAATATGGAAATAAATGGTTTTAATCATGTTAGGAAGTGTGTTGCTTGCGAACATGGTAATTTGATACACACACCTTCTTTGCCACTCCAGCCAATCACTATACCATGGTCATTCTCTACATGGGGCCTTGATCTCATCAAGAAAATTAATCTAACCTTTTTTGATGACCACAAACACATTCTCACTACTAATAATTATTTTACTAAGTGGATTGAGGCCATTCCTCTCACTTATGTCATCAAGAAGTAGATTTCCAAATTTATCCATTACCATATCATCTGTCAAGATGGCATCCCATCTCATATTATATGATAATGGTGGATCATTTGTAAATCAAGATGTTGAATATATTTGCACCATGTTCATAATCAAGCATAAGAAAACCACACTATATAAAATTCAAAGCAAAAGTCAATCTGAGATATCTAATAAACCATTATCTTAATCCTAAAGAAGATTGTGAATGACAATGGACATAATTGGCACTTAAAATTTTTGTCTGCCCTTTGGGCCTATTGCACTAATCATCAAACCCTCAAAAGTGCCACTCCATACTCCCGTGTTTATGGCGTGGAATTTATTATCCTATTTGAGATCGAGCTACCTTCACTATAGGTATCCTTGGAGAACATTGAAGATGATGAGAATTATAGAATGTCTAGGTTGCAAGAGCTAGAGCTCTTAGATGGCAAGCATTTGGCTACCTTGGATAGCTTAAAAGCATATCAAAATATTGTGTAGAATCTCTAACAAGTACATTCTCCCTTGGGAGTTTTAAATTGATGATTTGGTCTTAAAAGAAAAATCAAAAGAACATTAATGCTGAATGCAAAAATAAGGGTAAGTTTTAACCGAATTGGCTGGGCCCATATGTTGTCATAATAAATTATGGATCGGGGGCATACCGATTGGCTACTTCAAATCATGAAGAGATCCTATAACCCATAAATATTATACATCTCAAATAGTTTTATGCTTGACAACTTTTTTGAACCATTATCTACAAGATCCCTTACTTGGAGGCAATTTGTGCCGAAGTCATTTATCCCACTATTATACTCTAGACCATCCTATTCTAGACCATTTTTATTCTATCTCATTCTATCCTAAACCATTCTAACTTGAGCAACATTATTTTACTACCCTAGATCATTGTAACCCTAGACCATTGTAACTCTGGACCATTGTACCCCTAGACCATTGGCACTTTGGATCACTTATATTCCTCTGGACTCATTTTCATTTCATTTTGAATTGTTGTAACTTGGGCCATTCTACCTAGAACAATATTCTTTAATACCCTAGACCATTGTAAATCTAGACTATTATAACCTAGATAGTTCTATCTTGTAACTAATTATGATCCTAATTATGATTCATAGGCATTTTGGACACACTCTACACCCGTTCTACAAAGTAGTTCAGCCTAAATAATATTTTATAGGTTCTTCTTATAGACAAGTAAATAAAGATATGTCAGCACATGGTTTTTGCTTGCTGAATGGTTCTTCACATTTGTCCAACACTGCATACTATTTAATTTTTATTTTAAAATTATTGGTAGGCATTGTCACCTTGATAGGATCAAAGGTACTGTTGTAGTTATTTTAACTATTTTACTTACCTGTGGATGTGCAACTCCACAACTAAGTGGTTTTCTATGCAAATATTTATATTCATGATCCCTTTTTTTGTCAATTTCACTGTTGTTTGATCTCTTACCTACATAAGTGCATCTCTTCAGTTGGGTGGTTCCTTATGCCTTTTGTTAGTATTTATTTTTGTTTCTTATCCTAAACACACAAAACATTAGAAATCTAATAGACAAAAAGAACAAAAACATCGCCTTAAACCTTTGTTTATTTTGATCTCACACTCTCATCATTTTTATGAGTTGAATTATTTTGTATCTCATAATTCTCAATCAAGTTGAGATGATTATAAAATTCCAAAAACATTTTCCAAATATCTTACGCTCTCACTATTTTATGAAAATTCATCTCTTAGACACTTGACATTTTGCAAGCCCATTTTAATTATTCATCTATAATACAAATCATGTTTTGTTATCATCAATTTTCTTCTATCCCATTTCCTATGAGAACTATATTTGGCCTAATGTTCATGCTATATCTTACATCCATAGAACTATGTAGGCAACATCCACTTTCCTCATGCATCTGGAGTTAGCTTGACCACCCCTTCCTTTTCTTCTATTTTCCCCATTTTATTTTAGTTTGTTGTTTTCTCATCACTTGGAGGCAACTTTGTGTCCATTATTCTTGCTCTATTAAACTAGTATCATTATTTCTTAGATTAGGGGTCACTCTATCACAGAGCATAACATCTCTTTTTCACATACATGAGCAATTTATTCCTTTATTGATTTCACTAACATTGTGATTAACCATTATTTATGTGTTTATTGGGATTTTTTATTTTTTTATTGTGTTTTGTTATCTCTCCATTTATTTTTTGTTGGTTTTTATTGTTTGTTTGTATTTGTGTTATATTGTGTCTTTACTTTGTTTGTTGGTGTTTTATTATGTTTTCATTGTTGTTTTGTTGAGTTATTATTTTCTCTATTGTTATCTTGTTTGTATTTTTTATTAGTATTTTATTCTTTCATATTTTGTGGTGCTTTTCTTTTTGCCTTTTGTTTTACCATTTTGTCTTGAAAATTGTTTTGTTCTTTTGTGTTACATTTGTATTTTGCCTATTCTATCATTTGTTTGTTTTTATAGGTACATGTTATTCAAATACTTATGGATCTTGATTATTCATATCTTGAATTCAAGTTGTTTAATAATTTGTTCTTCCTTTGCTTTTTATACATTATTATTCCTACTTAAAAAGCTTAATTTTTCATATCTTGGTTTTAAATTAGGTTACATTTTTGTATTGTTATTTTTCTCTTTATTTTTGTTTGTTTTTTATTTAAATGTCAATAGTTGTAACTTTGGTTTTGGTAATTTTTATCATTATCCTTAGTTATACGTATTCAAATTTGCTATAGTAAACAAGTGATCCAAATCCAAAAGTCAATGTGGCACCAAAGATCATTTCTGAACACACCATCTTGAATACTTAACACAAGATCATATCATAATAATGAATAATATAAATACAAGCATCATGTGACAATCAAAGAATATTAACATTCCATGTACAAGTAGAAATAAGACAAAAATGATTATATATATATATATATATATATATATATATATATATATATATATATATATATATATATATATATCAAAGTCATGTTTTATACATTGTGAGTGTATCTATACATATCATAAATACAAAAAAGGGAGATAATAAAATCAGCTCTGATCATGCTCATCCTTGGGATGACTTTTCTAAAAAATATGACCCATCCTAGATGCTAGCATTATTTGTGGACATAGTGGTGGAGGCCCCATGACTAATCATTGTACAACTAGTTGTGTAACTAATCACTTTGACTATGTCTCATGTCTAGACCTAGAGGTCTAACTAGTTCGCTATGACCTCATATACTCCCTATATGAATCCATACTCCACCCACAAAAATTGTGTCCCTAAATAGGCATAGCGATTGAAGTCTCCATACTCCATCTCATCAATAGATTGCTGATAATACAACAAGTCTCCCAAGTGTCCTTACATGCCTAGTCCTATAAAGTATCATCCCTAAACCATAGGATCTTATGGTCCCCTTTGATAGCTAGGCCCCAATAATCATGCAATGGCTATATGCTCCTAGGCTCATACCTGCAAGAATGTTTTATGGTCTATGATGTGACCTCCCTGATATGCAATCATATAAAGGTTCCTATACAACCATGCTAAGATCATTGGTCCCCAAGTGAACCGTGTAAGCTAAAAACAATCTTTTGCACCACACTAATCAAGCCCAAGGGAAATAAAGGCCCACTCTTTTCAGGTAACATAAGGCCACTAACAAGAGCTTTCAATACCACCACCTCTAGGAGAACTATCCTTATATTTTTCCACCCTTTGAGGGCCACACTAAATCCTCTAGAGCATCCATGTATATATACTCATCAATAATATCCCATTCTACTACTCTAAGTAGGTTATCTATCATGACCTATCATCTTTCCCCCATCCAATTAATCCTAGGCCCCTGTATAAGCACCTATAAAATATAGTGTACATCCTCCAATATCACCTTAGCATCCCCAGTTGGCATATGAAAAGTAGAGGTCTTTTAGTGCCACCTCTATGCTAGTTCTAATAAGTAAGATCTATCTATGCAAATCAATAACAATTATGCTAAGTGATACATGTTCACTACTACTAAAATGCCCATGAGCTCATTCATCTTAGCCATTATCATCACAACACTCGGGAGCACTAATTTTGTGAAGTGATGACTGTAACTCGCTCTTAAAAATCAAATATAGGGCATCATGTCAATTATCTTTCTATCATTCACTATATTCTTCTAATTTTGAGGCCTACACTAATCCTCTATGTGTCTCTATTTCTCTTCTTCTAATTTTGGGACTATATTATCCCCTATGGGCCCCATTATATTTTTATCTAGCATTCTCACTATTGTTTTAGTGATCATTCCATTTAGTAGGTCATTCCCACTACCCTGTAGGGTGATCCTACTAATTATCATGACCTTGCCATTCAGGAAGTCATTCCCATTAATTGATAGGGTGATCTTATTGATCTTGGCAAAACAATCATTTAGCAGGGCAAAATACAATAAAAAATGTGAGATTGCCATTGTCTTTGTGATCTCACCATTTTGAATCATGATCCTACCGAAAGGTCAGAAAGATCACTAATCTTGTGGCATTCCCTCTATTTTTATAGGTGAACTCTCCATTTTCCAAATTGGGAAAATGATGGGATCACCAAACTACCACTTTCCTATGTGCAATAAACATAAAAATGCCAAAATTAAATACACAAAAGGTACCTAATAATGCTTCACTCTTTGATGTTCATTTTTAATCTCTCATGTGCTCTCCAAAGTGATATTGGTGTAAGATATTGGCCATTATTCTTATCTCTATCACATGAAAATATCAGAGCTTAGAAATTACTATAGCTAGGGGTGAAAATGAGTTGTTTTTACCCCCAAGCGTTAAAATTTTCAAAATTTTCACCTCCTAGGCCTATATTTGAACCATTTTCTCTACCTTGGGCTACTATTTTATCTCCCACTTTCTTCTAATTGCTCAATTTTTAATCCTATTTTCTGAAATTAATGAGATTATCATTTTTTCTAATTGAGAGCCCAACCCATCAAATATTTTCAATTTTTTTAGCTTCCCCTTGAGGGGCCATCATGGGCCACCCAAATGATGTTTGGGTCATTTCATAAACTTGTTTATCTATAATTCATGCAAAATTTTTAAAATGAAAAGTGGGAATAAAATTTATTTCTTTTGATTATAGTGACCTTTTCATTTTTTAAAAAGCCATTGCTTCGATTGAATGTCTTACTATGCCTTCTCAAATAGGGGGAAAATGTAGACATCTAATTCCTATCACTATTATGCTATAATTTTTAATCTAAGAAATATACTGTGATAATACACAATCTTGTAATATTGCTCTATAATTCAAAGTGGAAGAGTGGATTGTACAATGTAGACAAATGAGGTCAACCAAGGGACAGTGGGAGCCAGTGGAATAGTGAAATAAAAGGCTTTCAAGTAAGAGGCCAATTTTTGTCTGGGTTCTTTAGATAAGATAATTAGAAGGTAAGAGTCATATCATATGGTTTAAAGGCATGCCAATATATTTTTATGGTTTCAAAATAATGGGTTTACGACTCAACCCAAGTGTGTGATCACCATGCTCACATATTTTCTTACCTTGGGTGTATGATGTAAGATCATTCAGGTCCACATGTAATCTTTCATCAACCAAAAATGTGAATGAGATAGGTATAAATAATTGGATTTAAATATGATTATTTTTAGAATGTTTGTGGTTATTTAGAAGCACTTATGTAGATTTATGGTAAGCTTTGGATCCTTAGACTAGTAAAACACCCAAAAACAAAATTTAAAGTTGTACTTCACTGCGTTTGAGCTTTATAAATTGTTGTAATGTGAAATTTTGTAGGGACATTCCTTTTATCATTTGAAATCCATATATAATATCATATATTATAACAATATCATGGTTTAGATAGAAAATAAAAAATATGCTATATGCTTCTTGGTAACTCATAGTTTTACAGGAGGCATGATGACATAATTTTGAGCTCATTTTTTTAATCAAAATTTTGAAACTATAAAAATAAATTACCTAATATGTAAAACTATTGTGAAAAATATAACTATTATAAATATTCAATAATTGACACAATTGATTTGGAAATATGCTAAATTTAGAAATTTAATAAGGAAAGTGCAAAAGGAAATATAAATTTAGTTGGAAGACAGAGCTCTAGATATTTAGACTTTATTGGGCTAATAGGGTTGTATGTAATCAAAATTGTGAAAAATAGTTAATTTTATCTCAATGTGAAATTACAATCCTGGTGTTTTTCTATGTGGAAGACTTCCCCTTGAAAAATTGTTTGAAATGTGCTTTATAGGAGTATCTTTAGAATTCCTTCAGATGAGTATTATAAGGGACATATGCCGACCTTTTCATAACTTTTAATTTTTCAAAATAGCCATTATTTGATGAGAAGACAATAATGGGGACATGGACAAGAGATTAGGGCTCAAGGCTACCTAAGTGATGGCTAGGTATATTTTCATAAGATATAGGTACATTTTAAGAACATGAAACAACTTAGAAGAGTGAGTCTTTTACGCACAAGGTGGAGGAAAGTGGTCAAAAGGCCCTAGAATAGGTCATGAGCTAAGTGCATAATAAAGGTGGTCATAAGTACATTATTTTAGATTAAATGTTAAATCAAATGTATATATCCCCACCCCCTTTTATTATAGTAGTACAACAATGTACAAATACTAGATTAAAAGGAAAAGTACATATCTAAACTTACCTATGAGGTGTGGTCTTGAATGTAAGCCATAATGTTGAGTTGTGATCCACACAAACTTGAAATGAAACATGTATAAAATTAGTATTTACTTAAGATAAATATCAAAATGTAAAGACATAAATAAGTAGTGAATAAAAAGGAATGAATACACTTGATTGGGTACATGAACTGTTGTGTTTTTCTAGTGTAAAAGCCAATGCAAAATTAGCGACTTTAGAGGGTAGGACCCTTAGAGATTTCATGTACATTAAATAAGTTGGATTGGATTGTGCATGCCTCAATACTCATAAATGAGTGAGTGTGATTAATAAATCAAGGTGTTATTGAATCCATCATTGTATACCCAAATTATTTTAGTAGTTTTGAATCCATGTTTGAATTTCAATAGATTGTTCTAGTGCAAAAATGTGAAATAACCACTGTAAATAGAATTACATTCATTTATAGTGAAAAAATAGTCTAAAACTAGTGTAAGTAGTTTGTGTAATCTAATTATGGTGTATACAATATGGATAATGATAGGTATTATCATTCCATCTTTGGAACTAGTGTAAAAAATGAGCAAGGAGGAAGCCATATGCCTCACACATGCCCTTAATATAATATCTAGTGTTTATGGATTTTGAAACTGAGTAATAACAATTGAAATTATGAGAAAATATGTGTATTAATATGGAACATATGCCAAACATGATGACCTCAATATAAGCAAGTTAGATAAAATCTGAGTGAATTATGAGAACTAAAACTAGAAACTATTTTAAACTAATCTAGGTTGTCTAAGATTCTAAAATATTCTATAAATGATCATTTTCTACACTCTAGGCCAACAAAACCCTATTTGGAAAATAACAGGGTGTGCTTAAATAAATTTATAGCACTCCTATCCAAACTAATTCTTTGAATACTTTGTGAGTATGAACTATGATCCACTGTCTAGGGACTACAACATTATGCTTGTGTACTATTTATGTATTGAAATGAGTAGGTCAAGTCTCTAAGAAAAATGACTTGTGTATGCACCCTCCTTTAAGGTGAGATGTTGTGCTTTCAAAATAACTTGACTCAAAATAAGAAAATTATGTGAGATATGTTATGACATGTAAATTTGAGTAATAATGATAACATGGAGGAGCATGCCATCATCATATAGATAAACTGAATATAAGAGTAATGTGAGATGCATGTTATAACAAGAATACATAATGTGAATTTTAAAATAGATGTGTAGCAATTAGGCATGCAAATTAGTAATCAAAATTGAGGATCAAAAGTTGAATAGAACTACTTGGGGAGGCACGAATGATATATATCATGGCATTGAAACTAGGAGGATGCATGATATCCATCATGACATCAAAATATGAGTAAATTTAGAAAGTAATATGTATACTCTTCATGAGGAACCACCTTTGCCATGTCGATTTGAGGTGTTTGAAAAGTGTGAAAAATGTGGTGGTAAATAAATTTAAATTTATGGTTCCCTCCTTAATTACTAATGCAATAATGTTTGTTAATTATTTAAGAAAGACTAATTATTTTTCAACTTGCATATATTTATCATATGATTTACAATTCTTAAAATGGTAAATATTTTTAAAAGGGTCATAGGGATCTTGGAAAGGTTATGAACCCTATGTAATAGGATTTATAGAAAGCCTAAAACCATTAGGGTATTAGCCTAGTTGGTAGGCATGACCCACTTTGATTGAGTGTTTTAGAAGTTGTGTAAGAATTATGGGCATGTAAGTGAATTGATGATTGTGTAAGGCTTGTTGCTTAAAAGCAAGTGTTAAGTGTGTAAAATAAGTATGGTCCTATTATTACATGAATATGACACTTGTAAGGAAGGTACCTCCCTTCATTCAATGAGTTTTAGGAAGAGGAATTTGACTTTCTTTTTATTTCAAATTCTTGGTCATTGTTGGGTTTATTATTTTGGAGAGGGAGGAAGAGTTTGTTGGCATTATGAAGATATATTCATGGATATTGAGAGATTTTTGGAAGGAGGATGATATATTCTTGGATCTTGGGAGATTTTTGCATGCATGGAAAATGGAGGCAATGAGGTAAGTATCATTTTAACTCATCATGTGTAGAAGAAAGTTTAGTTAATCAAATACTGAACATGAGTTGCTTTAGTGGATTGATTGTGTGCTTAAACTCCCTCTTCTCTCTCACTCTCTCTCCCTCACTCTCTCCCCTTTCTCCCTTTCCTTTCTCTTCTCTCTTTTGTTAAAGGATAGTGAAATTTAACATAGTGTCAAATATAATCCTTCTTACAATGTGAAAAATAATTGTCTATTCCTCCTATGAAAAGATAGTTGCTTATAAATAATGTATGTCTCTTATCTTGTAGAATGAAACTTCTTGTTCGATCCTAAATCAAAATTAGAGTACCTTCTCTCCCTTCTACCTTACCTCTCTTTCCCTTATCTTGAGAACTAGTCTTAAAAGAGGAATTTTTTGTTTTAAATTTATTTATATTATAAAAGAAAAGGTGAAAATTATTTCTATGAATGTGTATATAAAGTGATGCTTGGTTAAATTATTTATATTATTGAATATGGTAAAATAAATATATAAATAAAAATAAAAGTTATAAAGGTGCATAAGGAGTTTCCAAAGTTAGAGGAAGTCTTAGAATGATCTAAAATAATTTGGAGTATCCCTCAATTTTGATGTAGAGATGGCACTATTTATTTTTAGAGAAACTCATGCTAGCATCACTCATTTTAAGAAAAAACATGCACCCCTATTGCCTCAGTTCAAAAAAAGTAATGATTGAAAATGTAGTTTGTATTTAGACTTTATATTGGTTCAGTTCATCTCCAAGGCAACTTGTGTACCTCATGTAGCCACATTTTTGTAAACATGGGGATTTAGAAGAGGCAAAACATTTAATGCAAGTTGGTTAAAGTAGTGCAATTCTAATTCTAGAGTCCAAGAGTTAGTGTTTTGTTGTTCTCTTAGTTGGTGTGTTTTGTGAGGTATTGTGAATTTTCTGAGAAGTGTTATAAGAATTTACAAAGTATTGTGAAGGCATTTGATAAATTTTGAATTATAATTATGTCCATGAATACCACTTGATGGTAGTAAACCTATACTTGAGAATGATATAGTGTAATGAGGTGGAGTAAACACCTCACTTGGCTAGAGTTTTCTCATCTTGAGTTTATCTAGGCTAAATAATTTTATCATATTTTATGTGCTCTTACTACTTGCATTATGTGTTTTAGTTCATTTTATTTACAACACTTTATATATTTATTTTAATTATAAAATTAAGTCATAATAGTAATAAAATGAGCATGTTTTTTATAGGATTTGGATATGATTAGTATTAATGAATTTTGAGTTGACTATCAATCAAATTAGTCTTAGAGTTTGTTTAGTTCCATTGTTTATGGTGTTTATGTTACTTTTTTTGAAATTTTATGCCCATTACTAGAGTAGTAGGTGCTAATGATGCATGAGTCCTAGATCCCTTGTAATAAGAGATTTTCACAAGGAAGTGGAATAGATAAGTCAAAGGCATGGTCCATCCTAATAAATAAGTACCTCTATCCAATGAAGAATGGATCCACAAGCAGGAAAAGTATATTTCTAACATATCTCTATCCATGAAAAATATGGATAAGATTGATAGGTTGGATAAAATTGTAGGGATTCTCATGATGAAGCTAGGAAATTCTATCGAAGCTCTAAAAATAAGTGAGGAGACAAAAGATACAAAACACGAGAAGGTGAAATAAAAGCTCCATACCAACCAAGATCCACCAACATTCAAATTTGAAGCAAAGATTAAGATTTAGTTATATGAAGGATTGGTGAATTTGGAGAGGATAAACATTGGTTAGCTCAACTTAAGGTATAATTTAGTTTGCATCAGATAAATGAGAGTAAACACATTTTTTTTCAAAGGTTAAAATTAACCAATTATGCTTTAGCTTGGTGTTAAATCTATGTGCATATGTTGTTTGCTAAGAAATGTCCTCCAATAACTAAGTGAGATGAGTTTAAAATGTTGATCAAGAAAAAATTTATTCTATTTTTTGATGAGGAAGAGAGGTCTATGTATTATAAATATCTTAGGTAAAGAATAAGGCCTAAGTGTGCAGGAGTACACAAATGAGCTTTGCAAGAAGTCAGTACAAATGGACAAGGATATAGTGGATTGTGATATCTTGATGAAGTATGTGGGTGGAATTCATATCCATTTGAGGAGAATCGTGCTTTTGGCCAAGCCTACAGATCTAATGAGGTTAGTTCTCAGGCTCATTACTGAGATTTGAACAAAAAGTAGTGTCTATCTACCTTTTTAAACACACCAAAATCATAATATGATTCTAATAAAAAAGGGAAAGGTAAGAATAACACTAATATTATTTATTATCAAAAGGATATTAAAAGGCATTATGGGCATTGTGTTAATAGTCATTAAGATAAATCTTATTGGAAGTTACTAGGTCCATATAAAGGAAAGAAGAAAAATAAGTCTATGAATTCATTCTAATGGGAAGAATTTAGGTGCATCTCTGATGTGGATGAGACATTGTATTGTGTCTTTATGGAAAAGGAGGTGTGTTTAGAAAAAAATAATGATCAAGATCAAGGTGAATTTAGAAACATTTTCCATATTGAAGTTAATTTAAGAAGACTAAAGTGGATGCTCTTTTTCATTCTTAATCTCAAAAAAAATTAATCAACAAGGAGTTAGTGGACAAGTTGGGGTCATAAATTTACAATCATCCAATCCATATGCTTTGGGTTGGGTAAAGCAAGGACTATATTTAAAGGTGACCGAATAATTCAAGGCCACATTTGGTATTGATAATCATTTCATTAATGAATTCATATTGGATGTTGTGCCTATTGACATGCATGGTGTGGTATTTGTCATCCATTACATGTATATTTGGGATGTCATATTTATGAGAAGAGTTAATCAATATAGTTTGGTGAAGGATGGAGAAATATGCATCGTTAAATCCTATGAAGGCAACTCAATTATCTTCTTGATAAGTTCTTATTAATAAAAAAAATGTTGATTAATGGTAGTGGGAATTTTTCTTTACTTATTTCGAGATATATAAGATAAAGAAGTGGTTATACATAGGACTTATTTAAGCATGCTTACTTAAAAATAACATAAGCAAAAGGGGAATATAGTGAAATAGTTCAAATAAGTTTTCCAATATCTCATGAATATTCCACTTCTGAGGTTTGTTACAGATGATATTTAGTTCCTACCAGATTTCCCTCTTTCAAATTTAGGTCACTATCAACAGTCTTCGATGAATGCAAATGAGGTAAAATAGCAATTATAGTCTTTGATTAATCAAGGTACAATCCATATTGTTACTTCTTCATGTACCTAATAAATATATTTCATGGAGAATATTTGTTGATTACAGAGCACTCAAGAAACTAAAATTTAGGAATAGGTGCCCTCTTCCATAGATTGATGATATCTTACATCAACTCCAACATGCCAAATAATTTAATAAGTTGGATTTGAGATACAAGTATCACCAATTGATGATTAAGGAAGATGACATATATAAGACAAAATTCAATATAATTAAAGGGTCATGTGAATGGTTAGTATTAGCTTTTGGATTATGAAATGCCTCAACTACTTTTATGTAGTTGATGAATGAGATTTTGAGGCCATTTATAAATGCCTTGGTTATTGTATATTTAGAAAATATTCTTATTTTAATAAAAAATTATGATGACCATCTAATTAATTTGAAACAAAATTCACAATTTTTTAAGAACAAGTTATTACTGAAAGAAAATAAATGTGAGTTTACACAAGAATCACTTGTCTATTAAGGGCACCTAGGCCTTCCAATGTGGCCAAAGTATGAATATTTTTAGGTGATTTTTAGTATTTGAGGAAGTTTATATAGGATTTCTAGTCCATAGATGTCATTACAATAGGGGGTAATTATTTTACTTGGGGTAAGAAATAACAAGTTGCATTTTCAAATTTTAAACATAAGATTAACAATGTTTTGGTTCTAGCTTTACCTAACTTGCAGTAGCCTTTTGAGGTGGAAAAAAATGTTAGTTACTTTACTATGGGGGTTGTCCAGGTACAAGGAGGTAATCCCATATGTTACCAATCAAAGTTATTTCATGGTGAAATTATGAAGTATTATACATGTAATAAATAACTATATGCTCTTGTTCGAGCAATCAAGAAATGGAAGCACCATTTAATCACTAAATAAATGATTGTTTATATGGATCGCCAACCTCTCCAATATTTTCAAGCATAAAGTAAAATTCAACAAGTTAAACATTATAAATGGATGGGTTTGTTTCAACTATTTAATTTGGTTATCAAATATACAAAAGGTGTGAATAACAAGTTACTAGACTTGTTTTTTGGACCTCCTTTGATTTAAAAAACAAGGATCATAACCCTTCCCAAAATTATTGTGCATGAATTTTATTTATAAAATATAAATGCTTAAATCTTTATTTATATGTTAAAATAGTCTTGTAAACTTGATAGAAATATCTTAGGGATCTATGTTTTAGTTTTACCTTGATCATAGTCAAAAAGCTCAAATTACCCACTTCATTGGATCTAAGTACTTACTTCTTAGTCTAACTTTGATTATTTTGATTATCTAGATCACCTATAACCATAGAATACCTAAAATATGATATATATCCTTCACATCCAGATATAGAATCTCAAAAAAAATTCTTCATCATGGATAATTGCTTTTAGGAAAGGATAGTAGTGTTGATGCAACTATCCCTACTCCAACGTAAATGTCTTTACCTTTCAAACACTCAAATTTTATTTCATGAGGATTATTTAAAAATAGCTAGTGTAAATATAAGTCAAAGCCAATTCATTTGGACATTTATTAATTACTAAGAAATCACACTTTCAAGATCAATCAATCAATCCTGTAACTAAATTATTATTCCCTATTCATCCCTATTTGCATATCAAGCATGGGATCAGTCATATTGTAGGTCTGAAGGACTCAAAACACAGTCCATGAGCAATATTTGGCAAGTTACAAGTTAGATCACTACATTCATTTTAATATAGTATATTTCACCCTTATGCACACACATTCCCACACATAAGGGAGAAGTACATAAGTTTGAGGCCCTCGTATTATCATCTATGTAGGTAATGCTCATTGACAGAGGGGTATTTGAGGTTAATTTAGCACCATAAGCCCACCAATCCATTTTTGGCAAGGTAGCCTAACCTAAGGTGGAGAGTTATGGTTTGAGCTAAAAATAATAATTAACAATCTATGCATGAAATCTAAATATATTAGATGAAAGATGATAAAAAACACATAAAGACCTAGACAGTCACACATTGATACATTAAATATTCCATACAAGATAGTTGCATTAGGATTCAAATAGTAGTGTCAATACAAGTTTCCACATGGTGATGCAAGTGTTTAGGTAGTCAAAAAGAATATTTATAGAATCTAATGACTACTTACTGAACATCAGATGACTTATTTCTACATATTTACATTTAATATGTCTGTACATCATTACATAAGCCAAGTCTTATTTATTCTTTGTGATTGTTCAAACAAAATATTGTTTAGCATTGTACTTTCCATATTTAATATTTCTATAATTTAACACTAAAATTAAATAGCATAAACTTAATTATTTAATTCACGTGCTTTAAGGAATAGGATATATCACTCTTGAATAGCCTATTCTTCCCAACCCTAAATTTCCAAAAAGTGTTAAAAAAAGGATATGAGCATGATGTAGATCTTGGGGAAGCATATATTAAAGTAAATATCCCTTAAGGTACAAGTTTTGAGCCCAAGGAGGATTACTATCTTTAATATAGGTTTCTCTACAAGATGAGTTTGTTTGCCTAAGGAGGAAGAGTTTAGCTAATAAAAGAAGCACATACTTCAAAAGTTTAAGTCACTTTAGAGTTACAATAATAGTGTCACATTTACAGAGGTAAGTTTATCAACGAAATATGAAAAATGATGCTTTTAATAATAGAATGTGTATTGTTTAGTATAAGCAAGGCTAGTAACAAAAATTTAGAGTTGAATATGCCATTACCGATTCCTTCTAGGCTATGTGAGGGCATTTCCATGGATTTTTTGGGTAAGTTGCTTATGTCTAAGAAGGGGCATGACTATTTATTTGTAGTTGTGGAAAACTTTAGTAAGATTTGCATTCTTATTCCTTATAAAAAGACCCTTAAAGGTAGTGATGTAACTAAGTTATTTTTTTATAATGCGTGGGTTCACTTTGGGTTTCCTAGCTCTACAATTTTAGTTTGGGATTCAAGATTTGTTGGAAACTTTTGGACCAAATTATAGGAGAAGAAGAATACTAGACTTAAATGGTCAACTATTTTTCATACAAAAATTGATGGTTTTACTAAAGTGGTAAATAGAACCTTTGTACTACTCTTGAGGTCATAAAATAGGAAGTATCTTTAGATTTAGGATTTAAATATGGTGTATATTCAACATTCCTACAACAAAGCATTGGATTCTTTTACCAATAGATCTCTTTTTGAAACTTGTTTTTCATTATTTACTTCTATGTGATTTTGATGTTATTTTGAGATAGCAATATATAGGAAATTTGAAAGTGGATATAGAGATATAAAAGGATGAAAATATCAATAATAAAATTTAGAAAATTGACCCCCAAGTGCAAGAGATGTTGTAGGAGTCACATGCCAAGTAAAAAACAAGACATGATTAGCACAAGACTAAACATAATCTCCTTGTTGGAGATAAAGTATGGTTATAATTGAGTAGAGAAAAGATCCAAGGTAAAAATAAGAAACTTAAGCCTCTTAGATATGGTCCATTTGTCATTTTGGAACAAGGGGACAAGAATGCTTTCAGATTGGATTTGTCTACTTATATGAAAATAAATTCCATTGTCAATGTTGATAACTTAGTCTCTTTGAGCCTTAAATTCTTAGCAATGATTAAGGAGATATATTGCTACCTTATATTGAATACTTACCCTTGATGATTAGATGTAATTAGAGAAATATATTATGTTGCATAAGACATAAAGGACAACAAACAGAAGGGTGCGAGAAATATGGCATATTGTGTTAAAGGTTCAATTAACCAACAAGGCCAAATGGTATTCTAATGAAGATATAGGGAAAAAAATCCCTCATTTATTGAGTTCCTAAATATTTTGGAGACAAAAAACATCTAATTGAACATGCATGATCTGAATATTAGATTTAGTATATTAGTCATGAGCTAACTATTTCCACTATTATCATCTATGTAATAAGTATTTTAAGACACTTATTGAAGATAATTCACATAATAATATAAATTCAAATTATGCATGAGGAGTATCCAAAGTTATAAGAAGTCCCATAATGTTCTTAACACATTTGGAGTATCCATCTCTTTTCATGCAATGTTAGGGTGGTAGCTTTTTAGAGAAACTGATATGGAGCTGCATCTTTTTAGAAAAACTTGTAGTAGGGGTGTAGGGTATCAAAAAATCATGTGTATTGAATTCAAACAAGTAATGGTTGCAAACATGACTTATTTTTGGACTTTATGTCATTTCATTTCATCTAATGGGTGATCTGTATACCTCTTGTTGTTGAGTTTTTATATAAATATAATTTTTTTGGAGACATAAAACATTCAATGGATTTTTAGTTCAATAATTTAGTTGCAAGTTTAGAGTGCAATAGTTAATGTTCCATTGTTCTTCAAGATTGTGTTGTTGGTTAAGTGTTGTGAATTATCTAAGAAAAGTTATAAGAAGTTGTAAAGTACTATGTAGGTGTTTTGGAAATTATGAATTGTAAAATTTGTGTTCTCAAAATCCACTTGATAATAGAGAGTGTGTACTTTAAAATGATATATTGGAATGAGGATTAAGCACACATCACTTAAGTATAGTTTTCTTGTATTGAGTTTCTCTAAGATAAATCTCTATCATTTATTTTGTGTTTTCTTCTTACTTGCATTCTATTTTTAGTTCATTTCATTTATAACACTTTATATTTTTATTTTCTTAAGAAAAGTAAGGCATAATAGTAAATAACAATATGCAGGGAAATGAATAGGATTTATATGGATAAATTATGAGTGGAATACCCACTAAACTATAGATCAAACATATCTTCAAATATTATAGAACCATGTTTCTAAGAAATGGGATATAAAAACAAATGCACTTAGAAGCATAATGAAATATTGTACCTATAAGAGAAAATCCTTATAACCTCTACGAAAATAGTGGTGTTGTTTCTTATGGAAAATTTACCAAACCAAAATAAGACAAGTTGTCCTAAAAAAATGTATATTAAATCCCAACTAACTAAGCTAACATCTAGCTGAAATCTCTATGACAGTTGTAAAAAATTTATTTGGGCATCTCTTTTGATCAGAAATGAAATTCAAGGCATGTACTATAGATTTTCCCAATAGTGAGAAATAGATTCTAAATTGAAAGAGAAAACTAACAAGAGGAAATAAATTGTTAGAAGTAATATAATATTAAATCTTTGGAACTATAGTCTAGAAAATTAGAATGCACATTGGTTATTAGCCATGTATAGAACTTGATTTCATCTTGATAGTCTCATCATCTTAAAGAGAATATACAAATAAGTTGGAATATTTTATTACAAATGTGCCTCAAATTACAAATCACTATTCCATTCAATAATTATTATTATTATCATATACTTAATTAAAACTATGTATATATAAAGAATACATGGAATTACAAGCATAAATAATTTTATATTAGGAGTTAAAGGATGAGAGAAGCTAGGGTTTGAATTTTTCAAGGTGCACGGTTTATATTTCACAAGATATTTATCTAGGAAAATATTGGGATTGGAGTGGCAACACAAAGAATGATTCAGCTAGGGGGGATCCTTCCCCTCCCATAGACCATATTTCATGCAGATGGTAAAAGGAAAAAACATTATCATTTTTTTAGATGAAGATCAATGCCATAATGAGGGAAACAAGTATAAATAAGACTGAAGGACATATAGATGGACCTAAAAAGACATGCATGTAGGTAATAGAGGAGAATCCTATTGTTGTTAGACCTTACAAAAATAAAAAGGAATATAACTGGGTTGCATGGCAGGAGTTTTCTTTGTAAAATCATGGGAGCTTAGTTAACATTGGGTGAGTTGCATGCATGGACTAGGATGAATTGGAAGACAAATGGAGAATATGAATTGAGAACATGTGCAAAATTATATTTTATCAAAATATTTGCAAATGAATCAAATTAAGACATAACTTTTGAAGTGGACCATATTTATGTAGAAATGTGGGCCTATTTATAAAACATTGTCATACTACCTCCAAACTAATGGAGGAGCTATCAACAAGATTACCACTATGGATTAGACTATATGCTCTCCCACAAGAATTCTAGTCAAGGTATGTTTTTGAAATATTTACATATACGATAGGTAGACCAGTAGATGTATCCAAGCCACATCATGGAAATGGATTATCAAGACGCATTAAAATATGTGTGTAGTTAGACCTAACAAGGCCTCTTCCCAAGAATGTCATGCTAAAATTAGGAGAAATGGAATGAATCTAAGATTAGGATTATGAAATCATTCCTTTTAGATGTAAAATATGTAATGAATATGGACACCTAATCAGGGAATGTCCTATATTTTATAAAAATGGCATACCAAAAAAAGCACAAATAACCATGGAGAGGGACTCAAATGGCTTTGTTAAGCTAAAGAAAAAACATACCATTAAAAACAAGAATAAAATGATAAAAAAATATGTTCTGAAAGGGAGTAAAATAATTAGGATGGAGGAAGGGATCTTAATAGAACGAATATAAACGATATCAGAAACACATAGACAAGATAATCATACAATAAAGGAGGGGGAGAATATAACAACATATTATGGCTTCAAAGAGGATCTGGAAAATATTATCAAAGAAATGAGCATAGGAAAAGAAGAGAAACAAAATATAAATGAGAAGAAAGGGATGCAACATAGAGGAAAAGGACACGGGAAGGATAATAGTTCCTAGAAAATTGGATAAGTACAAGGGAGGAATATGAGTCAAACATAGGGAGTGGAAGTGAAAAAGATAAAATGAGAATAAGATAGACCCCAAACTTAAATCCTAAAGGAAACTTTAGAAAGAAAAGGAGAGGAAGGCGTAGTGAGAAAAAAAAGAGGTGTGAGAAGGCAATGGAAGTTATAGGGGTAGGAACACAAAAAAAAGTGGACCAGTTCTTGGTGATCATCAATAAAAATGAACTCCCTAATGCATATAATATCTTAGAATATAAGGGGACTCAATGCTCCCTCCAAAAGGATATATCAATCAGTGTAATCCTAAAATTGTGATGCTTCAAGAAACTAAATTAGATGACCTTGAGAGAGTTAGAAGGAACCTGTTGAGTAAGCTCAAAAAGGAAATTATAAGGAACAATGCTATAGGAATGGCCATTCTATGGTAGCCTAACTTGATTAAGCTAGAGGTCATCTAGGCCCAAAAATAATACATTGTATGTGAGGTGGAATGGCGAAGGACGTGATTAAGCTTTTGATTAGTAAATATCTATGGATCATAAAATAAATAAGAGAGATTATAAGATTGGAAACAACTATCAGAGGTTATTAAGACCCAAAAAGAGGCTTTGTGGGTAATAGGAGGGGAATTTACTGCTTGACTAGACTCTCCAAAGAATAAGGGGGGCAATACAAGGGAAAGAGACTTAGTTTTTAGAGTTTTCTAGACAGGTTGGAACTTCTGGATATAAGAATAAAGAAAGGATGGTTTACATGGAAAAATAAAAGAGGGGGAAAGAAATAATCTGGGAAAAGATAGATATATTCTTAGCCTCAAGAAATTGGTTAGATCAAAAGCATATCCTAGAAATAGAGATGATAAAAATAGCAAGCTCAAACCATTGGCCAATTGCCATACAACTGAAACCTAATGAGAGACCAATTATATCTCTATTTAGATTTGGAAAAATATGAATGCAACATTTAAATTTGTCACCCAATAATGGAATTCCCAAACCACAGAGAGGGGACAAAAATATTTGTCTTTTCATAAAAACTCAAAAACCTACATGAGGCTCTGAAGAAATGTAATTAAACCACCTTTATAAATATATTTCAAGGCAAAAAAGAGATTTTGAGGAAAAGTAGTAAAATTTAGGAGTTGAGAATGGAGGGTCATGATTCAGCTAAATTACTAAAAGAGGAGGAAATGACAAGAATGTTGGAGGAGATTTATACAAAAGAGGAAATATATTGGACACAGAAGTCTAGGATCAAATGGATAAAAGAGGGAAACTAAAATACAATTTTTTTCACCTCTTGTGTAGGATAAAAAGACAAGAATTATATAAAAAATGTGGAGACCCTAGAAGGAATTGAGGAGATAAAGGAATACCTAGTTAAATATTGGGAGGGATTTATAAATCAAGGAAGGATAAATAAGGAAGAATATGAAGACTTAGTGAAGAATATTCCTCATAAGATAACCCAATATGACAATAGTAACTTAATTGAATATGTTTCACTTGAAGAAGTTAAGAGGTTAGTTTTTGAGATGGCAGGGGACCGCTCCCTAGGCCTAGATGGATTTCCTACTTTTTTTATTTTAGCACTTTTGGGACCTCATAGGAGAAGAAATTAGGGCATTAGTTCAAGAATCAAAGGAATCTCAAAGGATGTTGAAAGTCTTTAATTCCACTTTTCTCATGCTTATACCCAAAAAGTTAGACAGTAGAACACTAGAGAACTTTAGACTAATCTCCCTCTTGAATACCATCTACAAGATAATCTCAAAGGTTATCATAAATAGGCTACAATACATCCTTCTAAAATTCATCTTAAACTATCAAGGGGTTTTTGTAAAAAGAATGTAATTTTTTGATGAAATAGTCATAACACACGAGACAATTCATTCATTAAATGTAAGAAAAATGCAAGGAATGTTGATAAAATTGGATATAACAAAGGCATATGATAAAGTAGATTGGACATTTTGATACTCCAAATGTTTAGGTTTAGAATAGACTGGAGAAGGTAGATTCAAAGCTGTTATACATCCGCTAAGTTCTTGATAATGATAAATGTCTCTCCAAAAGTTTTTTTCTCATATACCAAGGGCCTCTATCAAGGGGACCTATTATCTCCTTATCTCTTGATCCTTATAGTAAAAGCCTTGGGTAGGAAGATAAGATCCCTCAGAGAGAAGGGTAAGGTTAAATGTATTCAGGCATCTACAAGGGAAACGGCTCATACTCACTTGTAATTTGTAGATGACATAATTCTCTTTGCATTGCCTAGGCTTCAAGAAATCAAAGTCATTAGAGATATACTATGAAGCTATGAGAGATATTGAGGATAATCCATAAATAAAAGTTAGTCAATTTTTTTCAGTAATGTCTCTCTTAATCTATAAATTTTCCTATTAAGAATCCTTAGATTTGGAAAAGCCACTTTCCTAGATAACTACTTAGGGTTCCTATTGTTTAAAGGAATAGGGGAAAATAATCTTTGTCACAAAGTTGTATAAATGATGAAGAGGAAGTTGATCAATTCGAAATGAAAGTATCTAACTTATGTAGGAAGGATAACCCTCATCAAAACCATGCTACAAGACACTACCAATTATTGGTTCTCTTTATTAAAGTTACCTAAATAGATACTGATTGAGATGAATACAATTATAAAAAGCTTTCTATGGTGGGGAATAGGGGAAAAATCCAAGCTAACTTTCTTGGCCTAGGAAAAGACATGCAAACCATTATCCCAAGGGGGTCAAAATAAAAAACCTCCAAAAGGTAAATCTGACACAATTGGCAAAGCTCATAAAGAGAGTAAGAATGAGATGGAAATAATAATGGATTGGTTTACTTAGAAATAAATACCTCAATGAAAGGAATCTAAATATAATTTTTACATCTCAATAATTATGAATGGATTCTTTATATGGAATAGTATGGAGGCCAGAGAGATCATTATAAAAGGCCTATTCTGATTGGTTAAAAATGGAGAGGATATAGATTTATGGGAAGATAGTTGGGTGATCAATAGACCTCTGAGAATAGACCCAAGATTTTCAAAAACTAGAGAGGAAATCATTAGACAATGGGGGCATAAAGTGAAAGAGTGTTGGGATGAATGCATGGAATCAGGGCTCAGGATGGTTACTTAAAAAACATTTTAGAATAAGGTCATATGGAATAAAAAAGGAATAGGAGAATACTTAGTAAAAGTAGGTTATGAATTTTAAGAGGAAGCTAAGCAAAGGGAATCAATGAGCTCAGTTTAGAAAAACATTAAATAATTGAAAACTAGCTAAAAATAAAATCTTTCTTATGGTTGAAAATGCATGGGAAGATCCCAACAGGGGACAATCTAAAAAAGAGAGGTTTTCATTGCTCAACAAGATGTGTCATGTGTTTAAATAGTGAAGATAATATAGATCACTTGATATTACACTATAACTTCACCTTAGACTTGTGGAATTCCTTTCTAGATAAGTTTAACCTGAGTTGGAGTATAAGTGATAACACACAAAATCACTTGAAGGCTTGGCATAGTCATAAGAAATTAATAATATTAAAGGATATATGGGATATAGTCCCAAGTTTTCTTACATGAAACTTTTAGCTTGAAAGAAACAAGTAAATTTTTTAAGTAGAGACTAGAAACAAAACTAGTAAGAAAATTTAGAGGGAGATAAAATCTAGTATTCTACAGATTATCACAATATCCAATCAACTTAAAAATAAGGAAGAATATCCTAAGGAAATAGGAATCTTAAATAACTGGGGGGTAGCCAGAAAAGTGTATGAATCCATACAACCAAGAAATAAACATAAATAAATATATGAATGAAAAAATTGAAATGGCTTCCTCCAATGCAGGATTGGTATAAAGTCAATTTCGATGGAGCATCACAAAAAAACCTAGTCAATATGGGGTAGAAACCATAGTTAGAAACCACTTAAGATAGGTGATATCATATAAGGCAATTTCAATAGGATTAAACATGATTAACATTGATAAAGTGGAAAGACTAATCCTGGGTTTGAAGATGGATTTGAAAGAAAAAATCAAAACTTAGAAATAGATTTAGATTCATGAATTATTAGATAATAAGAATATTAATTTAAAATAGAGACTAAAAAGGGTGATGGAAGAAGTGAATCAAATGCAAAATATTTTTGAGAAGACTAAGGTTAGTCATATGCTAGGAGAAAGGAACTAGGTGGTAGATACACTCGCAAATTGATAGAAGATAAAAATGGGTAATATGAGGAATATCTTTAAAGAAAAGGATATGGAGGAATTAAGGGTGATTACTATCAGAGAATGCCCAAAATAATGGATAAATCAAAGGAAAATAAATGGAAAGATGTCAAAACAAAGCATGGCACCAAAGGATAAGAAAAAAATGTAGCCAAATAACACAAGGGAAAGTCAGTATAGTTTTAGCCATGGAAATGACAAGAAAAATTAAGGAGATGAAATGAAGATTTAGAGGAATAAAAATAAAATGCAACTACATAAAAAAAACCCAAATTAGAAGCAACATGACCTACCAAAAGATTAATTCACAGAGTGAAGAGAAGAAAATATTGGTAAATATGGAAAGGAGTGAAGCATGGAAACTTGCCTTGAGAGGGGCAATTTTCCTTTGGTGGAAGTGTAGGGGAAAAAGTATAAGAACTAAGGCCTACTTTTATTCTTTAAACTGGAAGAATGATAGGATAAAAGACCCCAAGGAATCTATTAAATTGGCACTATGGACTGAGATACTCTTGGATATTGAAATGGTAATTATATAGGTGGTTAGATTGATACTATCTATATCAATTAATCTGCTGGAGAAAATAAAAGCAACGATAGACCCTCTTACATGTGGGAATTCAGGTGATTAACTTAATGTGATGGAAGACCATCCATATGTATGAAATGTGGAGGAAAATGAAGAAAGAGGAGAAGTAGGTGACTTTTATGTCCATGAAACTAAATAATAAGGTGCAAAGAGAACATGGGATTGAACTAGAAAAGGTGTAACTAAGGAGTAGGAGTGTTTAGGAAAGGGAAGAGAAGTGGAGACAAAATTGAATGCTAGGACAAAGCATGAGGGTTAAAAGGGAGTGAATTATGAAAGTAGGTGTGAATAAATAATAAATATAGGGGAGGTTAGTCTAGTGTTAGTCCAATAAAACAAATCAAAATAACACAC
Organism: Torreya grandis; assembly: GCA_037957365.1. Classification (NCBI taxonomy): domain Eukaryota; kingdom Viridiplantae; phylum Streptophyta; class Pinopsida; order Cupressales; family Taxaceae; genus Torreya; species Torreya grandis. The sequence goes on along the minus strand of JARHVA010000639.1, from coordinate 2,248,381 downwards.
TAAACACTTAACACCTCTAGCCTAGACACTAGGGAGAGCATAGGTAATAAACATACAAATGAAAACACAACTAGAATATAAAATAAATCATTCTTTTACCTTACTTGGTGCTCTAAATGGCTTGTTGAAGTGGCTTTCTTGGTCCTATGCATCAATAAATCGTTAAAAATGAAGCTCTCTTTTTTCCACCTTTCCTTGGCACCTTGGCTTGGTTGATTGGCTTATCAATTTGGCATGATAACACTACTTGAAAGGTTTATTTACATCCAAATGAGCATTATAACTTTGGATTATGAGAGATTTGAAGATGTTTTAGAATAATAACATTACACAAAAATAAATTTAAATATATTTGGGCATATTAAGATTACACAAAAATATATTAGAGATCAATAGGTATGGCATTGTATTTATAACCTCAAAAGTTAACTCTCATCCAAGGTGAGTTAAGGTTGAGTTTAAACATGAAATGAGTTCAAACTAACCCTAGGTGAGTTGAGGATAACTCTAGTTGAGTTAATATTTTTCATGTAATTATGATTTTTAATTACTAGGTATGGCTCTCAAATTATATATTTTGAGATATTTTGGAAGAGCTTGGCAACTCATAAAGGCAATGCTAAAAAGGCTTGATATTTTGATTTTTGGAATTTTCATTTTAAGATATTAATTAATTTTAAATGGATAATTTATCTAAGTATTTAATTTGATTTAATTAGTTGATTTATTTTGATTAGAATTTTAGCTCTTTTAAGATTTGATCAAGTGCCCCACTTAATGGGTCCATAGGCTAAATTGTCAGTTGTTAGGTCATAAGGTGACTGAGGATGAATCCATGAGACATTATTATTGTGTACGGGCTATTAATCTAAATAGATATACCTCAACATAATTCTGAGTAATAATGAATGATGTATGACTGAAATTTAGATGTTTAATGATTTTTAGGTTTAATTTGTAATGTTTGGTAGATATCAGTTTGAAGTCTGGTCAAAAGCTAGTTGTAGCTAGAATGGGGTGTCTACAATTTTCCCCTATTTAGGAATGCACTATAATCTATAGGCATAGTAATGTCTTCTCAAATAATGAAAAGGTCATGTATGCCTAATGCCCCAATAGGTGATGGATAAGCCTTGGATGCCCCCTTGAGGGAGTGGTTGGCAAAGAAGGTTGACAATCAGTCCCTCAAAAGAAGGAAATGATGGGACCAAAAGGTAAAAGGGGTGGAAAAGAAATAATTTGGTCAAAGGTAGTTATAATTAGTGGCACAGTGAGTTACCCTAATTGGGTAGATAAAAAGGATTATTTGCCCAAAGGTGATTATAATCATCAACATAGGGAGATAAAAAGACAATGATTTGCACAAAGGTGGTTATAATCATTTAGCAAAATGAAAACAATGATTTTCCCAAATGTGGTTAGAATCATTGGTAGAATGAAAACATGCCCCATCTAGATGGATAGAGAAAATGATTTGCTAAAAGTTAGTTATAATAATTAACACAATAAAAATATGCTCCAATTAGGAAGATAGAGATAATGATTTTCCCAAAGGTAGTTATAAGCATTAACACAATGAAAACCTACCCCACTTGGGTGGATAGAGAATTATTTGACCAAAAGCATTTATAATCATTAACATCTAGATAGATCAAACCACAATGATTTTCCCAAAGGTGGTTATAATCATTGGTACTACGAGTGGAATAATATGGAAAAATGGAAAAGGGGCGTACACATTGAATCCATACTCACATAGTAAGAGTAAGCCAATACAAAGGATAAAGATGAATTTGGGAAAATTTCTAGTATAGAGATGCACATCCTAACAAGCAACGATTAAAATTCATTCAATATTTAATTACTTTTTATTTGGGTAATGATTTGGATAGATTATAAAAATTTTAGGCGATCAAGGAGAAGTATCATGACATCATTGCTTGTAATATTTATGGAGCTGATTTTTGGTATAGCACATGATGGTATGCATCATGATATAAAACACCATGATAAGGTAGCTGAAATATTCAAAAGCACTATTGTAAAAAAGTAGGTGTTTTGGCCATGAGCCTAATCAGGTGCTTGTCTAACTATCCAGGTCAGATTAGACTTGTTCCAATGTGGCACAGGCCTTAACTAATCCTATGGAGCTCAAAATTTGACACTCAACTACACTAGCATCACATCACATAAGGTGCAAGATTTATGTTCTCACCTAAAGCGTAGTAGAGAAGGGACTAGGGTCTATGTTGGGATAGTTGTGCGATGGCACACCTCTATCATTTGGGGACTTTGGGTAGTGCTACAATTGTTATGTAGTCATGAGCTCAAGCCATCTTGGGATGGGGAAAAACTAATTGTCTATTAGGTATAAGTGGATTTGAGTTAGGTTAATAGATTCATGAGTGTAAGCCTTAGGTTTCCTTGGTTCAACAACATTCAGGCACGTGAGGGACAACTAAGTATCTAGTTGAGGGACTTAGGTGTGGGTTTACACTTAGGCATGGGTGTCATTACAAGGTGAAGGGTCTTACCCATACTTAGATCATTTCTTATATCAGGCGTGGGAGTCCTCATGAGCTATAGGAAAACCATAGATGAGTTTAATTAGAAGCTCGTAAGAACTCAACATATATAATAAATACTTAATCATTCAATCCATTAATTATTGCACAAAGCTTCATCATTAATAAAGTTCAACAATAATACGTTGATATATGATTATGAACTAAACAAATGATCGTCTTAAGCTATTAAAGGCCTAGAAGATCATAGGTGAGCTTAGGCATTATAATGGGGAGAAACAAAGGCATCCTAAACTAACTCTAGGTCTAATATCAAACATAGCATCTAAAACCAATCTACCAGGGCTTCATTAATCTAATATTCTCCTCTTTCACTAATTGGACTCTACTTGATTTTATAGAGGTTTGAGACATCTTAGGTTCTTGAAGAATGGAGCACTCTAATTTCTAAGACAATATTAAAGGTACTCATTTTACCAGATCTACTACACTACCTTAAATGAGCCATCGCTATCCCATGCACCTAATTCGCAATAAATATTGATCCAAAAAGGATTTAGTTAGCTTCCTACCAACTGGTGCTATAAGATGATAAAATAGCAATCATGATAATTGGTTGCCTCACACCTAAATATTTTCTATGTTGACACATATCCTATATTTAGATGGAATTGGGGCCCAACATTACCCCATACAAAAATATTAGTCCATCCTTGGACTAATCTTCCAACACCTTAGGTTCATAAAACTCAGGTGTACACTCCTTTAGTTCTGCTCTAAGTCCTCAAAAGCCTATATTGTGATCTTGATTTCTTTTGTGGCTTTACTATTTTTGTGGAGGCAGTGTTAAGGGAAAGTATGTCAGTCTTCTCCAACTCATTCTAAAAATCCTATAACCTTTTCTTTACTCTGGTTATTCTTTCATCAAGGATCTCACCTTACTTGTAGGCCTTTGTTTGTTATGTGTGGAAGATTTCTTCTAGGTCTTTCTCATAATTATTAATTTAGGTGCTCAAAGTGTTGACCTACACCATTATATAAATGCACTTGGCCCTAATCATAGTGTATGCCTATGCCATTAGTGCATCCTTCTCCCCTTTTTATTTCTTAAAGTGCACATCAATGATTGACACCTAGGTGGAGAAGTTACAAAAGATTGCATTAGTCACTTCTACACCCTTTTCCAGCTTCATGAAGAGGTCTTCCACCTCTTCAAGTTTTGAAACAACCTCTTGCTTTATGTCAATGCAAGGGTCTTCCTCTTATTTTGGTACTAATTATGCCTTAAACCTTGGGATCATCTACTCCATTAATACACACACCTTTTTGACCTCCTAAAAATTTAAAGTATCTATGCCATCCAGGAAGGATGGCCTGACTTACTCCATGTGCCTAGCTAGTTACTACAATTTGAATCTTATGGCATTGTTATTTTCCTTTCCTCCAATGCGATCTTCTTCTATCTTGAGGCTCTTACATTATTGATGATGTTCTTGAGTTTTACCTTAAAAACCATTCAGAGGAGGGTGTTATCTGACCTTATTGGATTCATTATGTATGGGTTGAAAATAAGTGAGTCCTAGTCTTTTTTTGGTTGGTCTGCACAAAGGATTTCTTTCTATGGTACCTCAAATTGAGGTTTATCCATATAACTATCAAATTCAAAGGATAGTTGTTAGCATATTAGTGTCATGTAGGATTAGGGGGTATGTACTCCATCATGTAATAATCTTCATCTATGAACCCCTTCTACACCTTCTCTTGCAGACTCATCTCAACTTCATCTTCTTGGATGGGTAGCTCCATCTACTCTGGCTCTTCTTCATCAAAGCTAGCACCTTCTTCAGCTCTTTCCTTTGATGCATCTTATTTTTCTAGTAGGGGTTCTTCCTCTATTTCTTCTTGGACAATATACACTTTCATCCCTTCTTTTTCTTCTTATTCTTGCACCCACTATGCTTCTACTTCCTCTTGTGCCTCTTGCACCTCCATCTCTACCAAAGTTATCATGGGCATCACCATTGGCGACTTGGACTTCTTCTTTTTCTTCTCCTTCAACTTGGGTGAGTCAATTCCTGGTGTGAAGATGACATGATTCTTCTTTGGTGCAGATGGGGTAGCTTCATATTTGAAGGCAATCTTGTATTTCCTCTAGGGTTTCTCCCCACTTCTTCTAAGGGGATTTTCTTGGTGTCATTGGCACCAAATCTCCTTCTTTGTTGACTTGAAGGGTGAGGTCATCATATTTATCCATGAGTGTTCCCTTATTCCTTGGCTTCATCTCATTGAATAGCCTATAGATGTGCCCAAGGATGACTTCTCTTTTGATGGGATGGATGGATATCGATGGCATCCAAATCATACTCCTCATCTTTGGTTGTTTTACTCCTTAAGTGCATGTATTGTTGCCTCAACCTATGTATTTATGCATCCTTGATCTTTATTGGGATATCCACTTACTATGCATTTGGGATTCTTCATAGTGTCTCTTTGAAGTACTTGGCTAAAAATACATAAGATAGTTTTAGCCAACCTGAGTGATTCCCATCTATGAGCACCAATTAAATTACGTTGAAGTATTTCATAATGGCAAAAGTTTCCATTCTAAATAGACTCTCAGGGAGTTTCTTTGGGATGCACCATTTTTATATGAATGATTTAATATATCAGGTGTACCATCCCATTACTTGGGATTTATACTTTGTGGTGAAGGTAGGGGGCAAGTGTAGTTTTGGTATTTTAGCATCGAGGAGTCATTGTACATTGGGAAGACCCATAATCTATCTTCATCACCATCAGGCATGCCAATCTCCTCCATCATAATCAAGATCAATATGGAACCCCATTGAAAGGTCTCTTTTTCCATGTGACATTCAAGTATGTTCTTTGTCATGTCTTCTATGATGAACTTGGTGATGTTGAATTTCATCCTCTATGCCATATGGTAAGTGATGCATAGGTAGGTCTTTGTTACATCCACCCACCAGCCACCTAGGCATAGTTTGAAACTCACTAAGAGCATAGTTGCCCTCATCCTAAGATCATTGATGTCTTTGATTGAGAATGCAAAGCCTCCTTTGGAGTAACCTAGGATCTTCTTGACCCTTTTGACTTCAAATTCATTTGACATCATCTGATAGATGTCTATGTTAGAGCTTGGGAGTCTAGTGATTCAGCTGATGAGGTTTGTAGATAGCCTCATACACCCCCTACAAAGTATAACCTATCCCTATGGATAAGTGAGAAGAGGAATTGCACAATTTCTTATAGCTTTCCAAAACTTAACAACTCATACAGTTGCATCATATTGGTGGTCATCAGATTGTCCTAGATAGAGACATCGAATAGTAATCCACCTTATGGAGTCTTTTCCCTTGTGTCTACCATTTAGTTTTATACTAGGTCATTCACATTACTAGAGGTTTGGTGGTTTTACTCTTTCAGGTGGTAGTTGTGCATGAATGACACCTAGTTTTTTCCCATCAACACCTCTTTGAAAAACTACATGTCTTAGTAGAACATCTTATCAAGTGCCTCCAGATCAATTTGGGTGATGCTCACTCCTACTAGTGGTGCTATTATTTTTGTAGCAGTGGATTTTGCTACTAGTTACACTCTCTTGGCATATTTTTTCACTTGCTATAGGCCCAAGCTCATCCACTTTTTCCCCATTATAAATCTATTAGTGTTAAACTATAGTCTGTTGAGCTTTCCAAAGATTTGAATATTCATTGGCACTTCACATAGTCATGAGGTCTATGATTGTATGTTCGGTTCTCGAGCTTCATGTGCCACAAATGGTAGCCTTGACATCACCTTAGTGTTTAGCTACCTAGTTCTTTGCTCAATTTATGACCCTTTATTCCCTTTTCCAATCTCATAGGGAACACAATTAATTTCTCTACATAGCCATTCAATTTTATCATTTAGGGGTGCTGAGGGTCTTGCTATAGTAGGGTCTCTTTGGTTCCCTAGTTCTTCTTTGGTTATGTGTTTAAAATTAAAATTAGCACAAGGTTTGTAACTAGACATAGTCAATCTCTCACTAATTTATACCTCTATTCTCATCTACTACCTTAATTGTAGTTGATGAATGGGATTGTAGTGCCTAAAATCCTTGGGATTCATTATGCTCTATAAAATTTGCAAATATATTTTGTTATTTGAGCATTCAATGTGGATGTTTGTGCCTTCACCACCGCCTCATTAACTTCTTCTAATGACTTTTCAGTGAAGTGATGTATAGTTCAAATGATCACTTACCACCTCATTTTGGGTGGATGCCAACTTGTTCTAATTATCTTCTCCTGCACTTTATTCACTTAGCATGACCTTCACCTTTAAGATGGTAACCTAGGTGCAATGCCTCACATGCACATGATTCAGCCTCTTCAATCCCATTTCATTTTCCTATTGTAATTTTATTTCAAGCATGCTTATTTATCTTGGTTGATTTCACTACACCTTCATCTTCTTGCATTGGCTTTTCCTACCCCATATAAATCCCTTGCACTGGCCCTCTAGTGTGGCATTATTATGTGATCTCTTATGTATGATCATGTTTTGTGTCTTCACTCTATTGTTTTCACACTTGTATCTTGTGTGACTCTCTCAATTCACATTTGATCTAAGTTCAGTGATTTCCATGAACTTAAAGACTTAGATGTCTAGTGTAGGTGCTTAGAAAACAACCTCGCTTGACTCACTTGACTAGAATTATGCTTGGAAGTGATGAACTAGCCCTTATATGGGCCTAAAGATACATTACTTCTTGAATCTTGTGCATAAAGATCTAGTGTGTCTTATGTCTAACTTTGGCAAATTTCATGTGCCCATACTTAGGTGTCTATCCTTAGGCACTTAGAGAGTAGACGTGCTTAACTCATTCAGCTATATTTATGCATGAAAATGCCAAAAACATTTTATTGGTAGCTTCAAAGCACTACTTATTCACCCACCACATCAAAATTGCAAACAAAACACAAAAAAGGAACTTGTTTGGCTTTTGCCAAACTTTATTCTGGTCACTCAATACAACTAACTCATGACCAAGAATTTGGTGTCTAATGGGCAAGTGCCACCTTATGACCAATACAACTTCAATCGATTTCCATTGAAATGCCTAGGGAGAATTTCACCCAATAACATGTGCAACTTGCATGCACTAATATCTAAGATGTTGTTGATGATATATGGGCCCATATACCTTATTTGTAGCTTTCTTAGGTGCATGATATACTAGAATCATAGAGAAAAATAAATGCCCCTTCTATTATCACCTTGTGCTTTATATGCTTGTCATACCAAAGCTTTTGGCATGCTTTTTCTATCTATTGGCTCCACTTTACTTAGGCATGCACCTAATCTAAGTACTCTAAGTCCTCCAACCTTGCATTTAGTGACTCTTTTTCATCTAACTGATCAATGCACATGATGTATAATTATGGCACCAAGAACTCCATTGGAAGGATTACCTCAACATGAAACACCAGTTATAATGGTGTAGCCTTGTTTAGGTGCTTGTAAGTCATACGATATGCCCATAAAACTATTGACATTCAATCATCCTAATCTTTGTGATTAATACCACATATATTTATGAGGTACATCCCTAGGATATTTTTGAATGCCTTAGCTATGCCATTTGCTTGGAGATGGTAAGACATTATCTTGTAGTGCACCATCATGTAATCTGTTAGCAGGATCTGCACAGTTTCATTAATCAAGTGTGTGCCCCTATCTCTAGTAAAGGTGAGTGGGCACCCATAACAACTTATATTGTTCTCCCATATGAACCTTACATCTATGGTGGCTATTTATTTTTTGGTTGGCATGATCTCGGCCCACTTAATGAAATAATCAGTGGCCATTAGAATGTATCTTGTGCCTGTACACTGTGTTATGGGGGTAATGGGTCTAGCAAAATTCATATATCATTTTTTAAATAGAACTTGGGTAAGAATAGGGATGACAGGCATCTCATCTTGGTGTTTGGGCTTATTTATGTGCTGGTATATGTCGCATGCCTTAATGCAATGCTTTGCATCTTAAAATAGACTTTACCACCACAAGCTTGACTATAACACCTTGTGTGTCATTATATCTCCTGCATAATGGCGTCTTATCCCCTTGTGTACCTCATGTAGGATGGAGTCCATTTCATTATCTAAAACACATCTTCATATAATTTCATCTTAGCCTAGTTTTTATAGTTCCCTACTAATGAGTTGAAAAAGGGTACATGAAGTGCAAGCTATTTTTTTTATTTTGTTGTCATTATTTGGGGCACAAATCTAGATATTATAAAGATGGATATATCCACCAAGTCATTAGGGGAATTCTATATTTTTTATAGTTGTTCATCTAGCATATCATCCTCAATGGCACTATTGCATCACCTAAGTCTATATAGGACAAATGGTCTAGGCTAAAGTTCATTATCTAGGCTTGACAACAATAGAGAACTGGAATTCTTGAAACAAAATCATCCATATGCAAATGTACCCATGGATAATGGGATTATTCATGAGGTAATTAATTAACTTATGATCTATGAAAAATATGAATGGGGTCACCAACAAATATTGTCTAAATTTTTACAGGGTGTAAACCATGATGAACACCTCACACTCAATTGTAGTATAGTTCTGCTCTACCTTTGTTAATTTTCTACTAGCAAAGGATATGGGATGATCCATTTTGTCTTCACTAGGATATTCCAAAATTATTCCAATCATAGAATTAAAAGTGTCGACATGGTCATGGAAAGGGGTTGTCTAGTCAGATAATTGCAAGATAGGCATGCTAGCCAATCTGAAATTTAGGGTTTCAAAGTCATCCTCTTGTGCTTAACCCCAGTAGAATGGTCCATCCTTGTGTAAGATATCTTATATTAGTGCAATAATCTTTGCATAATTCCCTATAAATTTTTTATAATACCCACAATGGTCAAGAAAGGTGTGAATGTCTTTTTATATGGAAGAAGTCTAGAGCTGAATGATGATTACAATCTTTATTGGATCAAAAAGCAAACCATCCTTACAAATGATATGTTTGAGCAAGATTCCAAATAGTGTTACAAAGATGCACTTATATAGGTTTAAGGATATCTAAATTTGCCTAGACCTCTAAAACATTAGGCATAGGTTGTCACAAGGGTCCTTGATGAGGCCATACACCATCTAGTCATTTAGGTAAACCTAGAGGAACCTATGGATGAAGTATTTGAATGCGGTGATCACCACTCTGAAGAAAATGGATAATGTGCTCTTGAGTCCAAAGGGAATCATGTTATAATTAAAATATCCCCATTTATTTTCAAAGGTTATTTTGGGCTTGTCCTCCTCCTCAATCTAGACCTGGTGGTATCTAGAGAACCCATTAGTGAAGGTGTAGATCTCACAACTTATGACACCTTCTATGAATTTATCAGTGAATGGACTTGATAAGGGGTCACTAACACAATAAACATTCAACATTATATAATCAACACAAATGTGAATGTGCCCATCCTTATTGATGCTTATTACCATTAGGCTCACCCATTCAGATTCTCGCATAGGGTAAATGATCCCTACAACTAGTATTTTGTCGATATTTATTTTAACCTTGGCATGGAGGTTGGGATTCATTCTATACGGGAAATTTTTAACTAATCTTGTACCATCTATTATCTTTATTCTCATATTCCCAAGTCATGGGTGGGTGCCCTTAATATCCTGATAAGCCCTAAGAAACAAGTCTTGGAACTCCTTCAAGAGGTTTATGATGTGCGCTAGCTTTGTGTAAGACCAATAAAAACTTAGAGTGGCCATCTTAGGCTCTCCTTTCACATTTATTTCCACTTTAATGGAATTTAGTTGTGCATGGTATGGTTCATTCTTATCCTAGTATGATTCCTTGACTTGCCAAGTTCCCTCAATTTTCTCTATGTAAAGATGAGTGGGGTATTCTTTGTTGGGAGTGATATCGTCTACTTGGCGTATGAGCTTTCTTCTAGATGTCAACATTTTCCAGTAGTGATCCTTCCAAGTTTCATCATCTTCTTCACTTGAGCCTCTATTTAGCATTTTTTCCTCAAATAAAGTTAGGAGTGTTAGCCCTTTTTCCCTAAACATGTCTTTTAGGTGATCTTCAAGGATGGCAGTGTCCTCGAACACTACCCTTTGAGTTACTTATAATGGATCAACCAATTCCAAGTTATGTGAGGAAAAGGAGAAGGTATGCACAAATTTATCCTTAAGGGCATCCTAATTAGCTATATCTTGGTGCATCTCATTGACCACATACCATAATCATACCCATGTCTTTAGAGTCCTATAAAACTCATGCACCCATAAGTTCTTTGGCGCAGTCGCATCTTAGTCAGTCCACATTTCTTCACATAGGTGCACATGCACCATGGGATCAGAGTCACCATAGTATGATTATATATCTAAGTTATTGTTACTCCTCTTAAATCTTGTGTAAATGGCCTCTTTTAACTCTATCTAGGTTGACAAGTTAGACTTTTGTGCTACCCACCAACTCACAATAGTGCTTCTTAATTTATACACTAGTGTGCCCATTCTATTTGTCTCTTTGGGGATACATGATTCAAGATCATGAACATAATTTTCCACTGAGTTATTCCCTTCAAATTTTGGGATCATTGAAAAGTTTCCTTTGCTCAAGTGGAATACCCTCTTTCATTTCTCCTCATGGTGTGGGACCCATCATTTTAGAGTGTGATCAATTTAGACCCAACCAATCCTCATGGGATTTGGTGTCTTTATGTGCACCAAGCAGCATCTAAAAATAGTGGCCTTAAAATCTTCTTCAACCCATGGGTTGTAATCAACATTGATGGTGTCTAAGGCTGACTACCCATCCTCCCAAAAAATTAATCCTTGATCAGAAGGGTTGACATTCTCAACACCTTGCACCATGATGTTATATATATGGTTGATATCATCCTCTAGAACAATGCTCTCTATATAGGGGGTCCTTAGTCACTTGAAAGGGGAATAAATAACTTTTCCTTGAAATTTTTGAAGGTCATATATCACTTTTTAAAGTGCATATCTGCATCATTTGTGTAGCACCATGGCCTTCCTAGAAGTGTTGGATAGTTATCCTATTCAACTGACGTAAATACCTTAAATTCAACATGGAATTTGGTGCCCATAATATATACAATGCCACCCTTCAAAAATTTGATCGGTTGGACTCAAGTCTTATTGGACATGAATATTACATGGGGATAAGGCCTCAAGGCTAGCTCACCCATCTTTTCCCATGCATTCTTGGTCATGTTCCATGTTCTATGTATGACTGACCTCTTGTGCCCTTTTTGTGTGTGGTGTAATAACTTCAAATGACTGTTATCCTACATGTTCTAAAAGGAAGTTATTTAGTAGGGGAAACATCCCTTTTATTTTTACAAGGCACAAGATATCCATAAGCTCTTACATTTCAGTTTCATAGCATCCTATCTTTTATAATAGGTAGCAATCTGTGCCTCGAGGTTTCATGCCGGTTGGAGATCTCTTTGTATGTTATAGATCACACTAATGGCTTGTTGTAGTACATCTTTTTGGCATGTAAGGTTTAGGTAAGGTGAAAATTTGGGTTTTATATGTGTAATGCACTTAATGTGGCTTAGCATCCCATATTCTAGGTGTGACTTTGGTATTAGTGCAAATGGTGGTTGAGTGGTGAGCTCACTCTGAGTAATTAATTGTACTGCGATTGACTCTATGTATGTTGGTTACACCTTTGGAGCCTATTTCACCTCTTTAGACTCATGACTGATCATCCCTATGCCCTTATCGATGTGTGATCTACCTTGGGTCAACTTTTTATACACATCGAGGCATTCCTCAATGTTATATGTGTAGAGTAGTCATGCTGATAATGCTCGATCAAACTATACTTGTAACATGATCATGGTGGGAACCTTCATCTACCATGTCTACCACCTCACCCTTTGATGCCTCTCTACATCCCATAGCCTACATTATACTAGCTATAACCCTCACTTTTGGGCTCCTTTCCCTCCTACTACTATCATTACTTGACATATGCTTCTCATATATTTGTGCATCTCATCAATTACATAATAATCAACCATGTTATGGGTATAGACATCACATAATTGGTAATAGATAGTTTTACTAATTTTATTGGCACATTACAACAAAGGGAATTTGTAAACATCATGCACCTCATAATAAACTTCACAACTAAGGAGAAGTGTGTGCACATTCCTTCGAGGGTAATTGTTTCTATTATGGCCTTCCATCTTGTAATCGATACACCATAACCCAATTCGACTATCTTGCAATGAACTATTGGTTATATTTTGTAGTTGAGAGGCCATAAATGCAATCTACACCTCCATGTAAGGGCTAATTCATGTATCATCACTCTTAACCTCCTTGGATCTGAGCGTGGCCTCAAGAACTTCCTAAGGGTCTATGAGTGTTTTCATGGATATCACCCTTTAGAATGGTGCTACTAATCCTCCAATGAACTATTATGCATGCTAGGAGGGGTGAATATCATAAGAGAGATTAGAAAGGTGAGGCTTGAATGTAGCACCATATAAGTGCATGCTCTTTGATAATCCCTGGTTGATCTCTTTGACTATGATGATGCTTTGCTACTCAAACTCAGGTATATCAAAATCCTTCAAGAAGGCTTCCTTCAAGGTGTCATAATCAACCATAACTTGGTTAGGATCAAAATTCCTATACCATTTATGGGCAAAATCAAGTAAGGTTATCACAAACTAGGTTGTCTTGCACTCATACTAGGTTATTCTTTGAGTGTGCTATTGTAATTCACATTCTAGCACATGTTTTATGGCATTCTCAATACCTTGATACTTAGACAGATGCATGGCCATCTCATAATAAATTTGGGGTGAGGGAGTAGCCAGTATCTAAGGTGCTTGTCCCTTGGTACTTATCCTAGAATTATTCCTCCAAGGCCTCTAGCCACTAATCCAAGCATTAGTCATGTGGTTACTACTAGCATAATAGAAGATGATGGCACTGTACTATCAATAAGTGGTATGGGGCCACTTCCTCTAAGATATTGACTAAGCTACATAACTAGCATTGGATAGATTGGGGTGCTTGCACTCATGTTCTATCTAGTTGGGCTAGTGCTTTGAGGTCTAGAGGTATCTGCACTTGCCTCCTTGTAAGGAATAACTTGTTCAATCACAAAATTTTGTTCTAAATCTACAAAATGATCAAAGTCTAAGTTGACAATAGGGTTAGTTATAAATATTCTATCTTCCTATGGGGAATCTAGTGCATGAGCTCACACCATAGGTTCAAAGGGGGTAGGTGTATCCGAATCATCTCTAATGGTCAATTCTATAGGGACCCTTAGCATTCACCTTACAACTATGGAGCTTGTTCCATGGATTTAAGGGTTCCTTCCTCTAGGCACTATTGCCATTCAAGAGATCCTTCCCCATGCCCTTCTCACTCATTGTAGGTCCTCTCATCACTTTTAGGTTTTAAATATTCCATCATCCCATGCCTCTTCTTATTGTAAGCCTATCTCTTGAGCTCTTGAGTGTCAATATACTCATCCCCTTCCATTATGCCTCACCTACACATCCCCTTCTTCCCTATTTCAATGCTCATATGTGAGTAGACTTTAGCCTTCCATCCTCATGATCTCAAATCCATAGTCCATCATCAGATTCTTGATTTTTATGCCAAGTTATTTCATAAACATGCCTCTAATTTCATGTAAGAACTGATATTTTGCTTCTTCAGGGTAGGAGTACATTGATACTATGAATTCAATGATGTAGCTATTCAGTGCCCCTTACCACCATTTGTCTACGACTCTAGTCCAAGTGGCATCTAACTTCTCAATCCTTTTTAGATGTTTTTTCATCCACTTGAGGTGTTGTCCATAAATTTAATTAATGTGTTTTGCATATGCAACCAACCATTGATACACTTACTTTGGTAGTTTGCAAAATAAAACCTCATACATATAAGTGGTTCTGGACCCACTTCCTTGGGTTTTTTCCTCTATAATTTAGATGCCTCAATGTAAAGTTGTCTTTTACTTATTCTACACAATGCTTAATGTTCTTGAGGGAGAGTTGGAGCATTGTTATGGTGCACCATTCTAGCAACAAAATTCAACATTGTCCCGACAACAAAACCAAAATGTTGTAAAAAGGTAGGTGTTTCGATCATGGGCATAATCAAGCACTTTTTTAGTTATCCAACTTAGATTAGACTTATAGGAGTCAAGGCACTCTATGCCGAGTTTAATATTACTCTACATTTTTTCCACTTCATATTACCCACAAGGTAATGGCCAAGCAAAGGTATTTAATAAGACCATTTTCAATATTCTTAAGAATATCATCAATGATGTTGATTGTGACTGACACTTGTCTATCTTTTGTGCCCTTTGGGCTTACCATACTAATTATCGTACTCAAAAAAGGTTCACACCATATTCTCTTGTATATGGCACTGAGGATATTCTTCTCATCAATGCCAAGTTTATTTATTTGTGCATCTCATTAAAACACATCTTTGATCACGAAGATTATAGATTCGCTCATCTACAAGAGATGGAGTTATTAGAACCAATCTTGTAGGTGTTTTGATCATGGGCATAATCAAGCACTTGTTTAGTTATCCAAGTTAGATTAGACTTATTCTAACAGGGTGTAGGCCTTGACTAATCTTATGGTGCTCAACATTTGACACTTGAAAACACTAAAATCACTTCACATAAGGTACAAACCTTATGTTCTCACCCAAAGTGCAACAAAGAAGGGATCAAGGTTTCTATTGGGCTAGTTGTTCCATGGCACAACTCTATCCTTTAGGGACTTTGGGTAGTGGTATGATAGTTGTGTATTCATGGGTGCAAGATGTCTTAGGGTGGGTAAAATTGACTATCTATCAGGCACAAGTGGATATGAGTTAGGCCAATAGCTTCATGGGTACAAGCTTTGGGTTTCCTTGGCTTAATGACTTTAAATTACTTGAGGGGAAATTGGGTATCTAGTTGAGAAAGTTAGGCATGGGTTTATGCTAAGGCATAATTATCATTACAAGGTGCAGGGTCTTACCTATACTTATAACATTTCCTATATCAAGCGTGGGAGTCCTCACAAACTACAGGAACACCATAGATGAGTTAGGTTAGAAGATCGTAAGATCTCAACATACATATTATAGACTTAAGCATTCATTCCATTAATTATTAAACAAAGCTTCATCATTAATGAAGTTTAGCAATAATACATTCATTTATGACTAGGAACTAAGCAAATGCTCATCTTGAGCTACTAAAGGCCTAGAAGCTAATAGGTGAGCTTGGGCATTACAATGGGGAGCAACAAAGGCATCTCGAGCTAACTCTAGGTATAATATCAAACATATCATCAGGAACCAATCTACCAAAACTTTATTACTCCAATATTCTCCTCTTTCGCTAAATAGACTTTGCTTACTTTTATAGAGATTTGAGGCATCTTAGCTTCTTAAATAGTAGAGTGCTTCGATTGTTGAGCTGACACTAGAGGTAATAATTTTATTGGATCCACTATGCTACCTTAAATGATTCATCACTATCCCATGCACCTGATTCCCAATGAATATTGAGCCAAAAATGAGTTAGTTAGTTGCCTGTCAACTGGCACCATTGGATGAAAAAATAATAAACATGATAAGTGATTGCCTCATGCCCAAGTATCTACTGTGTTGGCATGTATCCTATATTTAGATGGAATTGGGACCCACTAAGCACTGACACATAATCTATTAAATAAATGAAAATAATGCACTAATGATAAAAACCATGATGACAATGTTGATGTATGAATATGGATGGACATAATTATGATGTGCAAGGAATCACCCAATGAGTGTAGATATACTAAGTCAAGGCATAACAATGAAATCAAACAAACAAGCAAACAAATAAAAAAACATGAAGATAAAACACTAATAAACAAAAAGCATGACAAGACACCAAGAAATAAAAATCAAATAAAACAATCAAAACAATATGAAATAAACACAAAAAATAGTTAATCACAAGGTTAGTGCAAATAGAAAAAACTTATGCATGCATGTATAATATAATAATGAAAAAACAAGGGGATTTAGGTTGCCCATAGGCTATAGGAAAACAATGACACATATGATGACAAACATTACCCCTAGGTTATAAGAGATAAAAAAACAAACAAATGAATTGGGGGAAAGAGAAGGAAAGGAAGGGGTAACCGAGTTGACTCTAGATGCACATAGACAAGTAGACATTGCCTAAATAGTTCCATGGATGTGAGATCCAAAATGAACTTTAGGCCAAATGTAATTCCCCCAAGATATGGAATAGAAGAAAATAATGATAAGAAATCATGATTGATGATGTATAGGAATATGGGAATGATCTCGCAAAATGGTGAGTGCATGAGAAATAGTTGCTCGTAAAATGGTGACAGCATTCAAACTTAAATTAATCAAAAATTGATGAGAGCATGGAAAAATAGGTGACTAAGCTGACCTCAATGTAAATTGAGTGTTTCCTACATAGTCTTATTAGGACCTCAAGTCACTATAGTTTCATCTTACAATAGACGAATCTGACTAGGTAGTAATAAGTTAATGAATTTGGTAAATGGCACAATATAACATAAAATTGTCAAGGTGATATTACAATGCATGGTAAATGTGTTATTCCTTATTTTTCCATAGGTGGTTATAATTAGAAAAAAAATTCATGCATTAATGATACTAATCATGTGAACAAGGAACATGTAGAGGGGAGGTTATTCTAATGTTAGTCCAATAAAATAAATAAAAATGACACACTAAACACTTAATACCTCTAGCCTAGACATTAGGGAGAGCATAGGTAATAAACATACAAATGAGAACATAACTAGAACACAAAATAAATAATTCTTTTACCTTTTTTGTAGATTTAAATGGCTTTTTGAAATGGCTTATTCAGTCTTATGCATCAAGAAATATTTAGCATTGAAGCTCTCTTTGCTCCACCTTTCCTTGGCACCTTGGCTTGGTTGATTGGCTTATAAATTTGGCATGGTAACACCAATTGAAAGGTTTATTTACATCCAAATGAGCATTATAAATTTAGATTATGAGAGCTTTGAAGATATTTGGGCATAATAACATTACACAAAAATAAATTTAAAGATATTTGGGCATATCATCATTACACAAAAAGAGCTTAGAGATAAATAGGTATGGCCTTGTATTTATAGCCTCAAAAGTTAAATCTCACTAAAAGTTTAAATATGGAATGAGTTCAAACTAACCCTAGGTGAGTCGAGGCTAACTCTAATTGAGTTAAAAGTTGTCCTGTAATTATGATTTTCAATTACTAGGCATGGATCTCAAATTAGATATTTTGAGATATTTTGGAAGAGCTTTACAACTCATAAAGGCAATGGTGAAAAGGCTTTATATTTTAATTTTTAGAATTTCTATTTTAAGATATTCATTAATTTCAAATAGATAATTTAGCTAAATAATTAATCTAGTTTAATTAGTTGATTCATTTTGATTAGCATTTTAGCTCTTTTAAGATTTGATCAAGTGCCCCACTTAATAGGTCCATAGGCCAAACTATTAGTTTTTAGGTTACAAGGTGATTGAGAATAAATCCATGAGAGGTTATCATTGTGTATGGTTTAGTACCCTAAATAAGGATGCCTCAACATAATTCTAAGTATCAATGAAAGATGTGTGGCCAAAATTAAGATGTTTAGTGATTTCTAGGCTTAATTTGCAATGTTTTATATAAATCAATCTGAATTTTGGTCATAATTCAGTTTTGACCATAATGGGGTGTCTAAATTTTTCCCATGTTTGGTAAGGTATTACAAGATATAGGCATAATAACATCTTCTCAAAGAATGAAAATGTCACGTATGCGTAATGCCCCAATAGGCAATGGATAAGCCCTACATGCCCCCTCGAGGGAGTTGTCACCAAAGAAGGTCAGTGATCAATCCCTCAAAATAAGGAAATGATGGGACCAAAAGGTAAAAGGGGTAGAAAAGAACTGATTGCCAAAAGGTGGTTATAATCAGTGACATAGTGAGATTCCCCAATTGGGTAGATAAAAAGGATGATATGCCCAAAGATGGTTATAATCATCAACATAGTGAGATAAAAAGATAATGATTCACCCAAAGGTAGTTATAATCATTTGGAAAAATGAAAACAATTATTTTTCCAAAGATAAAATCATTGGCACAATGAAAACATGCCCTAGGTGGGTGAATAGAGATAATTATTTGCCCAAAGGTGGTTATAATCATTAGTATAATGAAAACATGCCCTAGTTGGATAGATAGAGATAATAATTTGTGTAAATGTGGTTATAAGCATTAGCACAATGAAAATATGCCTCAGTTGGGCAGATAGAGATAATGATTTTCCCAAAGGTGGTTATAATCTTTGATATAGTAGTGTGGATCAAAACACAATGATTTTCCTAAATATGGTTATAATCATTGGTACTACAAGTGGGACAATATGGAAAATTAGAAAAGGGTCTTACATATTGAATCTATACTCACAAAGTAAGATTAAGTCGATATAGAAGATAAAGATGAATTTGGGAAACTTGATAGTATGGAGATGCACATCCTAACTAGCAAGGATTAAAATTTATTTAAGATTTAATTTCTCTATATTTGGGTAATGATTTGGATAGATCATGAATTTTTCAAGTGACCAAGGAGAAGTACCACAACATCATTACTTGTAAGATTTCCCAAGCTGATTTTTGTTATAACACATGATGGTATGTATCATGATATAAAATACCACGATAACATAGCCAAAATATGCATAAAGATTGACATGTGATCCAATAAACAAGTGAAAATAATGCACCAATGATAAAAACCATGATGAAAATGTTGACATATGAATATGGATGGACTTAAGTATTATGCAAAAGGAATCACCCAATGAACATAGATATACTAAGTTAAGGCACACCAATGAAAGCAAAAAAATAGATAAATAAACAAATAAACAAGAAGATAATACACTCATAAAAAAAAGAATGACAAGACACCAAGAAATAAAAAGTGAAGAAAACAATCAAAATAGTATGAAATAAATACAAAAAATGGTTAATCACAAGGTTAGGTAAATAAATAAATAATTGTGCATGCATGCATAATATAAAAATACAAGAACAATAGTCTTCAGGTTGCCAATAATGACACATAAGATATAGGGAAACAATGACACATAAGATGATAAACATTTCCCCTATGCTATAGGAGATAACAAAATAAACAAATGGAATGGGGGGAAGAGAAGAAAAGGAAGGGGTAGCCGAGCTAACTCAAGATGCACTTAGGTAAGTGGACACTGCCTACATAATTATATGGACATGAGATCCAACATGAACTTTATGCCAAACATAGTTCTCCCAGGATATGGGATAGAAGAAAATGATGATAAAAAAATATTATTGATGATTTAGAATAATATGGAATGATCTCACAAAATAAAAAGTGATTTAGAAATGGTTTCTCATAAAATGGTGAGAGCATTCAAAATTAAATTACTCACAAAATGGAGAGAGCATGGTAAAAAGGTTGATTGAGCTAAACTCAATGTAAATCAAGCACTACCTACATAGTCCAATTAGGACCTCAAGTCACTATATTTTCATCTTATAGTGGAGGAATCTGACTAGGTAGAAGCAAGTTCATGAATTGGGCAAATGGCATAGTATAGCAATAGGAATGACAAGGTGATATTATAATGCATGGTAAAGGTGTTGTTCCTTATTTGACCATAGGAGGTTATAATTAGGAAAAAATTTCATGGGTCAATGCTACTAATTTATCCAAAGGTAGTTATAATTAGGAGCATAGAGTGGGACATTGATTTGTGCAAAAGTAGTTATAATCAGTATCACTCATAATGAAACAAAATAGTAAAGGATGAATACAACTTCCAAACCACTATTTTACTAGTCCAAGATACTACCTTTGCCTAGAATATTAAATCAACTACTAAAATTTCATCTAAATCCACTTGTTGAAGGTGCTCAAAGAACCAATAGATCAAAACCAAGGTTAAAAGGGGTGGGTAAGGAGGGTAAAAACAACTTTGGTCTTTAGTGAAGGTATGGTAGAACATTATATAATATGGCACAAGGAAGATGATATTATGATAATTGGCTATAGTGGTAATAGGGTTTCCCCTAAGTGATAAGGTAAATGATAGGGTATGAAATATTGGCAAGGTGAATGGCAAATGAAAAAGGCAAGGTAAATAGCAAGGTAAGGCAATGTGTAGTAAATAGTTTTGTTGTTCTTGATGATCTAGAGATGCACATCCTGATCAACATATGATATAACCATAATAGTCAATCATGTAAATTTTTAGCCACACCTCTTCCAAATAACTACTCTATCAAGAACTTGTTATAGATTTGGACTCCAATAATGTTATTTTGATCTTCATTGGTCTTTGAATTTGTTTCCTCCAAACTTCAAGATAAGATATCTTCATATCTTCTATAAAGTAAAGTGCATCTAGGGATGGTAAATATAGATATAAATTGGATGATATGTTTGATTTGGAAATATAATATAGGTTTTAAATGAATAAATGGATCATAATAGAATGTATAATGGTTAGACAACAAATGAATATTGGAATTTTTAGGCACACACAATGTTATTGATTCCAAATTGAATATAATTTTAGTTGTGGAGGGGCCAAAGAATTCTTAATATGCTCTCAATAGGACCACCATATTTTGTTGTTATTTGAGCCTAAGAGTAGCTACCATCTGATTATGCTATAGATTGGAAGTTGTATTGATGTTATCTTTAATAATGTCTTCATCAAGCAGGGAAACACTATTGTGCTCAACTATTTTCACCTCATAGATATTTTCACCAATAAAGTTTTCTTGACTTTCCCATAGTGCCTCTAAAAATGTTTCACTAAAGAACATTGACTTTTGAATTTGATTATATTCTAGCACCTTAAACAAGGTTTCACTATAAGATGTTGAGTTTAGGATTTGATTTGCCCCTAGCACCTCTGAAAAGGTTTCACTAGGAGCTTTTTCTTCTTCTTCATGAATGTGGTCCTTGTCACCATAATATTCTTCAATTGATATGTCACTATGAATGTAATTCAACAATGTATGATTTTGTCAGTCCTAATCAACACTTGTGGGAGGTGGAATGTCAATATAATGGTTAGGTTGGTTAGTGTAATGGCATGTGAAATGATAATGGAATGGGAAGAGGCAACACATTCCTCATAGAAGACACTAAAATAACTTGTGTGTATCCTAAAGTAACCATCTTAAAAAATCATGGATGGATCACAAATATATTCAAATTGATTTACAAGGAATGCATATCAATATGATAATAACCATGGATGTATTATGATTCTAAAGTTGAGTCTAACTCAAATAATTCTAAATTAAACATTGAGACTAATGTTGACTCTATTTTTTATGCTAAATTTGATTTTAATTCAAGAATAAAAAATTCTTTAATGTTGATTCTTCATCTGGTGTGGATGTTGCTACAATGATGTCTTCTTGAATGTTTAATAGTGGAAAAATAATAGCCTATGATGGTATAATGCACTTTTCAAAAATATATTCATCTAAGAGGGGTTCAACATAGACTAGCTAATCTAGGTGAAGCCCTTCAATGAGAGGGAACGACTCAAGGGGTGACTCCATAGAGACTAGCTTGTCAAAGTGAGACTCCTCAACAAGGGAAAGAAGGTCAAGATACAACTCTACAGAGACTAGATTATTAAATGGAGGCTCTTTAAAAATAAGATAATGTTTGAGATAAATATTTGCTCAAAGGTGGTTATAATCATTAAAGAATGACTCAACAAAGATTGGCTTGCTAGAGTGAGACTCATCAACCAAAAGGAAAGGATCAAAAGGTGATTCATTAGAGGTTGACTCATCACAAATAGGTGTTTCAATAAAAACATCATGATTTGGTTAGTTTTGTTGGCCTCAATTTATACTTCGTTGTAGAATATCAGTTTTGGACACATCTTGGTCTTTGAATGATGGCTCTAGGATAGGTAATGAATAACTCTATTGTGGCTCGATGATTAGCATATGATTTCTAAAGTGGGGGAAGGTTGGCAATGGATGAAGTATGATCAGTGGTTGGATATCAATCTAATATAAAAATAGGCTCATCTAAGATGGTCTTAAGAAAGACTAGTTATTGGTCTAGGATGGTAATTGTGACTTGTCTAGTTGTACTTGTGAAACATTGTTGGGATAATCAGCTATCATACTTGGAAGTGCCTAGAATGGTAATGGAATGGCATTGTGAAGCTAGGTTGCTGCAATGAGCTAAAGGATGAGGGCTTGGAATGGTAATGGGAGGGCATGACCAAGCTTGGTTACTATCATAAGCCAAAGGATGAGGGCCTAGAATGGTAATGTTAGGGCATGACAAAACTTGGTTACTACCGTAAGCCTAAGGATGATGACCTAGAATGGTAATGGTAGGGCATATCAAATCTTGGTTGTTATCATGAGTCACAGGGCAAGGGCTTAGAATGGTAATGGTAGGGTGTGGTGAAGCTTGGTTAATGTTGTGAGCCAAAGGATGAGGGCCTAGAATGGTAATAGTAGGGCATTGTGAAGCTTTGTTACTATCATGAGTGAAAGAACAAGGGCATGGTGTGGTAATCCGTAGACACTGTGGAGCTTAGTTTCTCACATAGGATGAAGGAGGGTTAATGGTATAGGTATGGGATTAGGTACCATTATCATTGAAAGGGTGAACTTGGTATGTTAATTGGCCCAAATAAGGTGTCACAAAATATTTTGCTTGAGGGTCATGCCTTTATTCAACATATGTAATGTTATAAGATAAATCGAGATCCATCTCATAAGTGACATCATCATACAAAAAAAGGGTCATGCAAGGGAAAGACAAAACAAAAGTGAAACTGGTCTAATAATATGATACTAATTTTCCCAAAGGTGGTTATAATTAGCACCAAAAGTGACGCAAAGATTCAAACTCATTTATGGATAGAGTACTAATTTGCCCACATTGGATTATAATCAGTCACAAGATTGTCTAAATGAAGTATAAAAATTATGGACTAGGGTTAAGAGATAGCAATGATTTTCCCAAATATAGTTATAATCATACTAAGACAAGGGTAGACTTGAAAACACAAAACAAGAACTAAAAATCAAACTAAACTAAGGCAATTAGATCAGATGACACTCAAAATTGACTCACTTAAGACTCAAAGTTTGACTCATGAAAACTATTGGAACAAAGGAACCAAGACACTCTAAATATTATCACAACTTCGAATAAATCATATGATAATAACGTGGCTCAAAAGGATGCCCTAAACTAGGCAAAAAACAAATAACAAGTACTAGGTCTAGGCAAGGGCTCTTTAAGAGACCAAATACAAAACTAACCCAAGTAACACAATCCAAACATAAAAGGTGGACAACCTAAGCCAAAATTAGATGAGGCTTTGATGTGAACCTAAATAGTTTAATATTTTTACTTTGAAAGGTTGAGATTCAAATTTAATGTGAAAAGACTCAAATGTTCTAAGGCAAAAGGCTAGACCAGAATAGGCAGCATAACATGTTTAAAACAAGATATGTATAAAAAAGGTTAAAAACTTGGTTTCAAAAGTGATAAGAGGTAGGAATCAATCTGATAACATAAAACCATGATTTCAATTAAATTACATGGCAAAAGGTTTGGATGAGAATATCCAAAGCAAATGTTTGAGATGAAACGGGTAGTGTGATGATGCCCCAATTAAATAAGTGACACACATAATTTTTTTTGATAAATGAATAATGCAAATGTGATGTCAAATATATGGTGTAATGTCTCTTTAAACAAATGAGTGATTTTAAAACATGAATCATTTTGGATGTGGTATGATAAACAAATAGTTTTGACTCAAGACAATGCAAGTAAAAAGGAAAAACAACATAAATGCCTAAGTGTAACGTCCTAAATCTTAAAAAATGACAAGGTAGCTTCATACTGTCAAATTACATCTATATAATTTCTCTCAATAGGAAATCATATTTTTAATCCAAAATTTAAAAGTGCATTAAAATTAAGGTTTTTAAGGCCCCTTCTTCTCTCAAGAGTTTGTACAATGACATGAAACTTTGGGATACTCGTCATGCATTAAAAATATATCCACAGAAAGTGGGGTTGTCTAAACTATCAATTTTTATTCATTTTAAATGTTCCCATATGTATGTATAATACTAGGGTACATGACATCATTTGGATTCATGTTAATCAGCTTGTAAAAATGTCTAGTCCTTTTCACAACCACTACATCTGTCAATTGCTCAGTGTAGTGCGATGTTTGAATTACCTCTATGATATGATTTTGAGTAACAATAATAGAGATTGTTTAAACACTCAAAAAAATTCCTAGTATGTCACCTTTAATTTATATTCTCTATCATGGAGTGGGGTTGAAACGATGTTGAGAGATGAATTCCTGTGTCAACATTTCCCTAGAGAACTCATGGGGAGGTGATGAACTCCTACCCACAAGCCAAAATACATTAAATAAATAAATTATAAGGGCTTTATGGTCATTTTTGGGAGGGCCTTACCAATTTTCATTCCATGCTTTTGGATAAAAGTGATAAATGAAAAATCTGGGCATTTTTTATCACCCAAGTTCCCTAAAGGGGATGGGGGGAGAGCATACATGCAACACCTATTTTTATAAACAAACACTCAAAAAACAAAGATAAAAATGAAAAATATTATGACTATTTAACTAAAGTGAGAGTTCATTTTTATAGCACCAAACAAAATATGTCATGAAGTTTATCCCTTTGGCATTGTGTTGAAAACTTAAACAAAATGAAAAATAACTCAAGTAAAAATATTTTCAAAACACCAATTTTAAATGCAATTTTTACAACTTAGAGTATTTAAAAATGTCTTCTCTTGACCTTTGGGTCATAAAAAAGATGTTAGTGGGTCCTTGTGCTCAAAATTAAAACAAAAGTGGACAAATGACTTTTGAGTTTTAGTTCTCAAGTTTCAAAAAATTTACATAGAGTGCTAAATTGTAGAAACACAAAGAAATATCACCACTTAACCTATAAACCAAAAACTATTAGCATAATATCACTATTTATTACAAAATAGAGTGTCATCATAAAATAACTACTATTAAGACAATATCATAGAAATAAGACAATATCATAGAACTTGGCATAATATCACAACTCTCTTTGTAAATTAAAATGGTCAGTGAAGAAACTACGACAATTAGGCAATATCACTACTTATCACATAAAATCATCACTTATCAGGTGATATCGCTACTTATCATGCAATAACATGATGGTAAATTTGTGATATTGTAATATCATAACATTTTCTTGTAACACAGACTATTAGTTAGAACATTGTGGTGGTTTAATGCAATATCATGATAGTTATTGCAATATCATGAGAGTTAATGCAATATCATACAATTTAGGCAAAATTGTGACTATAAATTCATGATATTGTAGAAATATTGTGATTACAGAAAGTAAAAATGTGAGTATACAAATCAAAATTGTGAGTTCTTATAGAATGTTCATGAGCCTTCAATTTCTACTTTTTTGGTTAGCAAGTTTAGATTTTGACATGAAAATTGTTAGGAGGATGTTTTAAAATGACTTGAGAATAAATTTGTGAGGTGCATACTCGTACCAGGCATACCATCATGTGAACAAAGAATACGTAGATGGGAGGTTAGTCTAGTGTTAGTCCAATACAAAAAATTGAAATAACACACTAAAAACTTAACATCTCTAGCCTAGACACTAGGGAGAGCATATGTAATAAACATACAAATGAAAACACAACTATAACACAAAATAAATCACTATTTTACCTTTCTTGGAGTTCTAAATGGCTTGTTGAAGTGGCTTGCTCGGTCTTATGCATCAATAAATCTTTAGCAATGAAGCTCTCTTTGTTCCACCTTTCCTTGACATCTTGGCTTGGTTGATTGGCTTATAAATTTGGCATGGTAACATTACTTGAACGGTTTTTTTACATCCAAATGAGCATAATAACTTTGGCTTATGAGAGATTTGAAGATATTTTATCATAATAACATTACACAAAAATAAATTTGAATATATTTGGGCATAATAACACTACATAAAAATAGTTTAGAGACCAATAGGTATGGCCTTGTATTTAAAGCCTCAAAAGTTAGCTCTCATCCAAGGTGAGTTAAGGTTGAGTTTAAACATGGAGTGAGTTAAAATTAACTCTAGGTGAGATGAGGCTAACTCCAGTGAGTTAAAATTTGTCATGTAATTATGATTTTCAATTACTAGGCATGGCTCTTAAATTAGATATTTTGAGATATTTTGGAAGAGCATGACAACTCAGAAAGGCAATGATGTAAAATATTGATATTTTGATTTTTGTAATTTCCATTTAAAGTTATTTATTAATTTTAAATGGATATTTAGCTAAGAATTTAATCTATTTAAATTAGTTGATTCATTTTGATTAGTATTTTAGCTCTTTTAAGATTTTGATCAAGTGCCCCACTTAATAGGTCCATAGGCCAAACTATCAATTATTAGGTCATAAGGTGACTGAGGATGAATTTTTGAGAGGTTATTATTGTGTATGAGAAATTATCCCAAAAAAGGATGCCTTAACATGATTATGAGTATTAATGAATGATGTGCAACCAAAATTGGGGCATTTAGTGATTTCTAGGTTTAATTTGTAATGTTTGGTAGAAATTAGTCTGATGTCCAGTTGAAAGCTAGTTGTGGCCATAATGGGGTGTCTATAGTAGGCACTTTATGAAACTTTCTAGGAAGCAAAAGATTGATCAAGAGGAGTGGGTATCCCAAATAATTTTTAGACAAAGGCAAACATAAAACAAATGAGCTAGAAAATGGAGGTGATGTAGATAATGAAAAATGTAAGGTAGGAGTGACTCAAAGAGGACCAATGTAGAGACAATTTTCCATCAAAATCAAGGAAGAAAAGCAGGCTAGGGGTCTTGAACATGGGGAAGGATTATTTCCCAGTAGGGATAGGCATAACTAGGGGGATATATTGACACACAATCTCAAAGATCTAGCAATGGGGATTCACTCCATAAAGGAGGCAGTGGAAAGCATTAAAAATTTGGTGGCCAAATAAATCAATGAAAATATAGAGAAACAAAAATATTTGGTGGCCTTGACTAGGATATTTAGGGATTTTTTCATGGCCCATTTCAACTTGATGGAAGCAATCAATGACAACCTAATTCACTTAAATAATTTTATGAAAAATAATGGGAAAGAAATGAGAGTTCATACTTAGATACTAATGATGCCACGTATCAACACAAATGAAATGGAGGGTGTAAAGATTACTTTAACATACATTGTAGAAGACACACTAAACATGAAAGAACATCTACATCATTGAGACTATGTGTAGAATAACAACCCTCATGTGAGCCATCAGGTAGAGGAAGTTGGAGAAGAGAATGAAGATTAAGCTATGGGAAACTAATATTTAGAGCCCTATTAGTGGTCAAATTGTAAATAAGTAGTTATGTGACCTTGTTTTAGGACAAGGTTTTGTGTCATGTCATCTTGTTTCTTTGTCAGAGATTTCAAAATAGTTTCATGAATAAAATCTTTTATTTATTAAAAAAAATTTAAAACTATTTATATAAGAATTTGTATTTTACATTTCTAACATATCTTTTCCTCAAGTGCTTGCACTAAAATTTATTGCCTCAAATGATATAAAAACATTTTTTTTTAAAGTCCCAAAAAAAAAGGTTACTTGTTTTTAAATTTTATATAACATCTAAATTTAATTTAACATGCATTTAAGAGTCACACTATATTACAAATTCTAAGTAGAACACAAAAATAATTAAATTTTGAAATTTAAATGTAAATGGATGCAAGCCTTTTTATGCATTTATATAGATAGGTTTAGATTATAGATGATTTTACACCAAAATTATTAATTATTTAAATTGTTCAAAAAATTTACACTCTAGCATGATATAGAGTATTGTTATATATTATTGTATGATGGAGAGAGTATTATTACACATTATATTTTGGTTTATTAAAGATGTTAGCAACAAAAATGGTGTTTGTGTTTTGAGGTGGCATTGATGTATGAGAACCTAAAGTACCATGAGCTACTCTAATATGTATTAGAAAAGTGATGATGGTGAACCTCTATTCCATCAGTAACCTCTACACCTCAAATGCTACACTATCACCACTACATATGTGTTGGCTTCAACTAGGTACAAAAAAAATGTTACTTAGTTTTATGGTCTTTAGTAAAACCCTCAAGTCTTAGGGGCTCCACCTTAAAATGGAGCTTGCACTTTAACAACCCTCTTGTAATTATCAATGGTCTGACATGTGAACATGATTGTATCAAAATTACACTTTGTTATATTAGGACAAACAAATCCCCCATTTATTTTTACATGGTTGTTTCTCTATAATGAAAGTGACCATCTTGAATATGTGGTTTATATGGAAGGTGTTATATTGAAACATATTTCACATTTAAAAACATTGCATTCATCTTGGTGTAATTTACGCCTTTAAGAGTTATTTCTAGTTTGTCTTATTTTATAGGTTTTAATAAATTTTGAAGATAATAATGTGGGCACTTTATCTTTGGATAATGGTTCTTATTACTATTTTATCATAATTTTGAATTAATATGTGCATTGACCCTAATTAAGATAAAATGATTTGAAATAAAGTAAATGTTATAAAATAACTTGCGACAAGCAGAAAGAAAAAGTACTGAAATCGATAAAACATGATCAAATAAAAGAAAACTAAATATAAACAAAACAACAGACTTAATAGTTGTTTATTATCTATGATATATGTATGTTACATTAAATAGTGTTTGGAACTGATCAACTCATAGTTATTTTACAAGTACCACAATAATTGTGATTGTAATTGATGAGGCTTAGGATAGTCTGAAAGGGGACAAGATCAATTGGAATTAGCATAAGTACATGGAATTGGTGGGCCAAAATAGAGTTCTTTGTGGATTTTTTATTTTGAAAAATGATAAATCTCAATTTCTTTAGATTATTTGAGATGTCTACACTCAAAATTTGAAGATGATATAACATGAATTGTAGCATTTTGAATATAGTTTCTAGAATACTAATATTTTCAAAAAATGGTCATGTATAAATAGGTCAAACATATAAAATTAGAAGAGGGATTCTTATTTTTTTAGAAAAATAGAGTAGATGGTTGTGTGTCCCTCATTTTTTAGTGTTGTTTAGTATTGTTTGAAACCTTTTAGTGAAAAGTTAGATAAGATCATCTACTTTGCAATCTATATTTTTTCAAAAAAAATTAATGAATATTTTATTATTATTAATTTTACAATTAATTAGACCTTGAAAATTAATAAAAAATAGATAGACATTCATGCACCCTCCTCCCCCCCCTCCCTCACCCCCAAACTACCTCAAAAAAATGATTTTTTTTTCCCAATGTGTATAGAATTAGGCCTAGTTTGCAACCATATTTTTTTTAATTTGGACTAACCAAAAATATATATATAAACATGTATATTTGTGGCATATTGTGACCTAAAAATACATCAAAATAAATATTGATGCAAACCTTACAATATTATGAAAATTAAAAAAATCAGATATTTGGAAAGTGGAGAGTGTACTCAATGTTGTAGTCATTTTTTTATGAAATGTCTTGATAAAATTTATAGTATTTATGAGGATGAAAGTTAAATTTTGTTATTTTCAACCAAAAACATGGTCTCAACTATGTGTTTTCAGGGCCATGCCATAGGCTCAAGCATCCAAGCCATTTTCAAGCTTGTTGTATGTTTAAAAATTTGAAATAATAAAAACATGTACGTGTTATAGATTATTTTTTAAGGTCCCTTTGAAAAATCCCTATATGTAAAATTTTGGTGAATCATTTTTTAAATGGTGGTAAATTATTTTGGAAGGTGAATAATTATGCATGCAAATCAAGGATGGCCAAATGGTGATTGCATTTGAATGGAATAAGATCTGCCTATGTAGTGTATAGTGTGAAGGTTGTCATCCATGCACGTATACAAATGAGTGTCTACATTTTTAGATGAGCATATACATATGTAGGTGAGCATCTATATATATGTGTAGATGACCATTTGCATACATAAGTGATCATGTACTGCATGGATCGCTAATCAGTGAACACTAGATGAGAATGTAGATAACCATCTACATATGCAAATAACCATTTATATATGCAGATGGCTATTTATAAATGTAGACAATTATCGACATAGGTAGGCAAAATTTGTAGATGATTTTTTGCATATGCAAACGTCCACCTACATTTCATGTATCCTACTAAATGACTATAAAAGGGACCCTTGCAGCTCATTTTTCACTTTAAAAATTACAACCTACATCTTGTGAGTGCTTCATTTTTTGATTGATAGCCTATCCTCTTGAGTCCAGGGCTACCTAGGCATATTTTAAACTTCCAAATAGGCTTGTAACTAGAAACAACACTACAATAATATATTCCCATTCCCATAGCTCATCTATAACAGTATTCAAAGACCCTAAAACTAAATACAAAAATCTCATGTGCATGTTGATCCTAAAACTTATCGAGCAAGAAGATACATATAAAAATTGGGTTGAAAAGTGTAATATTTAGGGGATTATTTACATATCCCAATATGATACAGATCCTCACTTGCTAAAATTATTACTGGAAATATTTGAAAATGCCCCATCTTTATTTAAATTAACCATTAAATCATGTTTTATTATGTTTGGGATCAGTCCCAAGGACATACAAAGAATGGCAACGCTGTTACAAAAGTACGTAAACTCGATATCTATGAAGGTCTTACTATTGGATGATGACAAAAAATATTTGGATTCCTTTTATGGCCTAAAATTGGATAGTATGTTGTTTTAGTTTTTTATTTTATAGTTTATCAATTTCATAGATTAGTTTTACCATATTACTTAGTTACTAATTCCTTGTTAATATTTTTTATTTAAATTTTACAGCCACCCAAATCTACAATAAAGGGAACTTAAAGTTGAAGCTATTACAAATTATTTTATCCTTGGCATGATTAAACTGTCGCAAGCTAGATTATTGTTACAGGGGAGAACATCAAATATTCCATTCTAGGTTATTTTCTATATCATATGTACTCTCGATATTCAATAATTTGATTGGTGTACATATATTCCAAACAGAATTAAAGACAATTTGATTTTTTATAATTTAAATTAAAATTATATATTTTTATGTACAAATTTTATAATTGCATTCTACAATGAGACATTTTTCTAATTAGCTAGTACAAATATTCCAACTCCTTTACACGAAAAAATGCTTGTCAATTCACTCTCTATTACAGAACAAGAGGTAAGGTTGTAATGCACTATAATTATTTTTAAATGATTATATGATTTATTTAATATACCAAATCTTATCTTTATTTCTTACATAAAAAATTATCTCACAACATTGCCAGAAGAAAAGTAGTAATTAGAGGTCATCAGCCCATTGAGGTATTTGCTGAAACAAACATGGAGAAGGAATCATTTCCTCAACCACTCTTAAGATAAAAATGCATGAGGAGCTTGATTTCACCTCAAAATGCTATCTCTCATGTTGCCAATATATCATGCTCAACTTTTACAATATCATTCCTAAAAAAATAATTTTATTTTTTGTGTTATTTTAATATTCTATATTTACAACATCACAATTTGTAGTACAAACACCTCCAACTTCTAGAATTTGGTTGGTACAACATTTGTTAAATAATAAGAACAAAGTATGAAATTTAAAATTAAGATTCTATATTTGGTATATGTTAAATTAATGTGCAATTTATTTTATTTACCATTTGTGAGTTGTGACTATCTTGTACATTTTATAGGTAATACTCACACAAAGAGAAATTTGTTGCCACCACTGCCACCACCTTGAATCTGACCTAAAACTATGGGGAGAGGAAAATGTTTACCATTTGATGTAGGAACTACATAGAGTAATAACACTCTACATTTAACGACTTCTAATTTTCCCACCTTTTTACTTGGTGGTCTCCTTAGTGAAATAAAAACCATATTTCTTTAGTAAATTGATCTTGATGATGAATTTTTAGGGATTGATAGTGGCAACCAAATGCCTGATTTTAATCCTCATGAAATTATGAAGGGTCCTCAACTAGATGTAGTAGAGACTTTCCAACAACCTTATGGAGGTGCCTCTCCACCTAGTTTCATTGTTGAGTTGATGAAATTCTACAGTTTGATGATCAACTTACTTTTTCCCCCATTGAATAATTTATTGATTGATACTGCTAAGGCATTTATTAGTGATGTTGTTATTAGTAAACTTGATGACTTGAAAAAATGAGAATATTAGGCTAAAGTTTTAATTTAGGAAATAAATACCTGTTTTCATAACCATACACAATGTAATCAATTGTTCTCGTTGGTTAAACATCAGCCTATAACGATTGATGTTTTGTTAAACCAAGCTGTTAATGGAGTTATTTATATTACTAATATCTTTAATGACAAGGTTTTATATGTACTTTAAACATGATTGAAAATTTAAATGTATAAGCCCAAGCATACTATAATAAATGGGAAAAAAAAGGTTTTATTGTAATTGTAGACGTGAAAAAAGAAAAAGTCATGGTAAGTTTTACATTAATTTTTTACAATTAAAATTTGATTTATAAGTTTTTACTAATTAATATTATTTGTTCATTTGCAGTCAAAATATACAAATTCAAAGAATCAATTTCATGTCCTTGACGTACATTGGAAAATGCACACAAAATTTTAACTGTGTCCATATCACTCAAGGAAAATATTTTAAAATGAATAAGAAAATAATACTTTGAAGAAAATAATAAAGGAACATTGTTTGGATCCTAAAGTTTCATTTAAACATAAGGTTGAAGTAGACCCCACCTTGCTTTCAGCAAGAGATGTTGTTAAAGAAGAACGTGCAAATCTTGATAAAATTAATAGTGCATCATAAGATCTTATGGAGTTAGATATCCTAAAAGACACCATGACTACTAGCCAAGTGGAAGGCAAGTGAAGTGAAATGACTTCCATGCAATAAATTTAGATAGACACTAAAATGTCTGACAAATAATGACATTTCCACTTGGCATTTTATTTATATTTTGCAAATATTGTAATCTAAGGGATTGAGCATAAAAATAGAGATTATAATTAAACTTATCTATAATATTGAATATATATTTTGTACTTTTGGTTCATGTATGTATTCAAAATTTGCATCTATACTTTCATTTGAAATGGTTAGATAATATAGTAGTTAAGATTTGTAGACAAATCGATCAATGGATTCATAAACACCATAATTGAGATTAAATAAATAATATACCTTAGGTTAATAATTCAAGTGATTAATACTACAACCTTTCATAAATTCCTAAGCATTAAAATATATATGTTCAACCAAGAATTTAATATTGGTATTTGTATTTGAACATGGCATTCACATGGTGGTACCAATTCAAGGTTATAATAAAAGAGTTAATAACTATTTTATCTCTTTTGAAAGATCAAGTTAAGGTTGAAATTTAAATGCACTCTACAATTTTACAAAGTTGATATCATAAGAAGATAAGTGGCACATTAGCCCAAAATCAACTTAACATCCTTAATTTTGTGCCCTAAATAAAAAATAGAAAATAATTATTCAGTTAGCAAAAGTATATCACAAATGTATTATGAATACAAATTTAATTTCAATATATTTATAATACATACCAAACTAAAACATAGGTAGTTGAAACAATCCATTTGCAACATGTTATTCATAGTTGACATTCATATGTACCATCTTAGAGGCATTTAAGCAACTTTTTTGGTCGTATTAGTGACTCCTCTTTTTTTAGTGATAGAAATCCAAATTGAAAGTGATCTTTTATAAAGAAATGCATCCACTAGATAACATGAAACATATAACCTCAAACATGTTTTAAGGTTCTCATCCAGTTTATTTTGAAGTTTTGATTTAACAAAATATAATGCACTAAATATCTTTTCATCTTCCATGAACCCCAAAATCATTATTTGGCATAATTCATATAATTGAAAATATTCACTAATATTTTCTTACAGAACACTACTAGGATATAGTTTTTTCTAAATCCTTTTAATGACACCACATTTTGTTGGTTCATTTAAGCATCAAAATTGATCAATCATTGTAATTCCAAAATGCATTGACTGGGATGTTAGTAAATCCTTGTAAAAAATACCCTTAACTTCAATTCCATTGATTTATATAGAACTAATGAAATGATTAATGAGAGTACCTATGAATTTAATAAATAAAGTACTTGGTATATCTTCACCTTTGGCAGTATTCCAAAATATAAGATTCATCACTCCCATGGCTTCAAGCAACTCTTATCTTTTAAAATGATCTCGAATTTTAGATGATAAGCTTTGTGAAAATTTTCTCAATTTCATTCATGTCTCGTATATGACATTACCATATAGAACCCATGTTATTGGGACTTCTTCAATTTTTACTCCAACCAAATCAGTTTATTTTTTAAAAGTGTGTAGTGGTATCTCTTTTCCATTAACGAAAATATAAATATGATATTTAATATTGAAATTCAAATAGTTTTTAGGGTCCTTAATAACTCCTAATATTTTTCAACTACTAAATATTGGTCCTTTAAAACTTTCTTGTGAGAAGTATAAGATATCAAAAGATTGACAAACCCATTTCCTCAACCGTATGAATTTAACAATATAAATAGATATATCATGTGCATATTTTGTCAAATAATGTATTTATTTCAACATGCGAAAAATACTACATAATGTTATTAGAGTTTCAAAATCTATCAAATAGTACAACAAATATTTTGCCTTGTCAACTTTCATTCGGTATTTAAACATATAACCTACTAGCGATGGATATTATTCAAATATTATACCTGTAGGCTCATACATGGAGATCCAACTTATATCAATCTATTTTAAAAGTTTTTCTCATCAATTACTCCAATTACAAATATTTAAAACTCTAAAAATCTTTTTGGATGGCTTGGCATGTATGCATGTAAGTCACGGATAAGCTACCCCACTTTTGCAACATTTTAAATGTGATAATAATTTTATAAGCAATATTTATTCTATGTGCCATGAAATGAATTGGAATCATATATGGGGAAATTTTTTTTAGGTGAACGCATTTATTCCCCTATATTATGGATGCACCATTTGTACCAATACATACCAACTTGGTACCTATATCATAAAAATACACCTTATTAATATCAATCAAATTATAAATAACTAATTTGTAAAGGTTATTAGCATTAAAATTTTCCATAATTTTATGTGCATATAATAGATGAGGTAATGGTTCTCAAATGTATAAACATGCATGTAAACCCATGATGTGTTGTTAATTGTTGTTACCTCATCAATGGACAGTGAGATAAATCATGTCGATTTTTATTTTCATTTCAAATATTCCATTTTAATTAATGTGAGTCATTTCACAATTTTCAAATCATTATTATCTGATCAATGTGATTTTGGAATGTTATGAAATCTATTATAATGAAATAAAATTTTATAATCTAAAAAATCAAAGATTTTTCTACCTCTTTTCAGAATGTGATATATTATGGAGAACTGTATGTTTTTTACATGTAGATTTGATTGAGCCACTCTTTAGAATTGAGTTTTAATTATTCCTCCTTTCTCAATGAGGTGTCATTAATGTGTCTAATCATTTTCATACTCTGCTACTTAACATTGATGCATGCATTCTTTTGCATTTTTTCATCTCATTGTTCTTTTATTTTGTCCCTTTTTTCCTTTTATCAACACATATATTTTGCCACAATGTTTCTCAATTGTATCCAACTAAAGTTGCATTTTTTATTCCTTTCCAAATTTCTAATTACATATTGTATATTTACATTATGTTGGAGTGTTGGTTCTATTTTCTAGTTCCATGAGTTTAATGAATGGACAT
This sequence comes from Torreya grandis, assembly GCA_037957365.1. Lineage (NCBI taxonomy): Eukaryota > Viridiplantae > Streptophyta > Pinopsida > Cupressales > Taxaceae > Torreya > Torreya grandis. The sequence continues at coordinate 2,211,695 of JARHVA010000639.1, read as the reverse complement.
TTTTCTGCTCAATCAAACTTAAATGACCTTCCAATTGTCCATGTGCTTTTCTTCTTTTGCATAGAATTTTTAGTGTTGTTTTCAACTAAAGTTTGTGTTGGTTGAGTAGAACTCTCATATGGTATTAGGTTCTCATCATCAACATCAGTGATGTCCTCTACTCTCTTTTTTCTTATATTTTATGTTTGAGTTAAATTTTCTATCATTGTTGCTCTTTCATGAGATCCATAAAATGGTTGTATTATTTTCAACTCATTTGTTTTAAAATTGTCTTCATGGGGTGGCATTTCACACCCAGGTACATCTTCCATTGAAGACATGTCTTCAAAAGTTTTATCAATGGGTTATGCATGAAAATTGGGTGTGGACATTATAATTATTATTTAAACTTAATACAAAAATGAATAAATAAAAATACAAAAAATCATTTAATATTTAGTACCTATATTTGGCATTTCATAACTAGGTATGTCTTCTAATGTAGGCATATCTTCAAATAGGTTATTAGTAGGTATATACACATAATATTTTTAAACTTTATCAATTATTGGTGCTTTCTCTCTTGCATAAACCCATCGAGTCTCAATCTCTTTGAGTGCATGCCTTAAAGGGTGCACTAAGAAAGGGTTGGGTATACCATTGATACTTTATAAGATTTTTATCCCCTATACCACCAATTGATATATACACAACCATATTCTATACACTTATCTAAGCTTTACCTCCTTCCTTACACACTCCTCCAAGCAATTCACAACCCTGATTAGCCCCTACCTAAGCCAAAATCCCTTTTTGACATTTATTGAATAATGTCAACAAGGGTTGACCTTGTATTCAAATTAATATCAACATGTTATAGGTCTAGGTCATTATTGGCCAACCTAGACCAGGACCTAACTTGTTTTTATTAATTAATAATATAAGGTTGAATTGGGCCAACCTTGTCGGCAAAATTTTTAGAAAGGTTTAGGGTTACATTCAACTAGATAAACACATCCATTTACACCATTTTTAAGAAGATAAGAAGAAGAATATTATATTTTGCATCTACTTATCCACCATTCTACTTGAGGAACATTATTTAGGGTTCTAATACTATACTTAGAGATATGAATCTTGTCTTTTAAAGAATCCTTTTGGATACATAAATAAGTTGTGTAGCTTAGGGATGGCTTATCCTTTCTATCCTTACATACCACAACATCTTGTGAAGCACCTTGGCCAAGGGAGGGATTGAGTTTCGACAAGTTTGTCTTCAAAGGTAAGTATTCCTATCTTTGTTCTTCCTTTGTTAAAGTAGATAGATTTACATTTATACTTCTCTCCCATGATTTAATATTTTTTATACATTGGCTTAAGTATAAATATTATATGCATGTTTACTTTTAATGTTTATTACCCCCACATTATGCCACAAGCTTTGGTGAGCACTAGATTAGATTTTACTTTACTTTGTATATACTTTGTGAATATGAAAACATAAGACCTAGATAGGGTTATTACATGGTGTTACTTGACTACATGATTTGGAACCCTCTCTAGTGATGTTATTATGATAAGATACCCATTGGTTATGTCTAGTAATCCATCTTGTCCATGACTTTCAATGTCTAAATGTATAAACAAGCAAAAGTGTAAGTGTGATTTATCTTCTCCAAGCTAGAATTGATTTGTAGGTCAATTGCATTTTCCCTTGTATATATTTTGGTGAACCTAATGTCAATAAAACCCTTGTAGGTTTTCTTTCATGCATTAATTTTATTATCATATTATATATTTTTATTTTTTTAGTACTATATTGAACCTGTCGATACAGTCTAACATTTTGTGTGCAGGTTTAACACACAGGCACTCCAAAATGACTTTGTTTTTTCTATGTAGGTATTTTTCAAATACAAGTGTCTAGATCGAACAGATAAACATAATATTCTTCTTCAGTTACAAAATTTCTTACAAAGTCATACTAGTTGACTCTATTCATAGTTCTTTTTTAGCATATAGGTTTACAAACATAGTTAATCCATTCAACTTTGGTCACAGTTCTCTTTTTCAACACACATTTTTTATAGACTACATCGACCCACTCAACCTTGCTCACATAATATTAAAATCAGCACTTTAGAAACATAGCATAAAATTTACAAATTAAGCATCTTCAAAATTACCAAGTTTCATTTTTACCTTCTCTATCATTTCTATTTTTTATCTACGCCATTTTTTTTCACAAGTTTCTAGTCTATAAAACTGCAACCCTATAATGAACTAGGTCAACTAGCTTGACATAGTTCTATAGCCTATCTTTTCTCTAAAACACACAATCAACTTGTTTGACTATGTTCTTCCAGATCTTGATTTTGAAAAATAATAGAAACCCTTTTGACTCTATTTTATATTTTTTGCATACAGTGTCACCTAAACTAACTCTATACTCTTCATAGTCAAAGGAATTAACCTATTTTACTAGTAATTATTTTATTTCTATTTTAGTTGATTGTATGCGTAGATTAAAAGACTTAGACTTATTAGGTGGTTTTTCAATTTACCAATTTAATCACATTATTTTTATCTTTTACACACACTTACAAATCACTTAACACTAAAAAATATTAAACATTTTTTTCTCCAAGGCCTACCTACTTGGATTTCATCACCAAGGGAGAAGCTAACTTGGTTTTCTAGACAAGTATAAACACATGGTTGATGGTATATATTAGAAAATCAGCCAACACCTTTATTGATGTGGGATTATGGGGTAGGCCTCGATACCAAACTAGTGCCACTACTAATATAGATCCCTTTCAACCTAAACTACCTGAAACTATCCATAGATTGCTTTCTAGTTCCTTGTTAAAACCAACTCCCCATCACATTATTTTTTAAAAATTATTATTACTTAACATTTAGGTATAAAAAATTAGTTAGTATTTACATTCAATTTTTGTTGCTTGCTCTTTAATCATTATATTTTTTTATTACAAAACTTGTATTATCTAGTATTAGTGCAAGGTTTGTGTGTGTGCTATAGTTAAATCAAACACATTGATCTAATTGCTTGTGTTATTCATTATATTTACTTAGCTATTATCTTTAAAAAAATCCCTCTTTTTAGGACACTATCATCCCTATCAACATAGTCTCTTACAAACTTTTATTCTTGCTTAGATGGAGTACATAGTCAATTTGTATGATTATGTATCTTTCTAGCCTCTTTAGTTTCTCCCTTTGGAATACATAGTCGACTTGTACAATAGTGTATATTTTTTAGCCTATTTAGTTTTGACCCATAGAATACATACTCAACATGTACGACTGTGTGTCTTTTCAGCCTATTCTATTTCCTATCTTGTAGTACACAGTGGAACTATCTGACTATGTCTTTTATTCCAAGTTTTATTTCCTACTTTATAAAACATTGTTGATTAGTTTGATTATGTATCTTATCAATTGATCCTTTTCTCATAAAATTTTAAACCTCTTTATTTCATCATGAATCTCATGTTTGAGGACAATACAGAGTTAAATTAGATAAACATGATGAGTTTTACCAATCCTAATAGCTTTTCAAAGACATAAATTGTGGCACCCACCTTGGATGAAAGCAATGTCCATGCCACCACTCACACTACCAATTTTGGGACTCCTCCCCATTTCTCCTTAGTTTTTAATCCTTTTTTTTCACTAGAATATAAGCATGATTTATAGTACACAAATGAAATGCTCTTTTTCATCAATGAATTTCCTCAATATAGATTAAAATACCCTTCAACCATTTATAGTTTTATGATAGGTCCTCAAGTATAAGAACATCCTTCACCTTCCCCTACCTTCTCTCACAGATTTGGGGGAACCATTTTATTTACATCTAAACCTTTTTCTTATATTATGTCTCCTTCAACACCATGACATCTTCTTCTATGACTTATTCAACCTCCATGACAAGTATTTATACTAACATGGTAGGTTCAACTTATAGTGGGCCTCTTCAAAAGATATTTCCACTTAACCACGCTACTAATGAATATTTTGATACCAATGTTAACCATGTTACTAGTGATTCTTTTTCTACCAATGCTTCTCATGCCACTAGTGCAGTGCATGCTACTACTCATAGTCTAACTTAAGCCATTAATACTAATACTAATGCATCACATGCTATGCACATGATTCAAAATGATACCTAAACTAACAAAATCTTATTTAAAATACTTATTCAAATGCATACCTTTAAAACTAATAACACAAATCAGATGATTTAGATGCAGAACCATCTCATTAATCTTCAAAACCAACCTCAACAAGTTCATGGGGAGTGCTAAATCGAAATAACACCCCCCCTTAGGTATTCCCATGGTAACCTTATCCCACAAACACCCCATATTAATAAAATAATTAAACATATATTAAATGAGCCTCTTATACCTAAGATTACTAATATTTACATAGGAGGTATCACATTCACCATCACCTATAATAGATCCATCAATCCCACATTACATTTAAAAATATTTGGTAACCTTTATAAAGATTTGGTCAAACTTAACACCTTTTATTCTACCAAAATATTAGCTAAAACACTCTTAGGAGATGCTTTAGACTTGTACAATCAATTAAAAACCCATTCTATCACTAGCCTTGAAGACATGGTTAACTCATTAGTCTAAGAATTTCAAACTAGTGATCTTCCCGAGAACAACTTAGCCCACTTTATAAATTTCAAAAAACTTGAAACTGAAATGACACAAGCCTTCATCAAATGATGGAATAACTTATCTAAAAAATGTGAGCATAATATGGTGGATGATAACCTTTTTGACCTATTCACTAATGCTCTATATCCTAAATTACAATATTGGGTTAGGAATCTCTCTCTAATAACTTTGGAAGAAGCCCTTGGCTAAGCTAAATGTTAGGACTTCCTCATGTGTAATTCAAACTATCTCAACCTACAATGGGCACTCATATGCTCATTAAAAACAAAAAAAATAATTCAACCAATGATGGTGTTACTGATACCTATGGCACTATTCATAACATTCAAGTACTCGCTCTAAATAACACTATGGAGCATGCTTACCCTAAAAACAATACTCCTACTCCTATATTTACTCAACCTAACCACACTAATTTCCACAAACCATTATCCCTATATGAGTTTCAAAATCATCTTCCATGACCTCTATCATGAGATCTTGATCCCACTTGCCTAATGAAATCATGGTATGATCCAAATAAATTTTGTTGGTTTTATGCAAGTTGGGTCCACTCTCATGAGATTTAGAGACAAATACATAATATAGCTATGGATTTTATTATTGGTCCAAACTTTAACCATGAAATACTTATTTGCAAGTGTTAACAAGCATGTGATAGATTTTAAAGCCCTCGAAATGTAAAATAAAAACCAAGCTAATGTTCATCTTGCTATCTACAAAAATCCTCTTCCCAACCATCAAGATATCAACAACAAGCCTACTCCTACAATCAATGTTGAAAGCCTTATAGACCTCAATACTAATAAATAAAATGTAATTAATATGACTAACATGCAAAGATTAATTAATTTTATTGACTCAAATACAACCCCTAAGCATTACACCTCTCAACCATTTCACGTCATTCAAAATACTTTCCCATCCCATATAATGGACTTAGGGCAAGAGGAACTTATAGTTACCTTCCAATCACTACTCTAAAAAACACAACTTGATTATATCTCTCACACCATCTCTACTCTTCCCCAAACATCCAACCTTATTTTTATAATGCAACCACAATAAATACCTCAATCAACCATCAAGCCACATAAAGTAAATCTACCCATTTGTAATCAACCCAAACCAACTACACCTTATCAACTTAAGTTCAATTTCACTTCCAATCCTACTTCTTAGGAGCTCTTACAACATTACAAAAATATATATATTAATCCTCCCATGGGTTATGATGAATGATATCCCATTGTATAACTTTTTCATCTCTCATCTTAAATACCTTTCCTTGAATTAATCAAGAACATTTCACCTAACCTCATAGATTTTTATGATGATGAGTTGAATGAGATTAGCCTCAAGATCAAAACCTTTGATCTATCCCCTCATATTATCTCCCAACTTCTTCCCTCTTTATAACCTTGATCCCATCAACCTACTGATAACATACATGTTATCTTGACCAAGACTAGACATTATATCCATCATGCATCCTCTAATGACAAAGTCATACCTACATGTACCATTAAATTTCATACACCTGACTATGATGATGGCTATGTTTTAGATGACACATTTTTATCTGGTCTCATTCAAGATATAAATTTTGAAATTCTTAGATATCACTCTTCTTTATTTTAATCTTTTCCTTCATCATTTAACTTTCCTTCCTCTATAATACCTAATACTAGTCTTCTTTCTATTTGTCATAGGGTAGAGATGGAACACTCACATGATACACATTTAGTTATAGTAGAGCCCCTCAATATATTACTCATGGATTATTACATGGTAATCCCTTATCACTTTTATAGATACCATGATCCTTATATTTTGCTTCCTCTAGAGATGCTAGCTATTGTTCTTAAACCTTTTACATGACCAGCTCCACCTTCAAATGATCTAGGTCTGGCTAATACTCCCACTTTACCTTTAGATGAACCTAGTTTGGATTATATTCCATCCCAACCTTCCCTTGGTGATGGCATTCTTCCTTTAATATAGACTTATCCCATGGATACCCAATGGGATGATCAACATTATTGTGATATCCATAAAGTTACTAGTCATTAGACCAAAGATTGCTAGTTATATTAATCACCCCCAGTTTCTCCTTTTACCTCTTTAATTAGTAGGCCCCCAAAGCCTACTAACAAATGCATTTATTTCTTCCATGGGATAGATAACCAATCTTCCACTCATTACTAGAAACTTATATAATATATTGACATATTGCATCCCACCACTGTTTAGCCCAAAGATAAGGTTATACCTCATAAGATATTACCAAAATATATCCTTAAATATGGATAGGTATACTATCTTTGGCACTAGTGTGGTTCACATCATATAGATCACTATTTTAGTCTCTAGCATCAGCTTCATGATCACCCATAGTTAACACCCACCTCATTCATCCCTCCTTCTATAGGTCATCCATGCAAAAAGGCTCCTCGTTCTCAGCTTGTGGCACCTCATTCTCACCCCACATATATCATTCCCATTCAGACATATATTATTATAATTGAGTATCCTATGCATGATATCCCTCATGACCATGATATTTCATCAGTTACACCTACATTTTTATTTGAGGATATTTGACAGGAAGTCTTTGCATAAATTTATGTGAAGAGTGACGAGACTCTAGTTGCCATCAAAATACAACTTCATAGAGATGTTTTAGATGTCATAGATAATATTTGTGGTCAAATTTATTAGTATTTATGAACACTATATGGTGTTCTTTCACATTGTTCTACATTATAATTTTAGATTGGATTTGTAATCCATTTTTATATATCTTATACACTTGACTATGAGTCAAATTTGGTTTCACTTATTTATTTTGCATAGATCATTATATTATGCTTTATGTGTTTATATGGTTTCATTTACTTTACTTTTTATTATGAATTCTTACCATTATTTTCATGATTACAAACTTATTTTTATGAGTTCACTTCTTTCATGGATTATTTTTATTTTACAATAATTATTTACTACCTTATCTCACTCAAAAATTAGATAATTATTGTTGTGACTTGGTTATACAAACCTTGATTCCTTAGTAATATCTTTCTACCATATGATCAGTTAACAAACAAGACATCTCATTTTACTAATACTATTTACCAATCTACTTTGGATCTCCTTTTAGTATTTTATTCTCCAATCACATACTAAGCATATATACAGTTGAACCTTGAGATTACATAATGGTTCATAGGTAAAACTAAGTGTTTAGTTAGTCATATCTTTGGATACTTAACCTCCTTTAAACCAAAGTCTAAATCTCATTCATATGGATCACTTCTATCACTCATATTGGTTATTAAAAATCTACAATGAGGAGGAATCATAAAATCCATAAAAAACTTAAAATTTAAATCATTTAGACAAAAGACAATGATTCAAAATGGCAACATACAAATTCAAAAGTCTAATCACACTAAAATATGTGATTCATAGCACATATCCTATTTATAATCAAATATAAAACTTCATTTTTGGCCTCATGATAGATTTGAGGTCTATTTGGATACGATAGGCTAGTAGATTGGGATAGGAGAATAAAAAATCTATAAGTTCTACTTACTTTCTCAAACAAGTACCCAATATTCACAGTACACTGATGATTTTATAAGAGGTCCTTAGGAGTAGGGAAAATTGTGGGAAGGTAGGTCCATTTTAATTTTCTTGTTTATATAACTATCAGGAGTTGATCTTAGTATCTCACCTATTTTACTATACAGCTTTGTGCTTATTGTGAATAAGTATCCTTTGTATTTTGATGGTCACTAAACTCTTAGTGTCTCTCCTTTGTACCTAGTATGCCTCATGTTTCCTAAGGTCTTATCATAGATTCCTATGTCATGATTTTTACATTACCTATTTCATTAACACAATCCTAATATTTTACATTGAGAAATTGATGCAAGGACATCTTGGAATGCTTACGTGGTCTAGAATGCGTGTGCAGATTTGAATTTGAGTTCAAGCTAGTTTTATTGCCAAGAGAGAATTTAAAATTTTATAAGTGTATTAGTGGTCTAGGTGAGAGTGTGATGATGTGTAATTGATATCTAAAGTTTAAAATGACATTTTATGGTCTCATAAAGGTCCTAAGTTAGTTTTAAGTGTATTTATCATGTTAACTGTGAGGTGACAATCATGGTTCACCACCCTACATAGTGAAGGAGTGTTGAAGAGGTTTCTTGATAAATAAACTATTATAGTGTTTATTTTTACTGTTTTTTAACTTTTAATAATAATATATAGTGAGTGTGGTCCGTAGGAAGGGCATTGTGTGAAGAAAATAGGGGTAGATAAGATTGAGGAAAAAGGGTCTACCAAGAAAAATATAGGACTGTATGAGTCCATTTGTATTGAAAAAAAGATTCAATTGAATAACCATGGTATATTGGTTTTAAAATATGTTTCTTGTTTATTTTTAATTCTTTCAAATAGAAAATATTATCAAGATTGTAGTTTTCAATGTTTATCACAAACTAAATATGACTTCTACAGATGATAGTTACAAGTGTGGTTTGTATGTTAAAGGTTTGAAAGTAAATATTCATATTTATGGTTGATAAAATATTTATCTTCATGAAATTTAGTATACCATATTATTTTTTATTCTTATATAAAAGACTTTGTGTTGAACTTGAATAGAGGTTATCCATTTCTTACATTTTGAGTTTTGGACAAGGGACTGAGAATCCATATGTATGAAATGAGGACCATGTAAGAGAATGGTTTTAGTATCAGTTTGAATCCTATATCTAAAGGTAATAAAAGTTTCAATTATTCTCTAATTAGTGTGCAATATCTTGACATGTTATGAATTCTATCAATATGACTATAGGAAGTTTTGTTTGTAAACCCAGTCCAAGTGAAAAGTTGACTCAAATACAATATAGATGCTTGGAGACTAGTTTTCTTGATTGAAATGGTAAAATGGAAGTAGTTTAGAGGTTAATTAATCTTTAAATTTCCTTGAAAGTGTTTTTGTGAATATTAAGTATTAGAGTTGTTGCTTTGAAACCTTACATATACTAACTATAAGCACAGTAAGACTAAGTTTATGGAGAACATGTGGAATAGAGAAATAAAATGGGATAATTAGTGTTTGTAAAAGGTGAATTTCATGTAGGTAGACTTGGATCAATACTAATAGTAATGTTATAACCTTGAAAATTCAAGTTAAGTCATTGAATTTTGTCTCGAGTAGTCTCAGTCTAGTAAAACCCTGTATTAGGGTTTTGACAAGAAAGTGATCATAAGAGGTGAATCCACCATGAGAAAAGTATAATTATTTGAAATTATATGTGACATTTATTAAGGTAAAATATTTTATGATTTTTTTATTACATCTATACATGTTTGTACTTATTGAGGGCTCTAAGAGTCAAATAGGGTTCCTAAAGGCCTAATATGCCTAAACAGTAAGTTAAAGGCAACGAGAAAAGGATCAAAATAAAGGAGTTGAAAACTAAAAATTCATGGGAATAATTATATTTGTATATGGTATTAAATTTAATTTATGGTTTCCCCAAATACCTCAGTATAATTTTTTACATATAAGTTTCCTAAGAAAAAAAGGCTACAAGAATATGTCAAAAGATAGGGTAAAGTGTTGTAGAATTGTCCTAATGAAAAGTAGAAGGTTGAGGATGATCTGAGAGGCCTAAATTGATTTTGAGAGTCACATTTAATGTGTCATGAAATATAATCCTAATGAGGAATCATATTATTATTTTTCATGTTGTCAAGGAAGAAAATTGTGAATCAAGAAAATGTGAGTGCTAGTCAACAATGAGTGATGGGAGTGGATTGAGATGATTTGTATTAAGGAGATTGTATGTTTTATTTGTTTTGATATCTTTATAATCAAAGAGTTTGTGTTTTGGTCCATCTATACAAATAGGACTAGTGTTGGCCAACAAGATTTGTAAGTTTGCAAGCAAATTGTAATAGAAGTGCTAGAAATTGTAGGCTAAGGGTAATATCTCTACATCAAAATTATTGTTTTGTTAACTAATAATTATCCCTAGGGTTTCCCTTTGTGAATTATAGTGTAATACCATGGATAGGACTAGGCTCTCCTCACAAATTACCATAATAAAATATTTTCTTATTACCATTCATGTCATTGGTGTTCTCTTTGTGAGTTGTAATGTAAGACCATGGATAAGACCAAGACCTCATAAATTACCACATTATAAACATATTTTAAAATCATTATCATAGTTTTTTCAACCTCATTGGTGTTCCCTTTGTGAGTTATAGTGTAATACCATGGAGAGGACCATGCCCTCCTCACAGAATATTCCATTGCCCAGTTCATATTATAACTAGGTCACAAAAAAATTACATGATTCAAATTGAGATAAGTTATATTTGATTATGAGTTACATGTCATTAACATACTTCCCATATTTATTTAGTATGTTTTATGTGTAATTCATAATTCCTTCACTTTTATCTTCTTATTTTTTGATTTTATGTATTTTTACAACCATTTTATTAAATTTTTCACACTTCCCAGCTTGAATTAGTGTGATTAATTTGATTTCTACTTAAATTTTAATTTTATTTTCATACTTCCAAGCTTGATTTAGTATGATTTATTGACTTAATTATTTAATTTTTTTATACCATTTAGTTTTCATGTGTTATCCATTTTATTACATTTTTTTCATACTTCCCAATGTGATATAGTATTATTTTTATTTGTTTTAATTTGGTGTAAATATTGTACATGGTTTGAAAAGATTTTTTACCCTCTTTACCACTTTGGTTTATTATACTTATTCATCTTTTTTTTTTAAACATTTCACTATGAGGATCCTTCCTGAATAAGTTAGCAGATAATTGCAAATACATAAAATAAATTATGAAAATCAGTGATATATTAACTCAAATAAGCAGAATTGAATTACAATGGCTAAATCACTAAATTATTGGCCTCTTCAAGGAGGCAACCTCATTTGATCAATATTAATTCAATATAATTCATGGATTCCTTCATTGGGCCTCAACACTTACTTAAATACTAATTCTATTCTAATAACTATTTCTTCACATGCATGTGGGATAATACAAATCTGCTCTAGGGATGACTTAAAAAGCATATGCATCCATAAAAAATAATACACTACTAAGGAAAAAATAAAGGTATGATATGGGTTCCTATCATTCCTATCATGATATAATGTGTGTTATATTTGTTTTATTAATTATACTTCTCCAAATAATTTTTGCCTTTTTATTTTTAACCATTCATGTGTATCACATAATGCTTGAAAATAAAACATACATCACATATTTCCCATAAAATATACAACAAAAACAAAATACATGTGCTAGAAAGGATATATATTGATGAATTCACATCCAAATCCAAGTACAACTCATAAGATCAATGAATTGTCAACATCACTCTGTGTGTGTGTGTGTGTGTGTGTGTGTGTGTGTGTGTGTGTGTGTGTGTGTGTGTGTGTGTGTGTGTGTGTGTGTGTGATGTGTTTTATAAAATAAAAGTGCAAAATATAATAGTTATAGTGATAAAGATGTGATCTATCTTATCTATACTGTAGAGTATCCACACTACCCATTGATGCCTATGACTGACCATTTTGAATGGTGTATTGTAAAGAAGTAGTCTGGGATCTCAAGCCAACAAATTATCCATGTAGATTGGCCTCTTAGGTTTGTACCTATCCAAGCTAGATCATAGTCACCATGTGTATGGTTCACTCTATGCTAAGGCCTATCAAGCTCAAGCCTTTCTAGCTCCCACCAATGGTTGTAACCCATCACCTTGCACTTATAACTATTGCACAACCTCTCTCACCAATCTAAACTAGATCTCATAAGCTAGGGTACATATAAACATAGGATTATCCAAAGTGGTAAGGTCATATGATGACAACACCCCATCCAAAATGTCATGATGCACAACCATAATTAGGTCCTCCCATATGACCTCATCTATAGTAGGATATGTAAAAATAGAACCCAAATATACATCAGATCACATGTGTGTGTGTGTGTGTGTGTGTGTGTGTGTATATATATATATATATCTCAAACCATCTATTTTTCTTTCAATGATGTAACTAATGTTCTATATTTTAAAATGTCAATAAATTAAAACATTGCTCACTAGTATTGGTATCATAGAACATAGTATCACTATTTGCTCACCCATCAAACACCTCTTCCATCAATTGCCTTTACACCAATGCAAAGCCAAGAGTCACCACTTGACCCTGTCATGGTCATCTCTACAATGGCCTCTCTATAGACCAACTGTGTCTTAGAATTTTTATAAGCTCCCCTTACGTGACAAAAATCACTTGTGTCTCCTCACATTGATGGTGTTTCCATATCTAATTAACTCATGGTGGCCATTATCACCTCTATTATGGTCCCTATTGTGTTCCCTCATCCCCAACATCCACATCTATTGCATCATCTCTTCTATGCCTTTCTACCTCCTATTGTTGTGCTTGACTAGCCCATGGTCTAACTCACCAAGGCTTAATCATTGGTATCTCAACATGTAACCCTCTTCCTCCTCTCTCTCTCATCTCTTTATGATGTCATGCCCAATAAGTAAGCACTATTAGAGGAGTTACTATATGTGGAAGTCCTAGTTGTCTAGGTACACAACCACTAGATGAGGATCTACCCATAAAGTATAGTGGCCCATGATCTTAGCACGTATAAAACCTATAGTAATGGTATCCTAACACAGCCATATAGTAGTTATGTGAGTGTATGGTTACCACACTATCTTCCCTCATGTGACAATATACAAAGCTAAAACATGGGGCATGAGCGATGCTACATGATTTTTATTCCATCAAATGACCTAAGGTAACCTACCATCGATTGCATGGGGTAATCCAACTAGATGATACATAGGAAATATCTCATATATCCATACACTCAATAAAATAATAGGTCTCGTTATCTTTTATCCCAAGGATAACATCCCATACATCATGCATGAGTTAGACCCAAATAGTAGAACCAAGATCATATAACACTCCCTGATCTAAAATCAACTAGCACAAGGCTATTGCATACATTAGTACCTTATCATCTGACTTATGAAACAACACTCATGTTGTCAAAATCTCTATCATGGTCTTTTATATATCTAGAATGGCCACAAGATAAACATCAAACAAACTCACGCGTACATCAAAAAAACTCACATGTAACCTAGGATAGATCTTATCTAAGCCTGTAGCCCACTAAATTAAGGCTCATCTCTCATCCTTTAACTTTGGTGTATCATATATCATCAACATCCCATCTATCTGAAGTCAAAGTAATGCATGAATATCCTCCAAAGTGATCATCGCTTCTATAGTATCCCCCTCCACTTCCCATTAGAAAGTGTTGGTCAATCATTTCCCATGATCCTAGAAACATGACAATGAGATCAATACTCAACAGGATTTGTCTCATCTCCATAATACCTCTAAAGCCTAAGGCAACCATTTGAGCCTTATCCACATCTGAAAACTGCTCCAATAGATCTTGTAGCCAAGACGGATCCACTAGGCACCAAAATCTATGGTATTTCTATAAAATATCAAACAATAGAGAATGTATTACATCTCAATGTCATAATAATAAAATACATTCTTAAATATTCTATTTTTTTACAAACTAACTATTTCATTAGCTTGTTTGATCTACTTTTCTTATTTTTCTACACAATCAGCCTATTTAATACTAAATCAGCCCTTTCATAGTCTTGTCATACTACATCGGTCTACTAGTACATAGTCAACCTTTTTCTTTCAGACGTGATTAGCTTATTTGATACTAAATTGGCCTTTTTCTAGATTTAGTATACTATATCGGCCCTCTGATATGCAGTTGATCTCATTTAGTAAATTATGTCAACTACATAGTATAAATTACATTAGCTAGAGGGTATATTGGCCATCTTATTTCTAACTATATCAACCCACTACTATGTAGTCACCATCTCCAATGATACTATATTGGCCCACTGTTATGCATTCGGTCCCCTAGTTTTCTCTCACCTTACAAACTAAGTCGATAAGGTCAACTCTATTCTTAGTTTATAGTAAATTTTTTACCATTTACCATAAATGCCTTAGGCATTTATTGGTTTGATCTTTTCTTACCCATTACCCCGTTCTACCCCTAATTTACCTAAAAAATTCCTAAGGTCAATTTTGATGTCTAAATTTTGCCTACCATCAAATTTTCTTTATTTAGCTTAATATCAAATTAAAAATTCTCAAAAATTTGAAATTAATGCTTTATTACCTATATGACACTTGTTGTAGCCTCTATGCATCCTCCACATCATAGTTATTGTCTCCTTACCATGGTCACTTGCTAGGCTCAAACTAGGTCTCTCATATCAATATTTTCTTAGAATAGTAAAATAAAAAATGAATTGATTTTCATCTTATTTATATTTACCATTAAAAATTATTTACTTGAAAAATATTTATCATCGGATTCTATTTTTCAACCATATTTTTGTTTCTACTAGATATTTTTCTAACCCATGAGATGTTTTGAGATCATGACACCATAAAAAATCTTTTCACATATTACATGTATATTTTACAAAAAATTCAAATTTCACTATTTTTTATAGGTTCACCTAATGTTCCTTACATTAAACACATTCACATTTCTCTCACTTTATTCCTTATATATATAACTAAGGTAAGTAAAGGTATGTATTTTTCAATTCTATCCTTTCATTTATCTTACTCACTTTTTACTACAATTATTTAACTTCAGCATTGTGTGTTTTTATGTTCTTTTCTCAACGCACCATCCATGGTTACACCTACATTACACATAATGATATTCAAGTGGGGGCATATAGATAGACATAATATTTTCAAACTTTATCAATTATTGATACTTTCTCTCTCACAAGAACCCATCGAATCTCAATCTCTCTAAGTGCATGCCTTAAAGGGTGCACCAAAAAAGGGGTTAGTAGACCATTGGTTCTTCACAAGATTATAATCCCCTATATCACCACTTTATATCTACACAACCATCTCCTATATAGTTACCTAACATTTACCTCATTCCTTACACACTCCTATAAATAATTCATTGCCTTAATTAGCCCTTACTCAAGATAAAACCCCTTTTTGACATTTATCGAATAATGTTAGCCTAGGCTGACCTTGTATTCAAATTAATATCAACACATTATTGGTCTATATCAGCCTTGGATGACCCATACTAGGACATAACTTAATTTTATAAATTAATGATACAAGTTCAAATTGGATCTAACTTAACTTTTTTATACTAGTTTTTGGCAAATGTCTGGTACAAGTTTTTTGATAGTCTTCTGATGCTCTGCAAATAGTCTTTTGTAATTGATAAAATGGAGATGGGCCCCAATTTTGAATGGTTATTTAAAGGTTTTTTTAATTATCTCTAGTCACCAATGTAATCTGAATGAGTACCACTCTCTAAAAAAAATCTGGCCATGGATTTACCCCTAAATGATAGCTCTTTTTTTTCCTCATGGGTGGGGACTACTCAATCAAGATGGGGTTATTGCCCTTTTCATTGGTATGTCCTCCCAATGGGATAGCTACTTCAGGGTTATTTTGGTACTCCTCATAATGAGTTTTATGGATTTTTCCCAAGCACTTCCCATAATTATGTGGATAGTTTTTTACCCTGATCTAAAAAAAACTACATTATAGCCAAGCAGAAGAACTATTAATACTCGTAGTGATGGTGGCCTATTTCCAAAATGAACCTAAAAATATGGACTATGTCATAGAGGGGTTGTAAAATTATCTCTTACCACTTTTTGATCACTAGGGTCCTATTATGACAAGGTAAGATCATACAATGGGTAGCAGAAAAAAAATTCAGCCCTGAAAAGTGCTATGTTACCAAATGTGAGGATACTTCCTAAAAAAATTATCAGATAATTATCAATACATGAAATAAATTATTAAAATAAATAATATATTAACTCAAATAATTATAATTGAATTACAATGTTTGAATCAAAAAATCATTAGCCTCTTTGAGGGGGCAACTTCCTTTAAGCAAGTTTAATTCAATACAATTTGTGGATGCCTTCATTGTGCCTCAACACTTACTTAAAAACTACTTCTATTATAACAACTATTTCTTCCCATGCATGTGGGATAACACAAATGTAATCTAAGGATGAATTATAGAGCATATGCATCCATAACAACTACTACATTAATAAGGTGAAGAGAAAGGGAGGACACAGGTTCCTAAATTTACATCGTGATATAATGTGTGTTACATTTTTTTAATTAATTATACTTTTCCAAATCATTTTTGCCTTTTTATTTTTAACCATTCATGTGTATCACATAATTATAAAAAATAAAACATACATTAGATATTTCCCATGACATATACAACCAAAAAAAAATGCATGTGTTAGAAAGGAAATATATCCATGCATCCACATCCAAATCCAAGAACAACTCATAAGATCAATGGACTGTCAACATCACTATATAAATATATATATCATGTGTTTTATATAATACAAGTACAAAATATAATAGCTACAACACTAACGTTGTGATCCATCTTATCCATACTATGGACTAGCCACACTACCCATCTATGCCTATGACTGACCCTTTTAAATGGTGTATTGTAAAGAGGCAATCTGGGATCTCAAGCTAGCAACTTATCCCTATAGATTAGAATCATGGGTCTATACTTACTCAAGTTAGATCATAGTCATCATGTGTATGGTTCACTCCTGTACTAAGGCCTATCAAGCTTGAGCCTTTCTAGCTCCCACCCCTACCAATGGTTGTAACCCAACACCTTGTACCTATAGTTGTCACATAGCCTCTCCCACCAATCTAAATTAGATCACATGATCTAGGGTAGATGGAACCATAGGATCATCCAAAGTGGTAGGGTCATATGATGACAACACCCTATCCAAAATGTCATGATGCACAACCATAATCAGGGCCTCTCATATGACCTCCTCTATAATAGGATATATAAAACTAGAAACTAAATATACATTAGATTGCATGTATATATATCTCAAACCATCTATTTATCTTCAATGATGCAACTAGTGTTCTATATTAAAAAATGTCAAATAAATTAAAACATTTCTCACCAATGTTGGTATCATCAACCATAGTATCACCATTTGATTGCCCATCGAGCACCTCCTCCATCAACTACCTCTGCACCAATGCAAAACCAAGAGTCACCACTTGAGCCTATCATGGTCATCTCCATAGTGGCCTATATATAGACCAATTTTGTCCTAGAACTATTGTAAGATCCCCTTCTTTGATAACTGGCACCTGTATCTCCTCACATCGATAGTGTCCCCATTTTTAATGAGTTTGTGGTGGCTGTTATCACCTCTATTATGGTTCCTATTATGTTCCCTCATCCCCAAAATCTATTACATAATATCTTCTAGGCATTACTGCATCCTATTATTGTGCTTGACCATCCCATGGTTTAACTCACCAAAGCCTAATCATTGGTATCTCAACATGTAACCCTCTTCTTCCTCTCCCTCTCATCTCTCTAGCATGTCATGCCCAATAAGTAAGCACTATTAAATGAGCTACTAGATGTGGAAGTCTTAGTTGTCTGGGTACATAGCCACTAGATGAGGCTCCACCCACAAAGTGTAGTGGGCCATGATCTACACACATACAAAACCTATAACAATGGTATCCTAACTTGGCCATATAGTAACTATGTGAGTATATGGCTGCCACACTATCTACCCTCATGTGACATTTTGTAAAGCTAGAACATGGAGCATGACTGATGCTACATGATTCTTCCTCTATCAAATGACCTAAGGTAACCTATCATTGACTGCATAGGGTAATCTAACTAGATGATACATAGGAAATCTCTCATATATCCATATACTCAATAGAATAATAAGTCTCATCATCTTCTATCGTAAGGATAGCATCCCATACATCATGCATGAGTTAGACATAAATGATATAACCAAGATCATATAACACTTCCTAATCCAAAATCAACTAACACAATGATATTGCATACATTAGTACCTTATCATTTGACTTATGACATAATACTCATGATGTCACAAGCCCTATCATAGCCTTTTGGATATCTAGAATGTCCATGAGAGAAACATTGAAAAAACTCATGTGTAACCTAAGATAGATCCTATCTAAGCCTATATCCCACTGAACTAATGCTCATCTCTCATCCTTTGACTCTGGTGTATCATAAATCATCAACATCCCATCTATCAGAAGTCTAAGTAATACATGGACATCCTCCAAGGTGATC
Source organism: Torreya grandis (assembly GCA_037957365.1). Taxonomy (NCBI): domain Eukaryota; kingdom Viridiplantae; phylum Streptophyta; class Pinopsida; order Cupressales; family Taxaceae; genus Torreya; species Torreya grandis. Next base: position 2,192,622 of record JARHVA010000639.1, on the reverse strand, counting down.
ACCACCTCTATGGGATCCCCCTCTACTTCCCATCAGAAAGTGTTGGTCAATCATTCCCATGCTCTTAGGAACATGACAACAAGATCAACACTCAATGAGATCTATCCCATCTCTATAATACCTCCAAATCCTAAGGTGACTAGTTGAGCCCTATCTATGTCTAAAAACTGCTCTAATAGATCTGGTAGCTAAGACAGATCCACTAGGCACCAAAATCTCTGGTGTTTTTATAAAATATCAAACAATAGAGAATGTATTACATCTTGATGTCATAATAATAAAATACATTCTTAAATATTCTAAATTTTTTACAAATTAACTACTTCATTAGTTTGTTTGATCTAGTTTTCATATTTTTCTACACAATCAGTGCATTTAATACTAAACCAGCCTTATCATAGTCTTATCATACTACATCAGTCTACTAATACATAGTCGACCTTTTTCTTTCAAACATGATTAGCCTGTTTAATACTAAATTAGGCATTTTAAAGCTTTAGCATACTATATTGGCCCTCTGGTATATAGTTGACCTCATTTAGTAAACTATGTCAACCACATAGTACAAATTGCATTGGCTAGAGGGTATATTATTCATCTTATTATTTCTAACTATATATCCCATTGCTATGTAGTTGACTATCTCCAATGATACTATATTAGCCCATTATTATGTGATCGACCCCTTAGTTTTCTCTTGCCTTACAAACTAAGCCGACAAGGTCAACTATATTCTTAGTTTGCAATAACTTTTTGACTATTTACCATAAATGCCTTAGGCATTTATTGGTATGATATTTTCCTACCCATTACCCCATTCTACCCCTAGTTTACCTAAAAAATTCCTAAGGTCAGTTTTGATGTCTAGATTTTGCCTACTATCAAATTTTCTATATTTAGCTTACTTTTAAATTAAAATTTCTCAAAAAATTTAAATTAATGATTTATTACCTATGTGACACCCATTGTAGCCACTATGTATCTTCAACATCATAGTTGTCATCTCCTCACCATGGTCGTTTTCTAGGCTCAAATTGAGTCTCTCAGATCAATATTGTCTCAGAATAGTAAAATAAAAGATGAATTGATTTTCATCCTATTTATATTTACTATTGAAAATTATTTACTTGACAAATATTTATCATCTGATTCCATTTTTCAGCCATATCTTTGTTTCTACTAGATCTTTTTCTAACCCATGAGATGTTGTGGGATCATGACACTGTAAAGAATCTTTTCAAATATTATATGTTATTTTGCAAAAAAATCAAATTTTCACTATTTTTTATAGGCTAACCGAATGTTCCCTACATTAAAAACCTTATTATCTATCTCACTTCATTCTTTATGTATAGTACTAAGGTAAGTAAAGGTATGTGTTTTTCAATTCTATCCTTTCATTTATCTTATTCACTTTTTACTACAATTATTTAACTTCAGCATTGTGTGCTATTATGTTCTTTTCTTCAAGCACCATCCATGGTTACACTTTCATTACACGTGATGAGATTTGAGTGGAAGCATATGTATACACATAATATTTCAAAAATTTTCAATTACTGATACTTTCTCTCTTGTGGGAACCCGTCGAGTCTCAATCTCTCTGAGTGCATACCTTAAAGGGTGTACCAAGAAATGGGTGGGTACACCATTGGTGATTTTCAAGATTATTGTCCCCTGTATCACCACTTTCTATCTACACAACCATCTCCTATACACTTACCTAATATTTGCCTCCTTCTTTACACACTCTTATAAATAATTCATTGCCTTAATTAGTCCCTACCTAAGACAAAACCCATTTTTGACATTTATCAAATAATGTCGACCTAGGCCAACCCTGTATTCAAATTAATATCAACACATCATGGGTCTAGATCAGCCTTGGCTAACCCAGACTATGACCTAAATTATTTTTATCAATTAATGATACAAAGTCAAATTGGGCTGACTTGTTAGCTAAACTTTCATAAATGTTTAAGGTTAGATTCATCTATATATACACATCAATTTCCACTATTTATTAGAAAGAGCAAAAGAAGAACATTATATTATGTATATGCTTCTCCACCATTCTATTTTAGGAGTATTGCTTATGGTTCCAATACTACACTTGGAGATATGGATCTTATCTTGTGGAGAAATCTTTTGGATACATAGAGAATTTGTGTAGCTTAGGGATGACTTATCCTTGTTATCCTTACATACCACAATAACCTCTTGTGAATCACCTTGGCCAATGGAAAGATTGAGGCTCAATGAGTTCATTTTCAAAGGTAAAAATTCCTAACTTTGTTCTTCTTTCGTTAAAGTAGATATATTTGCCTTTTTACTTCTCTCCCATGCATTAGGATTTATTATACATTGGCTTAAGTATAGATCTTCTATGTATGTTTAATTTTCATGTTTATTACCCCCACTTTGTGCCACAAGCTTTGGTGAGCACTAGATTATATTTTAGTTTACTTTGCATATTCTTTGTGAATATGAAAACATAGGACCTAGCTAGGGTTATTACATGGTGTTGCTTGACTAAAGGCTTTGGAACCCTCTCTAGTGATGTTTTTGTGATAAGATACCCATTGGTTAATTCTAGTAGATCCATCTTGGTCATGACCTTGAATGTCTAAATGTATCAACACGTAGGAGTGTAAGTGTAATTTATTTTCTCTAATCTAGGATTGATTTGTAGGTCGGCTACATTTTCCCTTATATACATTGGGTTCTATGTATAAAATAACATATATATACCTTGTAATTATTATTGAAACTTATCATTCCTAGTGAATAGGAAGACTTAGACAAGGAAGAGGATTTATTCATGGAGTTTGAGTTTGATAAAGATGGGAAGGACCAGATTGAAGGCACTAGAGTAGAATTTTCATAGGAGGATTCTAAAGTGAGAGGAATGGACATGGGGGTTTTTGAATATGTGTCACTGATTGCAAGTAGGGGTTGGGGGATTATAAATCCCAAGACCAAGGAAGAAATTGAGAAATCACTTGATAAGTTATTTACTGAGGTATTTATTCATAAATTGTTGTGCAATGAAATTGTGGATGAATTTGAAAAACATAAAGGGTTTTTGGTTCAAGGGATGGTAGACATGAAGTTTGGCAAGGAACATGTAGGTATATATGAGCTCACTCCCCAAGGTAACAACACCACTCATAGAGATGGAGTGGAGGATAATATCAAGGAGTTTGAGAAGGATAAGGAGGAACCCAAGCTTACCAAAATGAAACATAAGAGGTAGGGTGAGGAAAAAGACCAAACTATTGGTAACCATACCAAAGGGATGATTAATAAAGGGGAAAGCAACGAGACCAAGAAATTAGTCTAATATTTCAAATCTGAATAGTTGGTCCTTTTCTGCCTTTTTTTGTCAAGCTTGGGGCTTTTTTTGAAACTTGGTGTCTTTTAGGAAACAAGAGGTTTTTCCTATCAGGTTCTTATTTTATCATTTTTTGTTATGATGTTGTATCATTTAATATTTAGTTCTTATGTTTGGTATTTTTCACCCAAGTACATCTTCTATCAGAGGCATGTCTTCAAGTTCAAAAGGGTTATTAGTAGGTTATGCATGCAAAATGGTTGAACCTTGTAATTATTATTGAACCTTCATATAAAAGAGTAAACAAATAAATGTAAATACTCTGATATTTAGTACATTCAATGTTTTAGTTTTTTTCATATGCAGACAACTACCTATGTACAGAAATGACATTTATATATGTAGGAGGCCATCTGCATATGCAGACGACTACCTATACATGCAGTTGGTCACCTTCAACTACAGATGATCACCTACATATCCAAGCAACCATTTGCATATGTAGTTGGTGGTCTACATATATATTTGGTCATTTTCATATGTGGATGGATTTTTGTGTTTAAGATAAATAATGTTAATAAAAAAGTAAAAATAAATAATAATAAATCATTTGATATTTAGTACCTATGTTTGGTGTCTAGCTAAAATAAGATAATAGGTTAATTAGATTTTTTATTTTCCCACCTTCTTAACATTAATTGTTGAAGCCATCGAAGCATGCAATATAGATACTTGATAGCAAATACCAATACTTGATATTAAATTTATATGCTTAACAAAAAATGTTGACGTTTGCTAGTGAATGCAGATGATTTAATGTCGTCACTTATCAAATATGATTTGGGAATAAAAAATCAACCTTACCCACTAGTGAAGAGAAAAATAGAGTGTTTAATATAGTATATATAGTGGAAAATGCTCCAAAATTGAATTTTGAGGTAAAAGTGAAATACATGTATACAAAGAAATTTGTTTTAAAAAGTAAGTGAGCTAACCCTCAAACTTAACTTATATTTAAAAATTTAGGTGATTCCCCATTATTGACTAAACCACAAAATTTCCAAATGTTGATTTCTAAAACTATAATATTAGTGAATTAAAAAAAATCCATTAAAAAAATCCAAATGCATTATAATGTGTACACATTACTATGCCAATCAACTTTATATGTGTATCTTTTGACATATATGTGTTTCTATGCAAGTAAAAACTTTAAATAGATAATCAAACATTGACTATTTGCATAATCATTGACCCTTGATAGGTATAATAGATTAAAAGGTGAAAAAAACCTTTGATCAAACCAATTCAAGAATTTAAGGAGATATGGACTAATAACTAGTGTTAGAGTCACCCTGACCCACTGGGAAGGAGCTACTATAGAGGGAAAGTTGGTGAATGTTAGATTTCATAATATCTAGTGTAAAATGGGACTTTAAATACTTGCATGTATACATACTATGCCATAAGATCATAATGGAGAAAGAATTAAGAGATGAGGATTTGGTAAGGGGAAGGGAAAATGTGGCAATGTTCCAAGATAAAATAAAAAATAAACATGGGTACACATATTAACATAAAATATGGTAGAGAGGAAGAAACAAAAAGAACCAAAGTATGAGTAGTTTTTAGTGCACGAAGATGGAAACATTAAGTGACAAAGCAATAATTAAATGTGAATAAATTTTAGAAAGTGCATGATCTAGGGGAGCATCAAAGTGTGAGCATAAATGAATGGATATTTTTGAGATAAAAAGATGATCTCGAAGGCAAATAAATGTTGAGCCCAAGCATGGACTTGTGATTGCATTCAAAAAGAAGAGATGCTTAGAATAAATATCTAATTAAAATTAATTTTAGTAGCCTTCAACATAATGTTTAAAATATATGGTTAGCTTGTAATTAGATTAATCTCACATTGATAATATTTATAAGAAAAAAGAGACTAGAGGATAAGAAGTGAAACTCAAAGTGGTGAATTACATTCACCTTTTCTTTCAAGATATTAATATCTTCTAAAATATTATTTGAGAAACATTATCTATTTATTTTTTATGAACATAACATATATTTGATTTAAATTAATTTTTGAAAAAAATAAAATGATAATCATGTTTGATGTGTAGTTCAACATTAGATGACACAAAGAGTAACCCATAAACTATTAAAGGTTAGATATATATGTGTTTCTATTATGTGTGTGTGTGTGGATACATACATGTTTATATATGATTTTATGATTACATGAAGCAACACGTTGATCAACACCAAACATAATTTAAAAAAAAATAGGAGATCTTGAATCTTTGTAGTCTCCAATCATAAGAATTTTTTATTGAAGCAAAATGGTCAAAAATTTAAGTCATTGCATACTAAGTTGTAGTAGATTTTACATTGAAATTGGGTATGCATGTTATTTTTCAAATTAAATAGCCATTCTAGATGAATAAAAACTCAATTTCTTGAATCTAAAGGTGTTTTTGAAATTTATACAAGGAATTTGCATACTAAAAAAAAATGTGCTCAATTAGATGCATTTACCACAAGGTGGGGCATCTTTGTAGAATCAATCATCCATGATATCTTAGTTGTCTCTCTCCATGTTTTGAGGATAAAGAATATCTAGCGAAGGTGACTTGTAATGAACTTATTTTTATATATAATCAATTATCCTAGGTAAAATTGAAAGGTTGTAACCCATAACATTAATACATCTTTAGCATATATATGTAATAACTACATATATTTCTTGAACTTTGACATTATATTGTACATCTCTATTTTTTAAAATATAGTATAACATATTTCCATATATACATTTTCTTTTTTTGTGCCATAGAGTTACATGTCCATGATTAAAGTGTTAAGAGATAGTGGGCATCTAGATTTGGGCTTTCATGATATATAATGTATTTGGGCATATGGTTGGAGGGTATCAAGGCATTTTTTTAGGATGTTTAAATAGTAATAAGTAAGAAATTTAGGTGTTAAAGATGTTTAAACAGTAATAAGTCTTACTTGTAAGTGATGCTTAGAAATAACATTAATGAATGAATAAATAGTAGCATTAGGTTGTAGTTAAGAAGCTAAGAAAGGAACAAAAAATTAGTGTATAAAGGAATTCATATGTGTTTTTTGCTTTAATTTATTCCTCGCTTTTAAAAAAAATGTCACCCATGACTAGACAAACTTGATTGATTTTGAGGGTGGGACCCAAAAAAACTTGATTCCACTTATCTTCCATTGTTCCTTTATAACCATAAAAAACATTTTCTAATGTTTATATTTTGTCTCTTTTGAGACTTCTATCCCCACATACATTATCTACATCATTCTACGCCCCCCACAATATAAGACAAGTCAAATCAAGCAAATTTTGGGTCCCACGCTCAAAATCAATAAAGTTTATCTAATCATGGGTTGATGGATTTCATTCAAAAGTGAGGAAGAATTTAAAGTGCAAAATTCTAGAATAATTATAAGTGTTGAGAGAGGGAAAAAGGGAATGAATTGAAAAAAAATCATTAAAGACAAGGTACATATACTATCCCCAATGAACCAAATGTGATAGATAATGATGAAATGGATAATGATGAAATCAATAATGATGATGAATGTTTAAGAAAATGTCCAAATTATGTTTCAAGTCCACATTCAATGTATGAATTTTTTAAATTTGTTGATGATGAATCTATGGATGATGATTTACCTCCTAATAATGAACAAAATTACATGGAAACACATAATCATGAAATTAACAATGAATAAAATTATATTGAAACACTCAAAAGTGAAAGTAATAATGAAATAAATTATACGTGCCCAAAAAAAAATGAAAAAAATAGTAGTGAAAATAACAATATGGGAACACTAAAACTACAAATTGTATCGATAGTAACACCTTTAAGGATTTTATGAAGAAGGCCCATATACTTAGTTGAAGTTGATGAGAACATTTTGAAACCAATGCCTGAGAAAATGTCTGACCACCATTCAAGAATAATCCCTTTTAATAATAAAATTATAATTAAATATGTCAATTATTTGTTTCATTGATGAAATTAGTTAAGATTAGACCTAAAATGTATGCTGTAGGATTAAGAACATGTAATATCTAAGGTAAAAAAAAACAATTGTTGAAAATATATATGATGCATATCATATTGTAGGTGTGAAAATATGATCCAAAGATAGTAATGTTGCCTAATGCATAAATAAAAATTGTATACTAAGTGGTAAAATAGGAAAAAAATGATTGATTGTAAAAAAAAACAAAGCACTAAATATAAATAAAAAAATAACAATGAAAGTAATTGGAATACATAAAAGACTTGATGATGCCGATAATAATGAGCTCTAGGCATTCTCTAGTATAATTCCATGAAAATACAAAGCTATAGTTGATGCTCTCAAATATTTACTTACATAATTTTGGAAAGACAACACAAGGGTTTCACCTAATACAAGAGATGTAATGAAAATAAGAGTTGGTTCTTGTAATCCTGAACCGCATCCAAAACATTTATTGGATATGACACAAATGCAATTGTACTTTAAGTTGTTACATAAATATCCACAAATTTCTGTTAGTCAAAGTATTTTTAAGATGTATGTGTTCCTTTATAACAAAAAAATGCTTTCCAATGTTTATATTTTGTCTTTTTGGAGACTTTTGTCCCCACTTACGTTTTATGCATCATTATGTGCTCTAATAGTCGAATAAAGTTTTTTTTAGGTCCTCACCCTCAAAATCGAATAAATTTTTTCTCATTATGGGTGATGTATTTATCTCAAAAGTGAGGAATAAGTCAAAATGCAAAACTTTGAAATGATTATAAGTGTTGAAAGAGAACAAACGCAAAAAATTTATTCGAGACAAGGTATACATACTACCCAATTAACCAAAAGTGATAGATAATGATGAAATGGATAATAATGAAATGAATAATGATGATGAATGTTTACCAAAAATTTCAAATTATGTTCCAATTCCACATTCAAATAATGAAGTTTTTAATTTTGTTGATAATGAATCTATGCATGATGATTTACCCCTAACAATGAAGAATATTACATGGAAACACAGAATCATGAAATTAACAATGAATAAACTTATATTAAAACACTCAATAGTGAAAGTAACAATGAACTAAACTCTACATGCCCAATAAAAAATGACAAATCAGTAGTGAAGATAACAATATGGAAACATCGAAACAATAAATTGAAATGAATAATGATGATGAATGTTTACCATAAATTCCAAATTATGTTCCAATTCCACATTCAAATAATGAATTTTATAATTTTGTTGATAATGAATCTATGGATGATGATTTACCCCTAACAATGAAGAATATTACATGGAAACACAGAATCATGAAATTAACAATGAATAAAATTATATTAAAACACTCAATAGTGAAAGTAACAATGAATTAAACTCTATATGCCCAATAAAAAATGAAAAATCAGTAGTGAAGATAACAATAGGGAAACATCGAAACAATAAATTGTATTAATAGTAACACTTCTTAAGATTTTACGTAGAAGGCCTATGTACTTAGTAGAAGTTGATGAAAATAATTTGAAACCAATCCCTGAGAAAATGTTTAACCACCATTTAATAAGAATAACTAAATTTTTTTGGGATAATTACTTTGAATAATTAAATGATAATGAAAGATGTCAATTTTTTGTTTCATTGATGAAATTGGTTAATATGAGACCTATAATGTATGCCCTAGGACTAAGAACATCTAATACCAGTGGTGAAAATAAGAAAAATATTTAAAATCTATATGATGCAAACCATACTACAGGTGTGAAAAGATTATCCAAAGATAGTAAAGCTACCTAATGCATACTTACAACTTGTATAGTAAGTGGTCAAACAAGAAAGAAATGATTGAATATAAAAATAAGCAAAACATTGAATATAAACATAAAAATAATAATGAAAGTAACTAGGATATGTTAAATAATTATTGATGTTGATAACAATGAGCTATAGGCATTTTCTAGTATAATTCCATGAAAAGACAAGGTTATAGCTTATACTCTTAAAGATTTACTTGCACAATTTTGGAAAGACAACACAAGGGTTTTGCCTAATACAAGAGATGTAGTGAAAAGAAGAGTTGGTTCTCGTGACCATAAACCACATCCAAAACATTTCTTGTAGATGACACAAACACAATTTTACTTTAATTTTTTTACATAAATATCCACAAATTTATATTATTCAAAGGATTTTTGAGATGTGCGTGTTCCTTTATAACCAAACAAAACACTTTTCAGCATTTATATTTTGTCTCTTTTGAGACTTCTGTCCCCACTTACATTCTCTACATCATTCTACAACCCCCACAATGGAATACAAGTGGGATCAAGTTTTTTTTTGGATCCCCACCTTCAAAGTAATAATTTTTTTCTAGTCATGGGTGACATATTTCATTTAAAAGTGAGGAAGAAGTTAAAGTACAAAAATCTGGAATAATTATAAGTATTGAAAGAGGAACAAAGGGACTGAATAAAAATATTTCGTTCAAGACAAGGTATATATACTATCCCCAATGAACCAAATGTTTATCAAAAATTCCAAATTATGTTTCAAGTATACATTCAAAGTATGAAGTTTTTAATTTTTTTGATGAGGAATCTATGAATGATGATTTACCCCCTAATGATGATTGAAATTACATGTAAACATAGAATCGTTAAATTAATAATGAATAAAATTATATTGAAATACTTAATAGTGAAAATAAAAATGAATTAAACTATAAGTTCCCAATAGAAAATGAAAAAAGTAGTAGAGAAGATAAAAATATGGAAACACCAAAACAAAAAAAATATCAATAGTAACACTTCATAGGATTTTATACAGAAGGCCCATGTATTTAGTTTATGTTGATGAAAATATTTTGAAACCAACACCTGAGAAAATGTCTAACCGCCATTCAAAAATAATAGCTAAAAAATTTTGAGATAATTAATTTGAAGAATTAAATGATAATGAAAGATGTCAATTGTTTGTTTCATTGATGAAATTGGTTAAGATGAGACCTAAAATGTACACCCTAGTACTAAGAACATCTAATATCGATGGTGAAAACAAGGTAATTTTCAAAAATCTAAATGATGTGTACCATATTATAGGTGTGAAAAGACACTCCAAAGATAGTATCATTTCCTGACGCATAATTATAACTTATATAGTAAGTGATAAAGCAAGGAAAAAATATTGATTATAAAAATAAGCAAAGCACTGAGTATAAATAAAAAAATAATAATGAAAGCAATTGGGACATGTAAAAGACTTGATGATATTGATAAAAATGAGCTCTTGGCATTCTCTTGTATAATTACTTGAAAATACAAGGTTATAGTCGATGCTCTCAAAGATTTAATTATATAATTTTGGAAAGACAACACAAGGGTTTCACCCAATACAAGAGATGTAGTGAAAAGAATAGTTGGTTTTCATAACCATGAACCGTATCTAAAACATTTCATAGATATGACACAAACCTAATTGTACTCTAATTTTTCACATATATATCCAAAAAAAAAAATTATTCAAAGGAGTTTTGAGATGGCCAAACCCTTATATGTCAAAATAAATAACACATGCACTACTTGTTATTATAAGCAACATGTATAATTCTCAATGCATTATGATATTTTTCATTATGTACCTTATACTCTACATTTTGAGAACATTTTATAGGAGTGTGGCATGGAAGTTCCATCAAAATAAGCAAGATAATTTATTCCAACCATTTTTTTTGAAAGACTAGATGGATAATTTTTTTTATAACAAAGCATGTTTGGATGAAACTTGGTGGATTACCAAAATTGAAAAAATGTATCCATGAGGAGAGTACAAGTAGAATTGGACAAGAATTAGTTAGATTTATAAAATTCAAATAAGTGACATATCAATTAAAAAATGGTAAGGAATCTAAATAGTGTGAGATTGTTACAAAACAAATACATGTTTAAGAATTTATGGTCAAATTCAGGAAGAATTTTTTTTATGAGTATGAAAGGCATAAAAACAAATTTAAATGGTTAGATGAATAATTAGAGTTAAGAAAAGACACATTCCCACTTGGTTATATTGTTTCAATAGTCAAAATTGTTAAGAATTACACATTCAAACCATAAATGGAAGTTTAGTCACATAACTGCAACTCAATATAATTTACATATTCATGCATATAACATTCATGCATGTCCCTGATAGTATAGAGCAAGATCAAAAAATATTAATGGAGTGCCATTTCTATGTCATTTATGATCGATAAAATTATACAAAGTATGTGCATGAATGTTTTGAGATGTTCTATGGAAATTTGATTGAGAAGAACATTACTTTTAATCAACATTATATTTGGTCAGACAATTACACATTATAATTTAATAATGCACGAATGTTTTATTAGTTAAGAAAGATGCATGCTATCAATAGCATAGAACATATTTGAATTTTCACTAAGGCTACCCATGGAAAAAGGGAGCATGACAGTGTTGGAGCATGTGTGGAAAGATCCCTTGTAAGAGAAGAGTTGAAGTTTGAAGACGACATTGATTTGAATGATGCAAAAACCATTGTTGAATAGTTTAACAAAAGAAGGATTATGTTTCTCAAGAAAAATCTAGTGTTTGTAGTTGTTTTTGGTTGATAGAGGAAGAATAATTGTCAAGGTATGAGGAATTTATGAATTTAACAGGATCAAGTGAGCTCCACTCATTGTATAACTCAAATGCAAGTTCTTGGATGGTTCATACAAGGTACATGGCATGTTTTTATTCTAAATGTGTGGACGTTGTTTGGAATGAGTGTGAGTGACAAGAATGGGTGGATGGATGGAGTTGTAGACCTCTAATTATAATCGACACATAATAGGTTCTATTATATTTATAACTTATAGATATGACATCATCAATTGAATTTGACCATGTATATGATCTAGGGCAACCAGGTCTAAGGTTAATCATTATATACTAAATTCTCATTATCTTTCAACATTATTATAATTAAAATAATGTTTTATTTTATGATGTAAGGCATGTTTTTGAAATTATTGAAGATGAGGACAATAAATAAGGAATATTTTACTAGTTATTCTATTATGTAGAGCAAAAAATAAATTGACTTCCTCAGTTATAAATGGGGAAAACATCGATTATCCCACTAGATCTGTGGTAGTTACTAGAACTTAGATTCAACAATATCTTATAAAAAATTCAAATGCATAGTTGTTTGAAGGATATGAAATACATAGGAAGATACTAAATTATTCAAATTTTGTTCTTGAAACAAATATTCAATTGATTAAATATTAAGGGAGGCCATTAAATGAGAATCTATGGAAGGTTCATGAATCTTACCATGAATCAATTCTTACTACTATCAAGAGTAGCACATATCCTAATGGTTTGTTGGATTATAATTCAAAGGTATGTTGATTTATCAAATGTAAATGTATTTATTTTTATCAAATTTTATTGATTTTGTAGATCGTAAATATAAATATAAATTTAATTACTTACTAACATTTTTTTTTAGGTTAGTGGTGTCAAATAAACTTTCACCTTCATATAGTTAGCATTGTTAGTAAATAATTTCATATTCTTGAAGGTAAAGAAGCACGTACTCAAGGTTAAAATGGATATTCTATCTCCATATGGGGCATGGTTAGAGGTCAAGAACTTGATCCTATACATTATTTGTCATATTCGATGTGGTGGTAATGTTAGTTTTCAGCCATGAAGCACTGGGGGTGGAGATCTCAAACTAAGACTTTAATTTTGAGCTAAGAGAAGCACATACTTGAGTTTATAATGGGTACTATGTCTCCATATGAGGCATTGTTAGAAGCCAAGAAATTTATCCTAAACATTATTCTCCATATCTGATGTGGTGGTGGTGTTATTTTTTATCCATGAAGCACTGGGAATGGAGATCTCCAACTACAACTTTAACGTTGACAACATTTATTATCAGTGTTTCCATGTTCTTGAAAAACTATAAAAACTCGCCTCTAGGTGGATTCAGATCTTTTGGTCGTGGGAAAACATGTGATTTGCCTATCCACACATGTTGGAAGTTATGAATTTTCAAAGAGAGGTCCCAAAAGTGGAAACATTAGTTGGAGGACAAACATGTGTCTCTTGATTACATAAAAGTTACATTTTAGCACTGATTAGTGTACTATCTACCATATATTTGTATCTTATGTCAAATAATCATGATCTAGTATGAAATTAGAGGGCTTAGAGATGCACGTGAGGGTTCTTCCGATTCATCCAAGTGACTTATGGTTTTCATTTAATGCATGTCTGAAGTTGGTCCAAAAATAACTATTTTCTTATATTGGGAAACACATTATTAATGTTGGAACAAATACCCTATATTTAGATAGGCATGGTTAGAGGTGAATAAATTTTTCATAGATTTTATTCTCCACCCTTGATGTGGTGGTAGTGCTATTTTTCATCCAAAAAGCATTGGAGGTGGATATCTCAAACTGTAGCTTCAACTTTGACAACATTTGTTGTTAATGTTTTTACATTCTTGACCAGCTATAAAAACCCACCTTTGGGTGGATTCAAAGCTTGTGTTCATAGGAAAAATTTTTATTTTCCTATCAATATGTTTTATAAGTGTATTTTCAAGTGGAGGTCCCAGAAGTAGAAATGTCAATTGGAGGATAAACATGTGTCTCTTGACTACATAAAAGTTACATTTCAACATTGATTAATATACCATATGCTAGAGATTCATATATTATTTTATATCACCATGCCAAGGATTATATATGCATGTGAGGTTTTTTAGTGTTTTTCAAATGATTTATGATTTTCATTTTATAAATGTCTGAAGTTGGGCCAAAAAACAACTATTGTTTTGTATTAGGAAACATGTTTTTTAGGCCAGAATAGGTATTTCATCTCCAAATTTTTCATGTTAGTAGGCAAATAAATTGGTCATATATGTTATTCTCCACATCCAATGTGGTGTAGGTGACATTTTTTAGCCACAAATCAAAAAAGGTATAAATATTCAACTACAACTTCAAATTTGACATTTGTTGTCAATGTTTATGCATTCCTAACTAGCTATAAAAACTTGCCTCCATATGGATTTATATCTTCTGTTCATGGTAACACATGATTTTCCTATCCTTACATGTTGTAAATAGTGTTTTTTTTAAGGGGAGGTCCCAATAGCAGAAATGTCAGTTGGAGGACAAACACCTATCTTTTGAATGTATAAACATTGTATTTCAACATTGATTAGCATACCATCTACCACAAATTCATATATTATATTAGATCATCCTAATCAAATTTTAAATTATAGGGATTAGATATGAATTTCAAGGTTCTTTCATTTCATCCAAGTGAATTACAATTTTCATTTTATGTGTGTCTAAAGTTGGCCCAAAAATAACTATTTTCTTTTGTTGGTAAGCACATTCTTAAGGTCAGAATGGGTACACTATCTCCAAATTGGGAATTTTCAAAGGAAAATAATTTGGTCCTATATATTATTCACCACCCCCAATGTGGCAGTGGTGTCATTTTTCATCCACCAAGCATTGGAGGTGAATATCTTCAACTGTGGCTTCAACTTTGACAATATTTGTTGTCAGTGTTTATGCATTTCTAACCAGCTATAAAAACATACCTCTTGGTGGATTCAGAGCTTGTGGTTATGGAAAAATATGTGATTTTTATATCTAGACATTTTTTAAGTGGTTTATTTGTAATGGGAGGTCACATGAGTGGAAACTTAAGTTGGAAGATAAGCACTTGTCTCTTGACTCATAAAAGTTGCATTTCAACATTGATTAGTATATCGTCTACCATAGATGTATCTATTATTTAAAATCACCATGCTCTAGAGTGAAATTAGAGGTATTAGAGAGACATGTGAAGGTTCTTTTTATTCATCTAAGTTACTTGAAATTTTATTTTTATGAGCGTTTGAAGTTGGCTAACAAATTAACTATTTTCTTTTATTGAGAAGCATGTTCTTAAGGCTAGAAAAGTTACTTTATCTCCTAATGGGGCATTGTTGAATATAAATAACTTGGTCCTAGACATTATTTTCCACCCCAAATGTGGTTTTTATTCCATTTTTTAATCATGAAGCATCGGAAGTGGATATTTCCAACTATGGATTCAACTTTGACAACATCTATTGTTAGTGTTTCCATAAAATAAGAGGAGTTTGTTTTTGTCATTATTCCTGATAGGATCCATACCACTAATTCGTTAAATGGACATGTTACCAATGGAATTGTTACTTCCAAATCAACCAAAAATAATAGTTCTTGTAATAAGTTTAGTTCCTAATAGGTCTATATTTATTGATAAAATTGATTAAGATGATGCTTTATTTGGATCCAAAACTTAGTGTGCCACTTGATTTAATTGTTCAAACTTTACTTTCAAAGGAACATGGTGTTGAAAACCTATTACATATTTCAACCAACCCTATTAAAACTAAATCTAAAAATGTTTTGTACCTTGTTAGGCCTCAAGTTATTTTTATGTAACTGATATCTTCATAGATTCAACAAGATCTTAGGCAAAAACATCAAGACAAAGCTTGTGATTTTTGTTCTACATTGCATTATTATTTGTGAGATGTTTTTGTAAGAAGATAAGATACATTCAATGGTCAAAATTATATATTTTATCCCAACCCATAATATAAATGAAAATAAAAGTTCAAGGCAATGCTAAAAAGACCCAGACAATTGATGTTGGTCATATGTAACAATGTAGCTCTTCCTTATTATTTTTGCCTTAAACATATGAATTATCTTGCCTTTAGGCATATATATGTAAATAAAACCAAGGTGAGATGCAAATATATTTGAGTGACTAGACTTTAGAGATTATTGTAAATGTCAAACCCTATCAATTGATATTGTAATTATCAATTGTTTCCCTCTGTAACGTTAGACCATGTCATTTGTGTTTTGTATAAGATTACTTCAATTGAGTAATTAAATCCTACTTATATATTTGAGTATTTAGATGGAAAAAATGATAAACAACTGAATTTCATGCTTCTTTTTGGTAATTTTTATGGTGATTGTCATAAGACCAAGATTTTGTAACTTCAATAAGTGGTTATGACTCTATAAAAAAGGACATGTGATGTGTGTTTTGAAAAATTATGCATTGGTTATTTTGCTTTTAAATTTTATTAATCATACATAGTTTCTTACAAGTTATTGACTTATAATTAGTTGCAAGTTCACATTCATTTTATGCATTATGATGGAAGGATATGTTGTTTTTAAAAATTGTAATGGTAGCCTTATATATGTAATTACATATTCAAGTATACATAATTGTCATTTGTGGTGATATAACAAATGTTATAAAATACTTAATTATTCCATGTAATAATTAGTGTGTATATATTTAAATTTGATAAAGAGTCACAACTTCCTTCAGAAATTAGCAATTCTAAAAAACATCATGCTGATGAGATTGCTGAAAAACATTGTCAAGAAATATTGTTACACAATCCCTTGGCTATTATACTCAGTGACCTAAAAATTTATTCATAAATTGGTAATAATAAAAAAATGTTGAGTTGATAATATTATTGAAAAACAACATTAAAAAAATACTATGACAGAATCCCTTGGATATTGTAATTATTGATCATCTCGTGCAAAAAAAGGGATACTCAGAAGGAAAATCATAGTAATAATATTTAGTTGTAATCTAAGAATATCAATGGACTTGTTACACAAATTTGATGGCCTATTGAATTCGAATAAGATGATTTTTATGCCAATTTGTAGAATCATAAGATAATTAAAGCTAAATAGGATTTTTTTAGCACATCCAAACTTTTGAAAGGTCTACATTTACAATAACAAGTTCCATTAATAACAAAAAAAATAATAGTTTACACCTATTATCATACAAATACATTATCAAAATATAGGGAAATAAATAACAATAATATTATATGAATAAATCAGGTAAGGCTAGATAAAATAAGACATTGTTAAAATGCAAGGAAATAAATAACAACAATCTCGTATGAATAAATTAGGTTAAGGGATAAGACATAAAAGCATTCAAATTTCATAATGAGACTAATTAATTTCATATATTTTAAGAGGGATGAATAATGAATCCTTTCATTATTTATATTATGCATTATTTTTAACATCAAACTATTTATATTATGTGTTATTCTTAACAATGAATAGATGTAATGTTCTAGTCATGGCTCGAATGAAGTTTTTTTATTCATATATGCACAAGGCATATTTTTGTTCTAATTATGTTTTGAATGAAGTTTTTTAGTCATGATCATATATTAAAGGGAGTGAATACTCAGATTCTGAGAAGTCTCTAGATTTAAATATGACTATTTGTGAACAAAGCAAAGACCAAGAAGTTAAAACTAGGAGTGACAAAAGGAAATCCTTGATCTGGATGTGGGAAATTTCTAAGACAAATTTATTTTTGTGGAATAGGATATTGATTTACACAAAAGTTTTATGAAGTGGATAATGAGATTTTAAAGTAAAAAATAAATAAATTTTAAATGCCAACTAATTAGGGAAGTAGTCAAGGTAAAAGAGAAGGGGAGTGAATAGAGAGAATATAAAAACTCAATAGCAAGGTTACCCTATTGGAGGAGGAAAATTTTCATATGGAGGAGGAAAGAGATAAAAATAAGGAGAATATGAAGAAGCTTATCCAATTTAGTAGGATTTCCATCAAAAAATTTGTTGCTAGCATCCACATGATGAATGAATCCCTTGGGGGAAGGAGGAGGATCAAATTGGTAATAGAGCTAGCAAGAGATTGAAGTTGTAAAAAAAACCAAGAAAGTAACAGAAAAATATCAATCTAGAGAAGGCCAAGGACTTCATAAATTTCATATATGAAGAATGGAAGTTATCTAAAGTCTTATAAAATATTTATTATTATTAATTACTATTTATCTTTTTTTTAAATCATGTGATTGTTTGTTGCAGGATTGTTATGTTATCATCTGGTTAGGATTTGTTGAGAAATTTCTTATCTCGTTATGCTTATAGTATGGTTCTATAACACTCTTATCTTTTATTTTATTTTTTTTAGGGTTGAGTCCCTCTCCAAATCCTTTTTTAACAATAATACACACACACACACATGACTTGAGGTAGTAAAGCATGCATTTTGTTCTTTGTGACTTGGGGTAGTAAGACATGTATTTAGAGATAAGCGAGGCATATTTTCCATAGGATAGTAAGGCTTGTACTTAAATTTAAGAATAAGTAAGATTTACATTATAACATCTCTCCTATTGAAATATAAATATCTTGGTATTTGAGATATGGGGTGAACCACCCCTACCATCCAATGTGGGGTTAATTTTTTGAATGCTCCTATATGGGATTCATTTTTTGTTTTATAAGCACAATTGTATGCATCTTATAATGGGAGGTCAAGAGTGGTTAGAGTAACAAGGGAAACATAGTGACTAATACATGCCTTAAATATGTGATTTATATTAAAACTTACAACATTTATTATTTTAGAGATTTAAAATTAGGGTAATACAATATATGAAAGATGAAATGTAATAATAGAAGATTAGTGAATGTCAATCAATGCAAACTATGTTAAAAAAAAATATGATAAAAACCTTTTCTTTTAGAATTATTTGATCTCCTTAAATTTCCTTGTATTTGGTACTACTATTATAAATTTATCTCAATGTCATCAACCAACTGAGAATCAGAGGGGAACATACATATTCAAACTTGTAATAAATTTGTATTTTTTAAAGTCTAATGCATGAAGAATAAATAATGTGGAAAGATCATAAGAACCATGGTGCAAATAGATCCCATAAGCATGAACATAACTTGTTAGGGAATGCAACATCATCCAATGGTATACAATCTCAAATATTTTATAAAATAAGTAATATAAAAAAAATTCCCACCAAATAAGGTCATTGAAAGAGCCACCATTAACATATAGATAACAAGAATGAATCTAATCATTATAGATAATATATGTGTAAATCATGGAGGAAAATCATACTTGTAAAAATAATTTGTATGAAACTATTATTAATGTGATTTACAATTGTCAAATCTATTCAATTAAAGAGACTATATTGTGCATTTGAAACTAAAATTAGAACATATGTTACTAGTTAAAAATGTGAACATTAGAAAAGTGTAATCAATTTAAAAGTATGAGAGAAACATTTGAAGGAATATTCTATGAATAAAGTTAAATTTATGAGGATTTTTGAAATTGGATACATACCCAAGGGATTTTGATTTTCGTGGTGCCCTATGTTAAATAATTAATTTATCTTTGTTGCCTAGTAATCTTATTCTCTCTTAGGGTTAAATTATGAAAAGAGTGATTGTTACAGTAACTAAGAAATTGAAGTGATTATTTTTTATAGATTCATTTATCAGGCCATGTTACATTTTTTTCTTGCATTTTTTTCATATGTTAACTACACACAACTACACACACACACACACACACACACACACACACACACACACACACACACACACACACACACACACACATTATCAATTACTAATGCTCTTTATCTTACAAGAACCCATCGAGTCTCAATCTCTCTAAGTGCATGTTGTAAAGGGTGCACTAGGAAAGGGGTGGGTAGACCATTGGTGCTTCATAGGATTGTTTTCCCTTTTGCCACTCGATATTCACACACTTTTCTACTGAAAACCATTATCCTATGCTTTGCCTCCCATTTTACACATTTCTCTAGTTTTTTACCACCTTCACTATCCCTTTTCCTAAGTTAAACCCCTTTTTGATAGTTTACATGACTATGTTGGCCACATCAACCTTGTATTTTTATTGACAAAACTTATTAAGGACTAGATTGGCCCTTAACCAGCCTAGTTCATGACCTAGTTAGTTTTTGTCAATTACAATACTAGGTCAACCAATTCAACCTTGTGGGATAAAACTTTTGTAAGGGTTTAGGGTTAGATCCACCTACATAAACACAATAATTTCACCATTTCTAAGAGAAGAGAAGAAGTAAAATATATTGTACATCTGCTTATCCACCATTCTACTTGAGGAATAAGATTAGGGTTTCATATTTTATTTGGACATACAGATATTGTCTAATGGATAAGTCTTTTGGATGCATTGATAGGTTGTGTATCCTAGATCTAATTTATCCTTGTCATCCTTACATACCATAAAAACCTCTTATGAAGCACCTTGGCCAAGGGAGAGATTGAGGCTCGATGGGTCTTCAAAGGTAAGTATTCCTAAATTTGTTCCTCTTTTGTAAGAGTAGTTATCTTCTATAGATTAGGATTATATATACATTAACATGATTATATGTATTCTATGAATGTTTAATTTTTATGTTTATTACCCCAACTTTTTGCCACAAGCCTTGGTGGGAACTAGATTAGATTTTGCTTTACTTATTATTTTAGTGAATATGAAAACATAGGACCTAGTTAAGGTTATTGCATAGTTTTACTTGACTGAAGGTTTTGTAACCCTCCCTAGTGATAGTATTTTAATAAGATATCCTTTGATTAGGTCTATCAGATCTATATTGGTCATGACCTCAATTATCTAATATATCCCCAATCAGAAGTGTAAGTAGGATCTATCTTCTCTGAGCTAGGATTGATTTGTAGATCTGATGCATTTCTCATTATATACATTCTAGTAAACCCAATGTGAATCTAACCCTTGTAGTTTTTATTTCATGTTTTTCATTTCTATCATTTTATTATTTTTCTATATTTGTAATACTAGGTTGATCAGGTCGATATAGTTCTAACTTTTATGCATAGGTTTAATACACAGTCATATCAAAATGACTCTATTTTTATTTGTAGGTCTTCATTAGATACAGGTTACTAGATTAAACAAGTTGACATAATATTCTTCTTCAATTTTAGATAGCAGACTATATCGAATAGATTGACTTAGTCTCCTTATCAACACCCAGAATAACAGACTATGTTAAATAGGTCAACTTAGTCTTCCAATTAGCATCCAAAATAACAAACTAAGTCATGTAGGTCGACTTAGTCTTACAATTAGCATTTAGGTAACAAACTAAGTCAACCATATAAAATTAGTCATCTTAATAAGCTTCAATAAATAAGATTTCATAGAACTAGGTCAACCTAGTCAACATAGTTAGCAGAACTTGCAAGCAGCATCCAAAGCACTTCAAAAAAAAAATCAATCTTTAGCATCTTCCAACCCACCAAGGTTCCTTTATTTATCTATATTTCAATTTATTACCTCATTAGTTCTATTTTGTACAATTTTTTAGTCTTTAAAAATATAATCCTACATCAATCTAAGTTGACCTGGTCGACTTAGTTTTGTATCCTATCTTATGTCTAAAAGACTAAGTTGTCCTAGTCAACTTTATTATGTATCCTATCTTCAATCTAAAAGACTAAGTCAACCTAGTTGACTTATTCCTTAAGGAATATTGATTATAAAAAATAGTAGCGACCCTGTCAACTCTAGTCTTTAATGTTTTCATACAATGTCATCTGAACCAACTATGTATCATTCTTAATTTGGGAGTTAACAACTATATGCTAGTATTTAATTCACACTTTCATTTTCATCTATTTGCATGTTTATAGTAGATCACATAATCTAATTAGGTGGTTTTTCAAAAATACCATTTAGTTTCACTATATATCTCTTTTTACACACATTACCAAATGACATAATACTCAAAATGCATTTAATATTTATCTTCCCAAGGCCTACCTACTTGGATTTCATCACCAAGGGAGAAGCTAACTTAGTTTTTTGACCAAGTATAAACATGTGGTTAATGGTATTTATTGGTAAATAACCTGATTCCCTTATCTTTGTGGGATTATGAGTGAGAAGGTAGGCCCAAATACCAAGCTATTACCATTGCCAGCATAGATCCCTTTCAGCCTAAACATCCTGAAACCATCAATAAATTGCTTTCTAGTTCCCTATTTTTAGCCAACTTCCCTATCACACTTAAAATAAAAATTTATAATAATCTAACAACATTCAAGATGACCACTTAGTTAGAATTTAATTTTTAGTTTATTGCTTGCTCTCTGATCATTGTGTGTTGCATTGCAAAAACCTACATTGGCTAGTGTTGGTGTAAGATTTTGTGATGTGTACCAATTGGATCATTCTAATTAATGCAATTATTTATGTGTTTTCTTCCATTACTTGATTCAAATTACATTGTGAAATATTTCCCTACTTTTAGCACACTATCATTCTATTTGACATAGCCTTTTATAGACTATCTTTTCCCTGTCTATAGTACTAAGTCAACCTGGTCGACCCAATACTCATTTTTGCCAATTAGGTTATAGTACTAAGTTGACCTAGTCGACTCTATATCCTTATCAAATTTTTTTTCCTTGTTTTTAGTACTAAGTTAACTTGGTCAACCCAATACTCCTTTCTTTCAATCAGGTTACAGTACTAAGTCAACTTGGTTGTCTATGTATCCTTATCAGATTGTGTTTGTTCCTTACCTACACTACTAAGTTGACATGGTTGACTCTGTATCTTTCTTAGCTCAGTCTCATAATATGTTTATAGTACTAAGTCAACTTGGTCGACTCTGTACTCTTATCTATCTCTTGTATCTCTTTGTTTGTTCATGAAATTTGTCTTCCCTAATCTTTCTCCTTCATCATGAAATTTTTGTTTAAAGATAACACTAGGTTGAATTCAATAGATATGATGATTTTTACTAACCCTAATAGGTTCTCTCATAAGTAGCTTGTGGTTCCTACCATAGATGAAAGTAATTTTCATGTATCCACTCACACTACAAACTATAGGACCCCTCCTCATTCCTCTTCACTTCACAATCCTCTCTTCTCATTTGAAGATCAACCTAAATTAGAGTATAAATGCTCTTATTCATCAATGAATTTCCTCAACATTGAGAAAAATATCCTTATAATATTTACCATCTCATAATATGTGGTCAAGTCAAGGATCCCCATTCATCTTCTCCCATATTCTCACATGGATTTGGAGATACTAGCTTCTTTGTTTCTCAACCTCTTCCCTTTATTTTGACCCCTTCTCATACCATGACCTCTTCCTCTTTTATTTTCTCCACCTATATGCCCAGTATCTCTACTAATGTGGTAGTTTATACATCTAGTGGGCCTCTTTTTATACCCACCCTTCTCAATTCTTCCACTAATGCATCATTTTCTACACATGGTAATCATGCCTCTAGTGCTACTTCCTCTCATCCCTCTACTAGTACATAATTTTCCACACAAGCAAATCATGATACTAGTGCCTCACTTACCAATAATTCTTCTCAAGCTATTACTAACACCCAGAGTGGTACCCAAGCCACTACTACCAATTTTAATGCTTCACACAATGTTAATAATACCAATCAAACCCATCAACTTATATTACAAATTCTTTATCAAATAAATGCTTTTCAAGCTAACAATGCAAATCAAATGATGCAAATGCAAAATCACCTTATCCATCTTCAAACCCACCCTCAACAGATGCCATGGGGCACGCATAACCAAAATTTTACCCCACCTCCTCTTCAGGATTTCCATGGTAATCTTATCCCTCAACCTATTCTTATTAATAAAAAATAAAACACCTTCAAAATGAGCCCTTACATCTCAAATTTCTAATATCAATATAGGAGGTATCACCCCTACCATTACTTATAATGGGTTAACCAATCCTACTCTCCACTTAAAAACATTTGGAAATCTATATAAAGACTAGATCAAGTTAAATACTATTACTACTACTAAGCTATTAGCAAAGATTCTCATGGGTGATGCCTTAGATTGGTAAAACCAACTTAAATCTCATTCTATCACTAGTTTGGAAGACTTATTCAATGCTCTAGTCCAAGGGTTCTAAACTAGTGATCTCCCTAAGAATATTTTGGCCCATTTTATCAATTGTAAGCAACTTGAGACTAAAACTACACAAGATTTCATCAATCAATGAAAAACCTTGTCTAAAAAATGTGAACATAAAATGGAAAATGAGAACCTTGTTCATCTATTTACCAATGCTCTTTTTCCCAAGTTGTAATATCAGGTCTATACTCTCTCTCCATGTACTTTATAAGAGGCCATTAACCAATCTAAGCATCAATATTTCTTCATACATCAATTTGAGCCATCCCAACCTTCCATGGGTACTCGCATGTTAATCAAATATAATAATTGTCATGCTACAAATGATGGTGTCACTGACCCTTATGATACCATTCATATTATTCAAGTTATTATTCCCAACCAGACTCTAAAGGAAGCTTCCCCTCCTAACCACATCACTAACCCTCATTTATCTCCAACCAATAACTTCAATGTTTATAAACCTTTATCCTTAGCAGAATTAAAAAAATGTCTACCAAGGCCTCTTCTATGAGAACTTGATCCCACTCCTCCCATGAAATATTGGTGCGATCTCAATAAATTTTGTTGGTCTCATGCTATTTAGGGTCATTCTCATGAGACTTGTAGGCAAATTTGTAATTTGGCTATGGATTTCCTTTTCGGTCCCAATTTTGACCATGATTCTATCATTTTTAAGTGCCAACAAGCCTTGACATTACATTCAAATCCCATGAAACACAAGCTAAATCTCAAGCTTTAAATTAGGCTCATGCTCATTTATCTATCTATAAAGATCCTCTTTCAAATCACCAAAATAATGAAGACAAACCTACCCCTTATACCAATAATATTGGTAGTCTTCTTAACCCAACTCTTGAAGAGAATGTGTTCAATATGACTAATATGTGAAGGGTGGTTTCTTTCATTGATCCTCATCCTGTCCACACCCCTCAATTACCTCACGCATTTTATGTTATCCAAGATTCTTATCCAAATCACTTAACAGAGTTGGTTCAAGAAGACCTTATATCTTTTGATGAACCAATTCCAAAACCTCCCTTGGATAACACTTCTCATACCATTTCTACCATTATTCCAACTTCTTTACCCATCACCAATGTACTAAAATTTCTATCAACACTTCTTCTCAAATCAAACCTACATCAACTAACGCATCTTCTCAAGATAATCAACAAACTTGTCCTCCAATTAAACCTTCCACCTGTTATCAAAATAAATTCACATGCACTTTGACTCCTCCTTCTGAGGACCTCCTTCAACACTATGCACCTCTTTCCAATAGTCCTCTTATGGGTTATGATGAGTGGGATCCTCTCATGGAACTCATCAATCTCCATTCTCAAATCCCATTTCTTGAACTTACATGAACCTCTCTTGATCACTGTAATCATCTTATATAGCTCTTATCCAAAATGAACATCCATTGTCATCCCTTAGTAGGATGTAAAGCCACATTATCTAGATTAGAAGATATCATTTAATAGTAGTGCAAAGATAGGTCCATATATATTGATGAAATAATAGACACTTCTCTCTCTCTCTCTCAAATTCCCTATTTCCTCCATGATCCCTAATGAAAGTTTTCTTCATGTGGATGATCCTCTTCTATTTATCAATGTCTAAATTGGTGATATCCAAGTCAAGAATGCCTTGATTGATGAGGGTTCTAGAACTTGTGTTACCTCTCTTGATTTTATCAAAACCCTTAGATATTTTGAATGTAATCTTAATTCCACACACAACACGTGTCAAGGCTATGACTGAAGACAAATGCCTCCTTTATGTTATTTGTGGCTCCCTATCACCATCCCACCTATCACCATTCACATGAAGGTGATGATCTTAAAATTTCCTCTATCATATAACATTTTTCTCAGTAGGCCATGGACTCATTGCATGAGAGTAGTTGCCTCTTCTACTTGTTGGGAGAATAAACCGGAAGCACACAATTTGATTACCAAACCAAGCAACTTAATATGCGGAAATTACCCAGATTCACCAAGTAACTAGAATTCAGAATAACACATGATATGAGAGACAATACACAACTTGTATTAACACTTTATACAGAAAAGAATACAATAAAGAAGATGCCACTTCTTCTCCACCACCTTACAGAGGTTTCCCACACCTCAAGTGAACAGTAATTCTCCTCCCCAAAGCTCTCCCTCTCACAGGTCCCAACACCCAACTCAAATACAGAGTTGGTGTTCACCTCCCGTGCTCCACGCACACCACAAGTGCTCCACGCACTCCACAAGCACTCCACGTGCTCCACAAGTACTCAAGGTACTTCAAGTAGATCTCCCATGAATCTGCAACAACCTGCAATTCAACAGACCATACTTATGGAAGGAACTCCCTTGCCTTCCTCTCGCTCTATCCGAGTACACACCTGTACTCCAAGTAGATCATGCCTGATACTGCTACCTGTTGTGTTGCTGTCTATATGACCTTGCACACCTGCAAATTAAACAATGGTTCTGCTCACCTGTGAACCTCGACCTTGCACACACATACACCTGCAGATCAATGATCTTACTTACCATGTAGATCTCCTATATAGGCCATACAACTGTGACCAAGATCCTACACTCTTGAAGAACCCAGCTGGCTCTCCAATCCAGCACCAACACACCTGGTACTGAGGCACTAGGAGGAACGCACCATTGCTCTACCTCACACACAGAAGGAGCTTATAATTATGCTCTCTTACTCCCTAGCACACTTTTCCAATACAACCATGAGTCTATTATATAGATCTCATCCAAACAATAATTAGACATCTAATTACAATAATTAGATCCGCAGCTATGAGTCTAAAATTAGCACTCATCATGCAAACACTTGATTCGTTAGCTAACTGCCCGTAATTAGCTCACAGTCGAACCACACAGGCGACCGACGTCGGTCCCTGTCCGCCTGGGGGTCACCGACGCCGGCTGATATATGACCGACGTCGGTTGCCTTCCTGTCTTACCCTGCCGACGCCGGTTGGCCAGACCAACGCCAAACACTTCTGACACTTCTGCAACTTTCCTGCAACCTCCTCCATGTCTGCATCAGTGAAGCTTTTAGCTCCACAATCCTAACAATCTCCCACTTGGAGATAAACATCTGCACTATACCTGTACCTGTACTCCGTCTAATCTGTTTCCTAGTTTGTATCCCTCTTCAAGCTCCCACCTGAAGACAACCCACCACACATCCCGTGGTGTACAACCTGTCATCCGAGTACCCTGCCACATCCGAACCTACAACACCTGTAGTGAAGTCCTGACCCTGCATAGCAACACCTGCTGCCGGTCACTCTCAGAAAACCTGAGAACCCACTTCCCCGAATTGGCTCCTAACTCTCTGACAGCTCCCACTGCATGGGAATACTCAGGTCTATACCAGACCTCATGTGATTTCGGACACTGTACCTGTCCAGCCCTTAGTGTGCTCCGGCTCTGCATCCTGAACCTCGCCAACACCTGATTCACATCAGCTCCCACTCGAGACAAAATCAACCTGTGATCTCCATGTCTCCCATGTCAAAGAATTTCGCTGCTCCAAACTCCCCCTGACATGCCACTGAACTAATCTTACCCTTAGCTCAGCAAAACCCTGTATGTACACCCCTGCTAGCTAGCATACTATCCACATACAGCAATAGAATGATGTCATGACTCATCATCCCCCTGGTAAGACAAACCACAGTAGTTACCTGACACTGACTGAAGCCATGCTTCGTCCTCCACCTGTCAAAACCTGTACCACTGTCCTGCAGCTCTTCAAGACCATATACCTAATCTTCCGGCTCACGTATCCGTTCTCTCTATTCTTCTACTAAGGTATCCATTCATCTCTGTGCTTTCATACCTGCTGGCAACCCTACCAAAACACACCTGTTTGGTTTTTCCTCCAAGGAATCACATCCTCATCCATGCCAAGCTCACACCTGTTTCCTGGATCCTTCCTGCTCTACAATCAGCAACAAGTATGAAGAAGAGGAACATGAATTTGAGGGCCTACTTACGCCTTCAGTCCTCCGTATGGGTGTTTGAGACTCCTTGACAACATGCTGTCCACCCAAAATTCGTTACAGTGACCGACCTCGGTCACTCCACAGTCTGCATCCGACCGACGTCGGTTCCATGCGTCTATACCTGACTACCAGCCTGCCAGCGCTGGTGTCCCTGCTGCCGATGTCAGTCCTCTGACCGACATCGGTCTTACATACTACCGACATCGGTCTTACCCTACCCGACATCACCAGCTTCGGTCTGCACATGACCGACATCGGCACCTGTCTGTTCGACGCTGGTTCCTCTTGACCGACATCAGTACCTGTGTTCGCTTGTGAGTAATGAATTTTTACCCGCGAGCTCCTTTGAATCAAAACCCATGTCCAAACTACCCTGCTCAGAAGTATCCAGCCACATCCACTGGGTTCTGTCTGCCATCTCCTCCATAAACACCAAGGCTTTCCAGTTCTTAAGCCTGTCAAATATATCTGTCTTCCGCTTAAGAACATGCATCTCCTTCCTGCTCATGTGACCAAGCCTACGAAGCCACGTCTCCGCAAAAAAAGAAGAATCAGTAATATAAACAAGTAGATAAAGGATACCTATTTTCTTACCACCAGCTAATTCAAGTGCATCCGCTGTGAGAGTTCTTGTGCATCTCTCATCACCCAATCTTTCTGAAGAAATTAGCCATATCTCCAAACCTGGGGCCTGCATGACCTTCATCAACACCTGTGTGTTGGCCGCCTGCAATTTCAGCTTCACTTCCCCTTCGCCAATTCTTTGGCAAGGCTCACTAGCTCCTCTACCTGGAATTGCATGGAAAGAGGCAACCGAATCTTTTATCCAAGATTCAACTTTATCCAAGAAACCTCCAAGAACATCCTGTGCAATAACACCTGCAACATCTGCTTCTTCAGTTCTTCATGCTGATCTGCTACCAACCAACAATAATCTTTTACCTGCTCCTTTCCATAGGACCGTGAGTGACCATCTGTGCTTTTCAACTCCTCCATTCTTAGCTTACTTTGATCTGTTGTTGCTCTACTCCCACTCGATCAGAAACCCCTGAGAGTGCCCTGTAACCAAACACAAAACCTGCTTCCTCCAACCTTAGCTCTGATACCACTTGTTGGTATCAAGCTATGAGCCAACAACCTTAGCTCTGATACCACTTGTTGGGAGAATAAACCGGAAGCACACAATTTGATTACCAAACCGAGCAACTTAATATGCGGAAATTAACCAGATTCACCAAGTAACTAGAATTCAGAATAACACATGATATGAGAGACAATACACAACTTGTATTAACACTTTATACAGAAAAGAATACAATAAAGAAGATGCCACTTCTTCTCCACCACCTTACAGAGGTTTCCCACACCTCAAGTGAATAGTAATTCTCCTCCCCAAAGCTCTCCCTCTCACAGGTCCCAACACCCAACTCAAATACAGAGTTGGTGTTCACCTCCCATGCTCCACGCACACCACAAGTGCTCCACGCACTCCACAAGCACTCCACGTGCTCCACAAGTACTCAAGGTACTTCAAGTAGATCTCCCATGAATCTGCAACAACCTGCAATTCAACATACCATACTTATGGAAGGAACTCCCTTGCCTTCCTCTCGCTCTATTCGAGTACACACCTGTACTCCAAGTAGATCATGCCTGATACTGCTACCTGTTGTGTTGATGTCTATATGACCTTGCACACCTGCAAATCAAACAATGGTTCTGCTCACCTGTGAACCTCGACCTTGCACACACATACACCTGCAGATCAACGATCTTACTTACCATGTAGATCTCCTATATAGGCCATACAACTGTGACCAAGATCCTACACTCTTGAAGAACCCAGCTGGCTCTCCAATCCAGCACCAACACACCTGGTACTGAGGCACTAGGAGGAACGCACCATTGCTCTACCTCACACACAGAAGGAGCTTATAATTATGCTCTATTACTCCCTAGCACACTTTTCCAATACAACCATGAGTCTATTATATAGATCTCATCCAAACAATAATTAGACATCTAATTACAATAATTAGATCCGCAGCTATGAGTCTAAAATTAGCACTCATCATGCAAACACTTGGTTCGTTAGCTAACTGCCCGTAATTAGCTCGCAGTCGAACCACACAGGCAACCGACATCGGTCCCTGTCCGCCTGGGGGTCACCGACGCCGGCCGATATATGACTGACGTCGGTTGCCTTCCTGTCTTACCCTGCCGATGCCGGTTGGCCAGACCAATGCCAAACACTTCTGACACTTCTGCAACTTTCCTGCAACCTCCTCCATGTCTGCATCAGTGAAGCTTTTAGCTCCACAATCCTAACACTACTTTCCAATGTGTCAAATTTCCTCACAATGGAGCCATCTATAAGATTCCAAGTGATATTAATCCTTGTAACTTCAAATAATTCTAAGACCATTGTGTATTCAAGATTCATACCCTTGAACCCTTGCCAAGTGTTCCATTTCATAAATCTCAATGGCTTAACTTTCCTATCAATTCCATTTGAGGTTATAATGGTCACCTTGAACTCATCAAGAATATACCCTCTAACTTCCTAGATTATAATGATGATGAGCCTAATGAGATCAATCTAAAGATTAAAATCTTTAATCTCTCACTTCATCTCATTTCTTAGCTTCCCCCTTCTTTGCAACCTCATTCCCATCAACCACACATACCCATTGTCTTAACTAAGACTCAACATTCCATTCATCACACCACATCAGATGACAAGGTCATCCCTACATATGTCATTGATTCATCTACCTGATTATGATGATGGTTAAACCTTAGATGATCCATTCTTAAGAGGTCTTGTTCAAGCCTGACATGCTAAAATTATTTTTTATCATTCCTATTTTCTTCACTCTTTTATTATTTCTTCTAGCAATCCAGCCTATATCATTCCTAACTTTAGCATTTTTCCTCTTGATCGTAGGGTAGAGATGGTGCACACACATCCATTTTATGGAAATCTGATAGGAGTATGATTATGGATCATGTTATAACTAGTCCCTATTGCTTTACTAGATACCAAGACCCCTTTAGCCAATTTATCCATTAGATGCTTGTAACTATACTTTAGCCTTTTATGAAACTTACCCCTCCCTCAATTAAGACCAGTTTAGATCCTATTCCCACTGCCTTTATAATTGAGTCTCTACCTATTTTTGATCCTATTTCTCCTTCAATCGATCCTTTCTTGATCTCTCTACCAGCCCCACCTTCTCTTGGCGATGGTTTGCTCCCTTTACCACAACTTGATCATTTGCCCACCAAATGGGTCAATCAACCATATTATGAAATTCATAAAATTGCTAGTCACTGGACTAGAGAATTTTCATTATACCAACCTTCCTCTCCTTCCATTTCCATTCCTCTTATGAGTACACCTACCAAGACTACTCACAAGCATATTTATTTCTTCCATGGCATAGATAATTATTCATATACACATTGTCGTAAGCTATGGAAATATATCAACACCTTGTATCCCACCACTCTTCAACCCATAGACAAGATTATACCTCCCCCAAAAGTATTACCTAAATATCTTCCCAAATATAAAGAGGTCTATTATTTCTAGCACCAATACGGTATTCATCATATTGATCATTATCATATCCTTTAACAACATCTCAAGGATCACCTCATGACTATTCTTCTGCCTAATACCCTTTCTCCCATAAGTCACCCTCATAACTAGTTTCACCCTTTCCCTATGGTCCCTTCTCCACCTATTTTTTCTCCAACCATGAGTCCCTTACCCATGGATCCTCCTTCCCTGGTGGCACCTTCTCCATTGGTGACCATTTCATCTCCTATAGAGTCTACTCCCATTACTTTTTATAAGCATCCCCTTCATGATATCCCTCATTAGCATGATCCTTTAGATGTTTCTACATTTTCTATCAAAGAGATTCAATGCGAAGTATTTTATCAAATTTTTCTAAAGATTGATGAGACTTTGGCTACAGTCTGAGTTTAGCTTCATAAAGACTTATCAGATGTTATGGATAATGTGTGTGGACAAATATATCAGTACTTATGAACATAAGCATGGTTTTTTTACATTTATTTCTTCATTTTAATTGGACACATGCTCCAACTTTACATTTTTTTAATCATTTAACATTATGTCAAATTATTATCTATCTTACATGGATTTGTTCTGCACTACATGTTGCTTATGGTTCTTCTTATATTCTATTATGTATTCCTTTTCATGATGACATACTTTTTCTTATTGAGTTCCTTTTATTTTTTCCACTTGTTCTTTTTCATGATTGTTTTCTATCTTATCTCTATAAGCATTGATAATTATTATTGTGACTTGGTTATACAAACTTTGATCCCTTTAGTCATCCCTCATTGTACCATGTGATCAATTAACAAATAATTTATCTCATTAGAATCTCATTTTACTATTCCACTTTGGATCTCCCCTTCTTCCCCTTTATTCGCTTTCACAAACTAAACATACACATGGTTGAGACTTGAGATAACATGTTGGTTCATAGTAAAGCCTAAGTGTTCTAGTTAGTCATAACTTTGGATACTTAGCTTCCTTTAGCCTAAGCCTAAAGCTCATTTATGTGTATCAATTTATCTCTCATGATTGGTCATTCCAAGTCCATATGGAGGAGGAATATTAAAATCCATAAAACATTCAAAATCTAAATCATTTAACAAAAGGCAATGATCTAAAATGAAACATTCAAAAAATTTAAAATTTAAATCACACTAAAAGACTTGATTCTAAGCACATCTCCTTTCTCTCATCAAAGCTCAAACCCCACATTTGGCCTCATGATAAATCTAAGGTCCATTTTGGTACGTTAGGCCAGTAGATTAGAAAAAGAGAATAAAAAAATATTTTTAATGTTACCTACTTTCTCATGCAAATACCCAATCTTTGCAGTAGACTAATGGCTCTATAAGGGGTCCTGAGGAATGGGGAACACGTTATGGGAAGGTAGGTCCATTTTAATTTTATTTTTTAAAAAAACCAACATGAGTTTATCTTAGTACCACACTATTTTTCCTACACAATTTTGTGCCTATAGTGAATAGGTATCCTTTATATATTGATGGTTACTAGTCACTTAGTGTCTTCTCATATCCTTAGTGTGCTTCAGTCTCCTAATATCTTCTTATAAGACAACCATGTTATGCCTATTACAATCCATTTTTCACTCCCTACAATCCTAATATTTCCACTTAAGAAATATTGTTTTGTTCACTGATCACTCCCCTTAGGGATTCCCTTTGTGAGTTGTAGTATAAGATCATGGATAGGACCAGTTTTTCCTCACAAACTGCCAAATTTTTCACATCACCATTCAAAGCATCCCATTTTACCATATTTTCACATTATTTCCACCTCATTGGTGTTCCATTTGTGAGTTTCAGTGTAAGACCATGGATAGGACCTAGCCTTTCTCACAAATTTTTCCAATATCCAAGTCACTATGAAATTACATGTGTCTCATATGAGATAATATGTGATTGATTATGAGTTACACATCATTGACATGCTTCCCATATTGATTTAGTATGTTTTATGCTTACTCCATTGATATTTCACTTTTATCTTCTTATATTTTGATTGCATGTAATAATCTTACCATTTTTCTTAAGTTTTTCATACTTCCCAAATTGAATTAGTGTGATTAATTTTAGACCATTTTTTACCAATTTTTTTTCTCTTTTATACTTTCCAACATGATTTCGTATGATTGATTAACTTAATTGATTTTTTTTTATTCCATTAGTCTTTCATGTGCTTTCCATTTTATTACATTATTTTCATACTTCCCAACGTAATTTAGTTTAATTTTATTTATTTTAATTTTGTGCCAATCATTTTTATGGTTTAAAAATATTTTGACCTCTTTTTTACCACTCTTTGGTTTATTATACTTAGTCATCTTTTGCTCTTACACATTTCCCATCATGATATAGTGTGTAGTGCATTCGTTTTTGATTGAATTATACTTTTCCAGGTCTTTTTGCCTGTTTCTTTTTAACCATGCATGTGTACTACATAATGCTAAAAAAGTAAACACCACACATATATTTCCTATAGCATACACAACAAAATAAAAATAAATGTGCTATAAATAAATATATCCATGCATCCACATCAACAACCAAAATATAACCCATAAGATCAACATCCAATTGTCAAAATAGAATATATCTATATATAATCATGTGTTTTTAAGACAAAATAGTATAAAAATACATCACTCTAGCTCTATGGTTAGGACCCATCATGTCTATCTTGTGGCCTAGCCATGCTACCCATAGATGCATTAGACTTTCCCCTCTGAATAGTGAATTTTAATGAGGCTATCCAAGATCTCAAACATGTTATTTGTCCTTGTAGGTTGGCCACCTAGGCTTGTACCTATCCCAACTAAATAGTGGTAGCCATATGCATGGCTCTCTCCTGAGCCAGGTCCTGCCAATCATGTGTCTATCTTGCTCCCACCCTTATTGGTGGTTTAAATCCATACATGCATTCCTATATCTACCTCACAACCTTCCCCACTAGTATAAACCAGCTCACTTGAGTTGGGGCAGATGGTACTATATGATCATCTAATGTGGTGGGGTCATATGGTGCTAGCACCCCATCTAGAATATCATGGTGTGTTTCCATCACTAGGGATTCCCATGTGATATCCTTTCCACAAGATATAAAAAAATCAAACTAGATAGATATCATATCACATATACATATCAAAAATATATCTATCTACAATCATATACAACTAGTATCTTATCGTAGCAATTAAAACTTACAACATTTCTTATTTGTCATAATGTCACCAATCAACATATCTCCATCTAATCCTCCATAAATAATGGTCTCTCCATTATCCCATTACTTAATAACCTCATCTATGGGATGCCTCCCAATCAAAGCAAAACTTGAAGTCACCACTCATGCATGTCTCAGGCCTCTCCTTAATGGTGCCTCTATAGACTAGTTCTACCTTAGTCTGACTTATAGGTCATCTTGGATCACCACCCTTTGTGCTTGATCCCACTGCTAGTATCTCTTTCAGTGGTGTGACCAAGGTGGTCTTTACTCCTCCTACTATGGTGCTGATTATGGTAACTATTGTACCCCTACATCCACATCCATGCCATCTCCTCTTCTATTTTTTGACCATCGTGTTCAACTAGTTCATGGTCTCACATGTTGTGGTCTAATATCTAGTCTCTCAATTAGTGTTCCTCCTCCTCTCCCCCTTGGCTCTCTCACATGTTGTTCCCAAAATATAGGCACCACTATAGGAACCACTATGTGTGGGAGTCCAAATTGTCCTGACAAGCATGCCATTAAGTGTGGCTCTACCCACCAAGTATAATGGCCTGTAATCCACAATCATGCCAACCTAGAACCATAGTCACCCAATTTGGCCAAACAATCATAATATGTGCATAAGGGCACCACACAATCTCTCCTCATTTGAATATTTGTAGCATTGTCATGTGGGGCATGGCCCGTGCCACCTGATCCTATTTCCATATCACCACTCAAGGTAACCAATCATCAACCACATGGGTAAAATCAACTAAATGATACATCAAGGATCTCTCATATATCCAAGTTCTTAGTAATACCACTAGACCCATGGTCTTCTACCCTTTGGATAACATCCCATACATATCATGCATGAATTGAACCCAAATGATATATCCCAAGTCATAGAGTACCCCCTGATCCAATATAGACTAACACAAGGCTATCACATATAATAGTACCTTGTCATCTGACTTGTGACACATCACTTGTGTTGTCAAAATTCCTATCACAACCTTTTGTATATTTAAAATATGTGTAATGTACACATCAAACAATCTCACCCTCAGTCTCAGGTAGATCCTACCCGAGCACATCACCCATCAGGCTAGTGCTCATCTCTCTTCTTGATCATCTATGCCCCTATGATCATCGGTGTCCCCTATCGACAATCCAAAAAACACACTACTAAGTTATCCCAATATATTTTTTATCTTTTACAAACTAAGTTGACCTGGTCAACCTTGTTCATTCATTATGATGACTTTTTGACTAATTACCATAAATGCCATGGGCATTTATTGATTTAACTCTTTCCTACCCAATACCCTAATTGACCCCTAGTATCCCTAAAAAATTTCTAGGGTTCATTCTGATATCTAGATTTTGTCTAATTATCAAAATTTTATAAAACACTCAATTTCAAATCAAAATGCACAAAAATTTGAAATTTGTAGTTACTTACCTATGCTGCACTCGTTGTGACTGTTATACATCCTCCCCATCTTAGTTTTCATCTCCTCACCATCCTGACTCTCTAGGCTCTAACTAGGTCTCTCAGAGCTCTATTGTTTTTAGAATAGCAAATAATAGAAAATGAAAGCTTTTTCACCCTATTTATATTTACTACTTAAAATTATTTACCCTTCAAATATTTACTGTCAAATTTCTTGTTTTGATCATATCTTTGTTTCTACTATCTCTTTTTTTAAACCATAAAAAGTTATGAAATCTTGATTTCGTAGAGAATATTTATAACTATTATATGCCTATGTTGCAAAAATTTCATTTTTTTAAATCTTTTTCACTAATCCCTACAAGTTTGCCTAATGTTTTTCACATTGGATAGCTTCACATTTCCCATATCTCCTTCTTTATCTAGAACACTAAGGTAAGTAAAGGTATGTGTTTTTCAATTATATCCTTTCATTTATCTTATTTACTCCTTACTACACTTTATTTAGCATCAACATTATGTGTCATCATATTCTTTTCCCGAAGCACCATCCCCTATTGCACCTATATGACACATGATGAGTTTCAAGTGGGGCATATATATACACATAATATTTTCAAATTTTTATCAATTACTTAACCTCTTTATCTTGTAGGAACCCATCAAGTCTCAATCTCTCTAAGTGCACACCCTAAGAGGTGCACTAGGAAAGGGGTAGGTAGACCATTGGTTCTTTGTAAGATTATTTTCCCTTTTACCACTTGCTATCTATACACTTGTCTCATAAAAACCATTCCCCTAAGCTTTGCCTCTCATTTTACACACTCTAGTATTTTACCACATTCATTAGCCATTTTCCTAACCTAAACCCCTTTTTGATAGTTTAAATGAATATGTCAGCCACATCAACCTTGTATTATTAATGATAAAACTTATTAGTGATTAGGCCAGCTAGGGTCCAAGACCTAGTTAGTTTTTATCAATTACAATAATAGGTCAATCAGGTCAACCTTGTCAGCTAAAACTTTTAGAAGGGTTTAGGGTTAGATCCACCTATATAAACATAATCAATTCACCATTCTAAGAGAAGAGAAGAAGAATTAAGATATATTACACATCTACTTATCCACCAATCTATTTGAGAAAAAAGCTTAAGGTTTCATACTTTCTTTAGAGATACATATTTTGTCTTGTGGAGAAGTCTTTTAGATGCATTGATAGGTTTTTTATCCTAGAGTTGATTTATCCTTATCATCCTTACATACCACAACAACCTATTACAAAACACCTTGGCCAAGGGAGAGATTGAGGCTTGGTGGGTTCGTCTTCAAAGGTAAGTATTCCTAACTTTGTTCCTCCTTTGTAAGAGTGATAGATATGCATTTGCACTTCTCTTCCATGCTTTAGGATTTTGTATACATTGATGCAAGTATATGTCTTATATGCATGTTTACTTTTTGTGTTTATTACCCCCACTTTGTGCCATAAGCTTTGGTGAGAACTAGATTAGATTTTGCTTTACTTGTTATTAGTTTAGTGAATATGAAAACATAGGACCTAGTTAGGGTTATTGCATAGTTTTGCTTGACTAGAGGCTTTGGAACCCTCCCTAGTGATATTATTGTGATAAGACATCCCTTGATTAGGTATAGCAGATGCATATTGGTCATGACCCCAATTATCTAATGTATCCCCAATTGGAAGTGTAAGTAAGATCCATCTTCTCTAAGCTAGGATTGATTTGTAGATCTGATCCATTTCTCATTGCATACATTAACTATTAATTCATACATAAAAAATGTCATCAAGGTAATGACTACTCATGGATGTTGGCTTAAGTTGAGTGAATATCCTATGAAATAATAACAAGTTGTATTGTTATTTTGATTATAAGGTTATTATTATTATGGTGTCTATGATAATATTATTAATACAATATACACATTAAAGAGGTAAACAAGTGATTATATTTTTTTAAATAAATCTTAAGGGTTGAAGAGACCCTCACCCATGCAAAGATAAAAGACAAGTTACAAAAACTAGAAAAAGGATAGGAAAACCACACTAATCCTTTCATGAAATAGGGCATACACCCACGACTAAGAAAACCCCAAAAAAAGACCAAGGAATAAACCCCCTAGTAAAAAGGCACACAAAAACCAAAAAAAATCCCAATGCCTTCAAAATCCTTACAGACAGCAAAAACACATGTAGGAACAAAACAATAGTCATAGCTTAGGAAAACAAATCCATAGACTATGAAAAAGTCATCAACCCTAGATTAAATTCAGTGCCACCAAAAACACCAACATCCCACAGCTCACCTGACATAAAATCACCAACCGTTAGATCTTCACAACCACTATCCCCACCATCAGTGTCACAAGCAGTGCGAAGCCTTCTCCTGCTACCACACTCCACACCATAACCCACCCAACCTCTCCTTCCTCTACCACCATGGATGTTTCAACTCCCATGGGAAGATGACTCTCCCACTTCCCAAATCCCACTAGATGGAGTGAAAACACCACTCAACCACATATAATCTACCATAGTCTACAGTCAATGTTGCACATGGATTGACACAAACTTGCAAGTCATTGGGCCATGAGAAAGATCAGTCAAACCTTATTTATTACCATCATGATAGGCCATAACCTCCATAAAACATTTACCTTTGCATAAATTACCCAAAAAATTAAAAAATAAAACAATTGCATTTGATTCAAATCGACTCGGCATCCTAACAAGATAAAGAAGTGGAGCTAAGAGATATTACAAAGGTAAAATAAGAACCATAACCCCAATTGATAGGGGAGCAAGAAGCAAGTCTCTCAATGGTAGAAGGACCCTTTGACCTTTAAAGTGTACCTCTAAATATTTAAACATAGAAAATGAAACAAAACCTAAA
The DNA here is from genome assembly GCA_037957365.1 of Torreya grandis. NCBI lineage: Eukaryota > Viridiplantae > Streptophyta > Pinopsida > Cupressales > Taxaceae > Torreya > Torreya grandis. Next base: position 2,153,090 of record JARHVA010000639.1, on the reverse strand, counting down.
TAATTGTTCCTAGAGAAAGGAAGAATGCGTACATCTCTACAATTGAGCCTATCCATCCATAATTTTTAGCCTCCACAAATGTCAAGATAAACAAAAATTTTGACCACATGATGGGCAACCTTAAAATTTTCAAAACCCTTAGTAGATTACTAACAAACACCAAAGCACCATTTGAATTTATCTTATTTTTTCACACAACTTAAAGATATTTCAACCTAAGAATTATTAATACCATCGAGAACATCCCCATTAGGAGCCTAAAATATTAACTTTAGCCTTTTGTCTGTCATAGTGGTTTAACCTTTTAGGGTTTTACTAGTGTAAATCTTAAGTTAGATTAAAGGGATGAGTTGTATAAATCAGTAAAATAATATGCAATAAATAACCACTGATTTGTTATAGATTTTGATTTATTTTAAATTTCTAAAAATAGTAATAAATATGTGCAAATAGAGATTTATCTAGAAAATGACTATTGAGAAAGATCTAGGTGTTAAAAATTGGGTTACGAATAGGTCTAAGTGTTGTCAATAAGGTCCCTAGGTTAGATTCTTCACTGGAAAATAGCATCCACCTTGGATAGTAGCACTATGTGGCTCTAGTGTCTTGAAAATGGTGTTAGTATCCTCTTTGCAGGAATGTTCCTATTTTTTGGGAGCACCTACACCTATGTTTTTAGGTTTTATTCTTGCACGTATAAAATCTAAAAAATATGTAATGTGCCTAGAATATCTGATTTAGTATGTAAACCCTAATCTTCCTTGCAAGTATGGCATTAGCTAAAAATGTGTGTTCATTAGTAGGACAGGTTGAAAATCCTCAACACCTCATTTTGAAGAGAGTTACCTACATACCAATACTCTAAGGAGGGATAAATCCCAATGTAGCTCTCCTACATATTGCTTGGTACAAGTGCATGTAAATCTTAGAATGATAGTGGCCTTGAAATCTTTGAGTGTGCTTGAGATTGAAAATATTTAAAATCTAGGCTAAGGGCAGATGTAGATGGTAGTATGCAGAAGTAGGGATGAATAGATATTAATAACCTTGATTTTTCTCAACTTGTTTCTTATTTAAATAGGTTTTTTCCATATATTTTCCATCTAGTGGATAAAGGTCTAATAGTCTTGTATTTATAGTGATCCGTAGCTTGTGCAAATAATGATCAAATCATTGAATACTTTGGACTTAGTTGATAGCTTACTCAATCCTCATATGTGGGTGGCTCAATAACTCAATCCGGTTTTGACTCCATTGTTTCCCACTCTTGCTTGGTGGATCATGACTTGTGAATAATTTGTATCAGACTATAAGTGTGTCTAACCCTCTCATGTGGGTGGCTCAAGAACTAAAGTAAGCTATGAATCCATCATGACTCATCCATGTGAAGTAAATACATCTAAAAATGAGCTTCATAAGGTGATAAAAGTATTTAACTATGTATTTTAGCTCCATGGCCACTCAGGTACATTAGGTAGCTTTGGGCCACTTGGGAATGCCAACCACTATAGATGGAGTAAGGCATGAAACTAGTGACAACCTAAACTATGATAACAAGTGTAGACAACATAGAGAATGACATGGAGTTTTGGGTATATCTAACTATGTATTTTAGCTCCATGGCCACTCAGGTACATTAGGTAGCTTTGGGCCACTTGGGAATGCCAACCATTACAGATGGAGTAAGGCATGAAACTAGTGACAACCTAAACTATGATAACAAGTGTAGACAACATAGAGAATGACATGGAGTTTTTCATTCCATCTGATCAACATGTGTGTAACTAAGCATATAGAAACTATGTGTTATGCACATGCCGCTAATCTGATATCTAAGTATACTGATTTTGGACTAAGTATTTAGTGATTGTTTATGTGTATCCAAACTGAATGTGAGAGTGATCATGCCATGCATGATGCCCCTAATCTAAGAAACTAGAATGAATTTGAGTGGAAATGAGTAGATCTGAGTAAAATCTGAATATAATTGTTAAAATTGTGACTATATATGTGCAAATTTGTATTGTACTTGGTTTACTATTATGGCTAATTTGGACTGCCTTAAAGATGAGGATATTGAATAGTAGCACTCCATAGTGGATAATAACACCCTATGATGTGAGTGTCTTAATCTGGGCATTAATTCTATCTGGTCTAAAATCTAGGTGATTGAACTGCTTTCTGAGTCCCTATGTTTGACATGTGTTTGATTTCCTAAAATTGAGCTTGAGTTCTAAAAATAATCTATGAATAGCAATGTTGGATCCTGATCTCTATGAAAAACCCCTGTGAATTCTCCCTCTTTTGAGGGTAGTTGTGGAACCTATATAATAATTGTCATCAAAATAAAATAGCTCTACAAAATGTGTTAGCTAGATCAATATGATAACTGCATGATATTCCAATATGATGTGCAAACATAACATCAAAATGTAAAAGAATATGAGCATAAGTAAAGTAATATGTATGTTGTATATATCATTGCACAATGGTGTCAAGATAGATGTAAACAATGTGTATAATAAAAAATCTAAGTAGCTACCTAGGGGGATGGGGCATGATATCTATCATGACACCCAAGTAGGAAGGGTAGATGCATGAGGTCCCTCATGGCATCAAAAATTGGTGTGTGTAACAAGAAAATACAAGTGTCAAGGTGAATACACATACAAGAAAACATACATACAAAACACATGAGGCATGCAAAAGTAGGCCAAGGGGCTATGATACAAGGGATATGGTCACTAATTCTGAGCATAGAAGACATATAATGACATGTTCAAATGTCCACATATGTAAGCAACAAGAAATTTTGGCTTAGATCCACATAGAATGACATATATAATCAAGAAATCACACACAAGTTACATGGACACATGTCCAAGGCATACATGAATAGAAGTGGCATAGATCCAAAGAACAATGGCATGTTCAAATGCCCTCAAAATAGAAGAAGTATAGAAAACACACTCAAGTTTGAACTAAGAAAGCTAAAAATGAAAGCATGTATAACTGTGTGATACAAATATATGTAAACACTAGGATGTACATATGCTGAGTCTAACTAGTGATAGTTGATAGAAATATGAGCATGAGTAGCAATGATCAATATCAAGATATATCAATGCATGAATTGGATTGTATAGAATGTAAGGATAGAACCTGGTTGTAGAAACTATGTATGAAATGCCTCTGAGTGGGTGAATGTATCAAATTACTAAACCTAAATTGGTGTATATGACCCCAGTAGGTAGATGATAGCAAGTCTAGATTAGTGTTGTGGACCAGAGTCTTGTATATAATTTGCAAGCACTCGACAAGAACAAGTGAAGCATATATGTATGATGAAACCAATTATACTAAGATAGCTAGCATATGTAGTGTTTGGAAAATAGAATAAATGTAAACATAAAAATGCATACAGTCTATAAATTTTGTTTTTTTTGAGTAATATGTGAATATTTTTTTGTTTTGACATCCTATATTATTTTTGTATTTTTTGTAAATAATCTATGTACAAGTAAATGAAAATAATCTATGTAAAAGGAGTGAGAGAGAGAAGGAAGTATGTACAAGAGGGTAGGAACCATATTAACTAATGAGTCTCATGGGAGACTCACCATCACCATGACTTGTTTCGAATAAGGGAACTATGATCATGCATGTTGTGTGAAAGGGCAACTATGATCCCATAATTTGTTGTGTGAAGTAATCTGTGTCTAAATCTGCCTATGTAGTGATGCTATGAATTTTTGGCACTGACTATGATGCCTTGTGAACTATAGGGGTCTTAGGAACCCATTTGGTAGAAGAAGAAGTTGTAGGTGAAGTAGGTGCCCTGTGTTGGGAACCTATAAAACCCAAGAGTATTGATCTCATCATAAACTGAGTAGAGGAAGGTCCTCTAGAATCTGTGACATATTTCTAATGTAGGGGTTGCTCTAATAATGCTCTCCATGGGAGAGTATGCGTACATGTCGATATTATAGGAGTATACATTACCTTCACTGGTGGTTCTGTTGAACTCTGTGATATATGCATAGAAACTATACTCTCAGTTGTAAATGATAACCATGTAATATCTAGTAATGGTACTAGAACTGTAACTAGTAACTACACTAGAACTGCATGTGGGATGGGTGGAGGATACTCATATGGGACACCCTCAATTTTAACCACTTGATTTGCATGTATGTACTTCATGTATCCATGTACTATAGATGGAATGGCTCAAAAAATTTGTAACCATGGCCTACCCAATAGTATATCGAATACAACTACACTAGGTATTACTAGGAATTGACTGGTTATGTTGTTGGTCCAACCTGTAATGGACGCATAATCTCCCTAATGGAACTCTAAATGTGGCCACTAAAACCACTAATGACTATATGTCATGCTCTATGTAGCCCATATGTTGTACAAGTGTCATAGTGTACATGATTATGTTTGACCTGTTGTAAACCATAACACTCTAGATAGGATGGTGGTCTATGTATGCTTGTATAAAGAGCGCATGTAAATATATATCATCATTGACAATCTCCCACTCTAAAAATGTGATAAGTGGTCTAGGTGGCATTGTAGTATGATACATGCCAATGATATTATGAAATGAATGTGCATCCTCTCTAACTATATAATATGAAGTTGGTGGTGGATGTGTCTGATATGTATAGTGATCCCCTGATGTGCCCCCTACCTCATCCATTATATACTTTGGGAATAGATTTGAAAATATATTTAGTGCCTTAGCCTATATTTTTTATGATTTTAGTGCCTCTGTGCATGTGCCCACATCAATAATATTAAATTTAATTAGATATTATGTCACATGCTTTAAGCTTATGCATTTGTTTGTTGTGTGGCCTAATGCCCTGTGATACATAATGCATTAGAATCATAGTTCTTTGGAAGAGGCCAAGTCGTATCAACCTCTTTAATGGGAGGGAGAGATATGACATTGCATTCCAAGCATTTTTGTAAAACCCATGCTGATTGGAAGGTTAGTGAAGACTCTGTGTTGAGGAGCAGATAAAACTAATCTAGGAGATGGCTCAGAAGTTGCATTGATTATGGTCTTTTGATCACTTTTGTTCTCTATGGCCCTTACCTTGTATGGGGGTTTGTTTGAACTATTAATAATTGATTCTGATCCATTTGTATACTTGAATTTTTCCATTGAGAAGAGCTTAACCTCTCTTTTTTACTGTGTGGCAAAAATTGATAAATGTAGGAAACTTATTAAAAAAAAATAGCTTCATGTAATGTTAGTAAGAGACTTTGTTTAAATATGTCTTAAAGCTCTCTGTCTACCATGTGGCTAGTCAATTTGGCTAATATTGTCTTGTATCATAAGACATAATCTACGATAGACTCATTCGAATTTTGTTTTAATTATGCCACATGTGCATATGATATCTTATCATTGATTTTGATGGAGAAATGTGTTAGAAACATGTTGTTTAAAGGATTGAATGCCATGATAGATTGATTTGGTAAATCATAGAACCATTGTAGGGCATAATTATTTAGATTGCATGGAAATCACTTTATGAGAAGCCAATCATTGGACACATAGTCCAAGCATGTTGCATGAAAAGCTCAGAGATGGTGCTCTGGGTCGCCCTTGCCATCATATAATGTAAGCTTAAGTGCCACAAAACTGGATGTGAATAAATTTGCTGATATGTGATGTGTTAAAGGTGTATGTAAGAGAATGTTAGAATCCAAGGCATGTGATTGCCCAATGGCTCCCTTATGGAGATAACACCTTAGAATATAGAGTATGAATCTAATACATATAGGATTGTACATATGTAGTGGAGGAACTAACCACAAGAGGTGTAGCTATCATTGATGGTTGTTAAAATACAATTTTAAGTTGTGCTCGCTGAGTTGGTTGAGTTGGCCCCATTGGAGGTGTAACAACATTATTAACTTGGGGAGCTGAATATTTACTATTATTTGTTTTTCGGAGTTCTTGAAAAATATTGATGAAGTCATCTTGTATAGTCGTATGTTTGGACACAAAATTTTGTAATTGTTGCTTATCAATTTCATCAAATCTGTTAGTAAATTCTACCATTACAGTTTGGAAGGTAGGGAAACAAGTTTTGTATATTTTGAACCTTTTAAGAATATTCCAAAAAATAAATATGGAAGCAAATCTGATATTTTAGAACTAAAATATGAGTATGAATAGAAAAATCATACAAACCCTAAGTGTGTCTAGGGTTAGGGTTTTTGAATCTATGGTTTCTTTACAAAAATTTAAACATATTTAAATAAATTAAACCTTTAAGAGATTGATTTAATGAGCTAGGTTATGCCAAAAAATTATAAAAATAGAAGTATGTAACTCTAATTTATTGCATAAAAAATTGGAGAATGCAAACTAGGGTTTTGAGCAATATTCAAAGTAAGTCGGGTTCACCAAATGACTTAACCTTTTAGGGTTTTACTAATGTAAATCCTAAGTTAAATTAAAGGGTTGAGTTGTCTAAATCAATAAAATAATATGCAATAAATAACCACTGATTTGTTATAAAGTTTGACTTATTTGGACTTTCTAAAAGTAGTAAGAAATATGTGCAAATAGAGAATTATCTGGGAAATGACTGTCATGGAAGATTTGGGTGCTAAAAACTAGGTTATAGACAGGTCTAAGTGTCATCAATATAGGGCCCTTTCCCCAACCTAGACAATAGCGCTATATGGCTCCAATGTCTTGAAAATGGCACTAGTGTCCTCTTTGCAAGATTGTTCATATTTTCTAGGAGTGCATGCCCCTATGTTTTTTAATTTTATTCCTATGCGCATAAAATCTAGAACTCTGTATTGTGCCTGAAATATCTGATTTAGTATGCAAACCCTAATCCTCCTTGCAAACATAGTGTGAGATAAAAATATGTGTTCGTTAGTATTATAGGCTTGACATCCTTAACACCTCATTGTAAAGATAATTTCCTACATAACAATGCTCTGAGGAGGGATCAAGCCCGATGTAGTTCTCCCACCTAATGTTTGGTGCAAGTGCAAGTGAATGCTAGAATGATAGTGGTCTTGAAAGCCTTGAGTGTGCTTGAGATTAAAAATCTTTAAAATCTAGGCTTAAAGCAGTTGTAGTTGGTAGTATACAAAAGTAGGGCAAAATAGGGGTTAATAACCCTGATTTCTCTCAACTTGTTTTTTATTTGAATAGACTTTTTGCATCTATTTTTCATCTAGTAGAATAGAGGTCTAATAGTCTTGTATTTATAGTGATCTGTAGCTTGTGCATATAATAAAATGTGCTTAGGCTGACCTTAAGAAGGGCATAAATTTGAAAATATATCCCTTTAGGAGAGTTAGGGCAAAGGACACTAGTGCCAAGTTGGGGGCACTAGCACCATGTGGCTCTAGTGTCCTTTATATGGCACCAGTGACTAGCTAGTAGGTTGTTGGGCACAATGGGTTGGAATCTGGGAATGCAGTTCTATGACTGTGTTTGAGCTGACTATAGATATATGTGGTCTGCACAATGACTTTAAAAGTGTGATAAAGCTCTAAGATAGGTTTAGGGCTAAGCTAGGAATAGATTGTCTCAAGCAACACTCTTAGCCTCTAAATACCACTTTTAGGTGATTACACACAGTTCTGGAAGGCCATTTCCCTTCTCTCCGCCCTCAAGGATAGAACCAGTTTGATCAGATCAAGGTTATCCATGACATAATCCATTGTTGAGAGCAATCTCTCACCCAAAACATTGCTTCCTTGAGGAAAGAAAAATAGTGGATCAAAGGTTTTCAAGACTAACCTAGACAGACCATACTCCTGAATCTTAAAGCAAAGAAAGTAAAACAATGGGTGATAGAACACACAAGGCAAGATTGAATTACCATAAATGTGACATGCCTTGAGATATTAAAGGCACAACTTGAGTGCATTATTCCAAATGATGGCCCCAATCATATGACTCCAAAATGATTACCCCCGTTTTAATCAATCAATTTATTACCTGACAAATTATTGAACTCATTATCAAGATTAGTTCATCCTATTGATCAACTCCTCTATTTGCTAAAATATTTGCACGGGCATTGGCTTCCCAATAACAATGTGAAGAAGACCAATATGCAAAAAAATTTAACAAAGACCATGCTTTCATCAAGGTATTATCAATATGTCAAGGTTTGGCATGTTGATTATGCAACACAAACACGATCAATATTGAGTTCCTCTCCATGATCAAGTACTCAATCCCACACTGGTGAGTCATCTCAAGACCAAAAAACTATTGCTTGGGCTTCGGCCTCATTGTTAGTTCCATCTGACAATTTTACCGATGCTTCTTATTAAAGAGCCAAAACAATCTTTCAAGATGTGTCCCACACCTGAGGCACCAAGATTCTCCTTGATTACATCATCAAAGTTTAGCTTGAAATACCCCAGATGAAGGGGAGTCCAAACTGCACCATTTTGCTTCAACAAGGGGCTCTACTCTACACTTGACCCATTACCAAGAACAAGTCATTATATTATTTGATATGAAGAAAAAATTAGAATTCTATATACATATTTTTAACTTCAAATGATTTATGAAACTAGAAGACAAAGTGTTGTTGGGTATAAAAAGTTAATGTCAAAATTAGAATATTTCATTTTTTCCAATTTCAAATTATTTAAAAAAGAAGACAACCACTGCTAATGGATATAAAAGGGCGATGTCACATTCCTTTTTAAAACTAACTCATGCAATAAATGTTATATTTAAAAAAATTATAATTTAATTATTAATAAATAAATAAAATACCCCGTAATACCACCACTCTTGTTTCTTATATTAAAGAAACAAAAATATATAAATAATTTTTTTTTGAGAAAATGAGACCAGCATACCACGACACACTAAGCAGAACCTAGGAGCAAAACCAAAGTATAGATTTCTCAATCATACAAAAACGTATGGCTGCTGAAAGCCAAAGCCATAGGCTATCCGTAGTAGCCATGAAGGGGCACCCGGGTAGCGGCAAGTCCAGCATAGCCCAATCTTTGGCCAAATCCCTGAAATGGGCCCTTCTCGACAAAGACGATGTCCGCGATTCCACGCTGCTTCTTCACAACCTCGTCGATTCCTTCCTCCTGAATGACCTCTCCTACGCGGTCATATTGAGAATGGCCGACACACAGCTCAAGGCATGCATGAACGTCATTATCGACTGCCCGCTATCTCGTCCGCATCTCTTCCACGAAGCGGCGGCCCTGGCGGCACAATACGGCGCCCGCCTTCTGATCGTGGAGTGCAGGGCTGGGAATGCGGAGGAGTGGAGGAGAAGGTTGGAGGATCGAGCCCGGGCGAGTCCGTCGTGGCATAAGCCTGACTCGTGGGAGGCGTTGCAGGGTTTGGTGGAGGGTTACGGGGGCTGCTGCGACTATGATACAGGGGCGGCCAAGAAACTCGTGGTTGATACCACCGCTAATTTGGAGAGGGAGGCCATCAATGCTGGGGTTTTGGATTGGGTGAAAAGCGCAGACGAAGGGATCCCTGCTGTAACTTTCCTTCCCTGAAAAAAAACCAGCGGAATGCGGGCTATGCGTTGTAATCTCTGTACCTGTGTTTCACACGTCTATAAAATGTTGTTACGAAAAGTGTTAAATGTCACTATACTGTTATCAAATTTAGCTAGTATTGCAATTTGGAAATATCTCTGGAAATCAACTTCAAAATGTATATAATTATATTTGAGTCGAATTTTTATAGTCATTATTATGAATCAACGGATGGTGATTCGAAATACGTTAGATTGTGAAAACAAAACATAAACGTTTTTATATTTATTATTATTTTAAGGTAAAATGAAATAAGTCGTGATAGTGAAATGTTCAAACACTTATATAAATATAGAATGTGAATTGTATATATTTAAATCGCAATTAAACATAGGGGAAAATAACTCCTAGATATTTATAAGATTTTTTTTTAATGTGGATGGAGTGAGAGAGGTATTGAAGAAAGTTTGGTTCCTCTACTTCTCTAGTATTTATATATTTACTTTCATCTATTCTTACGTATTGTTTAAAAGAAAATCAAGGGAGATATATAGGTCAGAGAATCATCACACTCTTGATATTAAAGTAAATGTCAAGTTTTGAAGATCAATGTTTGCAATATTTATTGTTACTTTATTTGATGTCATGCCTCGTGATTTATGTATTGGTAATACCCATGCCATTTTTAATAACATTTGTCTACGATTTTCACATGTAACAGGGGGAATTGGCAAGTGTGTGGGGTTGAGTGTATCCCATGAAGGGCCACAATACTTTTTAAAATTAATAACTACATATATGGACAAAGAATGGGGTTTTGCACCTAGGTTGTATGCAATGTAAACAAGCTCTCCTACATCTCCATTTACTAACTTCGGTTTTACCTACAAATAATATGTTAATTTTTTTTCTTTTATATTAAAAAACTATACATTCTAATTGAGTGTTCTACTTTGTTTATTGCAATTGGAATGTTTAACAATTTTAGTATTTTTTAATATGTAATGTTGCTATATTGTTTGTCACATACAAATACGTCGATTTTTTAAAGAGTTGTTCTTTTGGAGATATGTAGGAGTTATGAGAGGAGTCTAGTCTTCATTTGTCGATGCTGCATTTTTTATGTTGCTTAATAGGTTCCTTAACAATACTTAATTGGGGGACATTGCATCCTTGCTGACTAATGTTATAGCTATGTCAAATATTTGCCACAATGTGTGTTCGAATGATTTGTCAATGTACTTTGGTATTTCCTTTATGGGGGTGGGTTGCCTAGGTTGCCAACAAGTATAACTAAGCAATCTTCGAAGTATTTGATGTTATGCAAAGGGAATCCCTCGTACAATTGGGTATTTATATTACTAAGCATTCTTGGGCCAATGAAGCTTACCTCATCAATGAGAACATATTCTATATGTCATTTGTTCTTGGAAAATTACTAGTGCTTGTCCCTACATACCCTTCATTTCTTGTATTAAAATCAAGAGAACTGAATATATAGTTGATGCATTTACATTGAGCATTGTGACACCTGTAAGAATTAGGAGAAGAAGGGGAGAGTTACTTGTGCTTATGAGTCCATGTGTTGAATACTTGATGCTAGAAACTAAGTATGAGTATGACATCCCTATAATTGATGTGCCTTGAATAATCATTTTAAGTGGCAGAGATTTAATTCTTTTTAGTACGATCTACACTAATTTTGAAGGGAATTGGTTATTTATTAGACAAACCATTTGGTATTTATATGCATGGAATACTCCTCTGATGCAATTTGGGTGCTAATATGCTTGAGTTATATGAACTATGTCGTTATTTGCCCTAAGGTGAGTGCCACTTCATTATGGTTGATGTTGAAGTCATGGAACCCAAGCATGTCGAGATATGTTATATGCACAATGCTTGGAGGGTGCATGTGGCATAGTTGTTCCCGTTCTTGCATTTGTATTTATATTTTCCCTTCTCATGTGTTGCTATCACAACTGTCTGTTTTAGAAATATTTTGAACTTCTGCAAGTGCGTGTTCAATATGCCATACATGGTAGGAAGTTCTGAATTCTTCCCAATGTGAGATAATTCGTTCTTTACTTACACCATCATCTTTTGAAATATTTTGGAATGGTTTGTATAGTATAATCTCACTCAAAAAACCTTCAGATTTAGTTAAGTTAAAAAAAAGGAACAATAGAGTAATGAGGGAAGATGTGGACAATTGATTTATTCTACCTTTCTTTCTTTGACTTCGATTATTTTTGAGGTCAACATACCCCCATTCTTGAAAATGGGGACCCTTGTTTCAAATTGTGTAAATTTGTGCTATAAATTAAACATCCAATTGACCAGAGTGCATTATTGAAATATCATGGTTCTCATCATGTTTGAGTTGTCTGGTTAGAGCATAATCTTCATTTGACTTTATCTATTGTGCTAATGTTTGAATCTTTGTGTTTCAAGTTGCAGGATTAATGGAGTCCATCTGGGATGGATAATGTCTAATCTTCATGATTTAATTTGATCTTTTACTAGCCTTTGGTCTATTAAAACAAGTTGAATCTATGTTTGGTCATATTAAAACCCTCATTCTGATTACCCTAGCTTAGGTTCTTTTGAATCAAATTCAAATTTAAGCGGGAACCATTTACGTATGAATCACTTTATTATATTATAGACTTAGTTTAAAACTTTAGCCTATGTTCTAATCGTATTTATTAATACAACTCAGACTTTAGTCTAAAATATTTATGCTAGGCCCTTTATATCTTATGGTTCACGGGGACTAATTAATGACGAGACTCCTTTATTATATTTTGAACTTAGCTTAAAATTTATATTAAAGTTTTAATCATGTTTATTGACATGATAAAAACCTTAGTCTGAATTCTTTATGCTAAGTCCTTTAAGTTTCTAAACGCTTATGTCTTTAATGTTATGCCCATAGAAATAGACAAACCTGAAGGCGATAGGTGACAAGATCTTGGGGTTTTAAAAGGAGATCAATGACATGTGTGTCAAGTTAAAAGGTCTATAAGTCAAGGAAAGGATATGACAGTATACATTTGCTCGCTCAGAGATGATCTAATGATGCGAGATCAAAGTTGAAATGTCAAAGGTTCTAAGAGCTTCGCAAGAGTGACAAGTGTCACCATCTTGGTGGGTTGCCTAAAGATCCAACAGAAAGCATAAAAGTTAAGAGCCCCGAGACAAGTGAGGATTCACCAAGTGGCATGATCACAGAGCTCAATGGCAAGATCCTGTGGAGCACATTCGCTCAAGCAGATAAGATTCGATGGACCGCATCAAATCAGGTGAGGATGATCTACTGACGTGAAATGAGGGTTGACAATTTAAAGGAGCTTAGAGATGTGAGAGGCTTCCACGTGGCACAATAGTGCCCAACCAATGAAAAGAGCTCAGATCTTATGATATGCTACCACGTGGAATAATCTTGTGAGATTGGAGATGAAGATCAATGGCTTGAGATGAAAGCTAATGCTAATGGACTCCAAAATAGATCAATGATGAAAACTTGATCCAGCTTGAGAGAGCATGAGGTAAGGACACATGTCCAAAGGCAACATCGGTCACATTTTTTAATCAAATGGACAACTTCACATAGGCATTACTACATTGACATGACACGTTAGATTCCTGAACCAGTGAAGATCAAAAATGTGAACACACATGTCTTAGACTTAATCTGGCTAGTGAATATGAAAATGATGATCTGGCAATAGAAAAAGAGAAGGCCGCAGTTATAGAGGCATCTCAAAGGTCAATTAAGTTAACACGGTATATTCTTTTGAGTAAAAGACCTTGTAAATCATTTGAAAAGAATATTCTATTCTTCAAAGGCATGGACAACATATAACACACATTTATGTTAGGTTAGTCATAGTTAAATAGGGTCATGAGTTCTATTAGCATTGGTAAAGGGATACTTATCTATGGCACATATCCAGGTGCATGTTGATAGGGAATAACCGACATACCTCATGAATTGTCTATATAAAGAGGTATTGTCCATTGTATAAGGGGAGGGAGTTCTTATATCCAAAATTAGTTTGTAAACTTGGAGCAAGTAGTACAAGCAAGGAATTTTGAAAAGTTTGTCCAATAAATTATCTGTGTGTTTGCTATTATGGTTGCTTCCTCAGTTTTCTAGTTTGATGTTTAGATTTGAATGGTTTTCATGAATTCTAGATATTTTAATATGAATGCAGAGTTGTTAAGTTGTGCTTATGGTAGGTTGATGAAGGATTCTATATTTAGTTCATTTCATTTGCTTTGCTTACAGATGTGTCAATGTTATTTGTTTGTAGAAGTAAATCTTCAAATTAAATCTAGTTTCTCATTTGCATTATCTCACTTTTCCTGAGACCCTCGCCTAGTATGTAGTAGGATATATGCTTATGCAATTTCATGCTATATATTGGTTAAATGCATGTTTGGATGAAATCTAAACTTTGTCATAATGTATGGGTTGAAGATCAAAAACACCTTTTTTCTGCCTTACCCTCCCTTTTGCTCCTTTTTACTAGGTCACTTTAGTTTAACTTGTCATTGTAAATATCCATGTTAACCTAGAGTTTAAAATTTAGGTTTTGGAAATCATTCATTGGATTTAGTTTAGATTACTTTCATCTTCAAAATAATTTAATACCACGGTTGCTCCCAACAACCATTTACATGTTCATTTCTTGAAACAATCATTTATCTTGGTGGCTACTCCACCACAAATCTCAGGAAGATCACAACCAACAACTTATGCAATGGAATTTTTGAATCTAGAAATGAGAAGTGTTTGTTAAACACTATATGAACATGTTGATACATCTAGGTGCATCAACAAGGGAAAAAATCGGTGCTAGAAGGAGGGCCTTTAGCTAAATCTTTGTGAAAAAAACTAAGTTTAGTGAATTTTGTTCAAAGATCAGTTGATTATTTGCATATTTGTGTTATTTTTAGCTCAATTATGTAAATATCATTGATATTCATGGTTTCAAACTACTCTTTAAGCTTATTTAGCTAAATATTTCTATTCTTTGAAAATTTATGTGAAAATTTTGCAAAGGTTGCTTAAGTTTTGTTAAGGATCCATTTATCTTTGCAAAGATTTGGTTTCTATGTTGTATTGTGAACAGGATTTGGAGTTGGAGCGACCACAAGTAAGATCTTCATTAAGGTATGGCATGGTTAGGTATATCTTCTATCAATGTGCCTAGTCAGGTACATGATTTGCCTCAAAATCCTATAAGATATTTGCCTTCTTTTAGTCCTACTAGTGCTGTGACTGTGAAAGAACATATCAAGTGTTTTAAAGTTGCCTTAGGATTGTTAAATGTTGTTTATGAATATGTTGCCTATAGATTATTTCCTTTTAATCTTAGAGATGAGGCATATGATTGGTTTTTTAACCTTCTTAAAGATTTCATTGTCAGCTGGAATGATTTCAATAATCATTTCATTGATCAATTTGGAAAGATCATAAGTCCATATGTCCTTTATCAACAATTCATTATTGTGAAAAAAGATTCAAATGAAATTATTAGAGCTTTTAATGCTAGATTCCAAAAGATGTTAAACAAAACTATAGCTCCTTATAGACCTATCGAGGCTTTAGATTTATATATTTATAAGGATGCTTTAGATCCATTAACTTCTATTTTTTTGAAAAGATTTTTTAGAGTCATTAATACATTAACTTTAGCCTATGTTGAAGCTGTGGTAATTAATGACCAAATGCAACCCCAATTTCAAATGGCATATGCCATTCTAAATATCACTCCTAATTTGGCCATGTTGAAGGTCACACCTGATGTTAATTAGAGCATGCTTACTTTAAATCAAACTCCAGTTTTAAACCAATCACCTTTGAGTCATGCTCATCTTGGTCAAAACATAGTATTCCTGAATAACATTGCAAATGGGTTTCATCCACAAGATCAAAGAGCTATGGTGCCAACAACTAGAAGTAGTCTTAAGTTCATAATTCAGAGCCCGCTGAAAGTGAAAATGACTCCATATTAAAAATGGTTCAAAAACTGAGCATTGATTTTCTTGAGACACAAAAACAACTAGGTAATAATGGGGAAGGTTCTAATAGAAATTATTTTGTTTAGGGGTTCAACAGACCCACATCTAGGTTTCAAAACAACAATGACAAATATAACAATGAACCATCTTAAATTATGAATTTTCCTAACATAAACACTTGTGATGTGCCTTTAGCTAATTATTGCAGGGTTCATAATAGTGTTCCATGGCCATCTAGTTCTTTTGAGACATCTACCTCTTCCGAAATAGCTCTTATGGTAGAGACCCATGATTTTCCATTTCAAGATGAAGATGAATTTAAAGATACTTCAGAGGAGGGATCTACTATACCAATCACAGAAGAAGATCCTATCCTTTTTGAAGCAATAGAAGAAGTTGTAGTTGAAATGAATGGAGTTCCTGAAGATGTCATTGAAACACTTGGAGGCAAAGAAGATGAAGCAAATGAAACAGATCAAGAACTTGCATATGACTTCATCAAAAGGTCAAAAGTATGTGATCAACATGTTTCAAATGGTAATATTCCAAATGAATCTCATATGTTTTTTGTTGATCATGATGAAGATACCTTTTGGGATGGCTTGACAATTTTGGTGCAAATATTGGTAGTCCATTCCCACTTCATATAAAGATTTGGGAGTGTATTATAAAAGGTACTGTTGAAGCTATTATTCAAGAAGGTAATGATATTCTGAAGATCCCAAAGAAATATGAAGACATCAATCCAAGCATACCAGATGAGTTCACAATACAACCATGGAAGGAGAATAGGTCAAGACATGATCAGTCTTTGAATGAAGCAGAGCTAGCTTTCTTGATGTAAGAAAGAATAATTTGGGAAGTAGATGATTGGATCTTGGATCTATATCTTCAATCCATGAACTTGAGAATGGAGATGGGAAGCGAAGTTGCATCATCTATAAGACACAAACACACAAGTGCTCTTATCCACAAGAAGAGGTCATTGAATGGAAGCAATCATGTTTCAAGGTTCTGTAGTAGACTAAATAACTTTCCATTTGATCTTAGATGTAATTTATTTGTGAATTTAGTATAGGGACTTAGATTAGTTTCTTTCCTATTTATTTATTTCTTGTCCCTTGTTTGTAAATAGTGTTTATAAATATTTGTTTCCTTATTGTTTGTTTGTTTGGCGTGTTTGATTTTTCCTTTGCTTTATTCCCTGCTTTCAATAAGTCTTTTCCAAGACAGTTTTTAGGCTCCAAATTCACCTAAATTCTCAAATAGATTCTCAAATCAAGAATGTGGGTATGACTTTTAAACATTGGTTGATCATGGATTCTGAAAATTTTAACTTGATGTTATGATTTGGAGAAATTGGTAAATATTGACATCTAGGTTAATTTATCCTTAAAATCTTAAACCTTGTTCTGATCAAAATTTGATTTTAATAAGGATTGTGCATGTTGGGTGAAAGTTTGAATTATTGAAACATAGTCATGTTTGCACTTAATAAATATTATTGCCTAGGACAAATTTTGCAACCAAGGATGATTGTCTGAAGATTAAACACTTGACCAAATCCTAAAACCTAGATAACTTAGTTCCCAACCTTGCTAGAAAGTCAAAATAACTTTAAAAATACAAAAAAAATAAGAACCTTATGGCAAAATTCAAGAGCTTTCTAAGCAAAGGTGATTCTGGTAAACTCCACTGGGGCTATAGATGTCTGGCTGGCAGTGAAGCAAGGCCTTGAGTGGAGCTGAATGCATCTCTATCAGGGCTATAGATGCCTAACTGGTAGCAGAGCAATGCCCAAGCCTTCTTTGAGCTAAAGCATGATCCTCAATGCACATCCAAATATGCTATAAGTCAGTGTTAATGGTTGAAGTCATGAAATCTGAAAGTTGTTCCCTAATTTCGATTGAAAACAATAAGTGGAATCAAAGCACACACATAACATGGCTGAGTTTTGTTGTTTGGGCCTAATGCTACATATGTAAGACTTGTTTTAGTCATGAGTTGATCTCAATAATGGTACTTGATCATATGGGATGATTTATCTAGTTATTTAAATCAAGAGTATCTAAATTCTAACATATTACTATGTTTCCCCCAGAAGTCACCATTTATCAAGGTCAACATACCCACATTCTTGAAAATGGGGGCCCTTATTTCAAATTGTGCAAATTTGTGCTATAAATTAAACATCCACTTGACCAGAGTGCATTTTAGGAATATCATGGTTCTCATCATGTTTGAATTGTCTAGTTAGAGCATAATTTTCATTTGACTTTATCTATTATGTTAATATTTGAATCTCTATGTTTCAATTTGTAGGATTAATGGAGTCCATCTAGAATGGACAATGTCCGATCTTCATGATTTAATTTGATCTTTTACTAGCCTTTGGTCTATTAAAACAAGTTGAATCTATGTTTGGTCATATTAAAACCCTCATTTTGATTACCCTAGCTTAGGTTCTTTTGAATCAAATTCAAATTTAAGTGGGAACCATTTACACAAGAAGCACTTTATTATATTATAGACTTAGTTTAAAACTTTAGCCTAGATCCTAATCGTATTTATTAATACAACTCAAACTTTAGTCTAAAATATTTATGTTAGGTCCTTTATATCTTATGGTTCACGAGGACTAATTAATGAGGGGACTCTTTTATTATATTTTGAACTTAGCTTAAAATTTATATTAAAGTTTTAATCATGTTTATTGACATGAAAAAAACCTTAGTCTGAATTCTTTATGCTAAGTCCTTTAAGTCTCCAAATGCTTATGTCTTTAATTTTATGCTCGTAAAAATAGAAAAACCCGAAGGTGATAGGTGGCGAGATCTTGAGGCTTCAAAAGGAGATCAATGACCTGCATGTCAAGTTAAAAGGTCAATAAGTCAAGGAAAGGATTTTAATGGTACATCTTTGCTCTCTCGAAGATGATCTAATGATGTGAGATCAAAGTTGAAATGTCAAAGGTTATAAGAGCTCTGTAAGAGTGACAAGTGTCACCATCTTGACAAGCTACCTGAAGATACAACAAAAATCATAAAATTCAAGAGCCCTGAGACAAGTGAGGATTCACAAAGTGGCATGATCTTGAAGCTCAATGGCAAGATCCTATGGAGCACGTTCTCTCATGTGGACAAGATCCAATGGATCGCATCAAATCATACAAGGATAATCTAATGGTGTGAAGCGAGGGTTAACAATTCAAAGGAGCTTAGAGCAAGCAAGAGGCTTCCACATGGTGTGGTAGCACCCAAATGTTGAAAAGATCTCAGATCTCATGAGATGCTGCCATATGGAAAAATATCATGAGCTCAGAGATGAAGATCAATGGCTCACGATGAAAGTTAATACTAATGGACTCCAAAATAGATCAATGATGCAAACTTGATCCAACCTGAGAGAGCATGAGGTAAGGACACGTGTCCAAAAGCAACAACGGTCTCATTTTTTAATCAAATCGATAGCTCGGCATAGACATTACCATATTGACATGACACATTGGATTCTCAAACTAGTGAAGATCATAAATGTGAACACATGTGTCTTAGACTTAATCTGGCTAGCGAGTATGAAAATGAAGATCTAACAATAGAACAAGAGAAGGCTGCAGTTATAGAGGCATCTCAATGGTCAATTAAGTTGACACAATTTATTATTTTGAGTTAAAGACCTTGTAAATCATTTTAAAGGAATATTCTATTCTATAAAGGCATGGGCAACATGTAAGACACAGTTATGTTAGGTTATTCATAGTTAAATAGGGTCATGAGTTCTATTAGCATTGGTAAAGGGATACTTGTCTATGACACTTGTCCAATTGCATGTTGATAGGGAATGATTGGTATACCTAATAAATTATTTATATAAAGAGGTATTGTCCATTTTAGAAGTGGAGGGAGTTTTTAGAGCCAAAATTACTTTTTAGACTTGACTCAAACAGTACAATCAAGAAATTCTACAAAGTTTGTCCAATATTTATCTGTGTGTTTGCTATTATGGATGCTTCTTCAGTTTTCTGGTTTGATGTTCAGGTTTGAATGGTTTTCATGAATTCTAAATGTGCTAATATGAATGCAAAGTTGTTAACTTGTGATTATACTAGGTTGATTTAAGGATTCTAGATTTAGTTCATTTCCTTTTCTTTGACTACAGATGTGCCAATGCTATTTGTTTGTAAAAGTAAATCTTCAAATTAAATCTAGTTTCTCATTTGCATTATCTCATTTTTTCTTATACCCTAACTTGGTATGTAGTAGGATCTGTGCTTATGCAATTTCATGTTATATATTGGTTAAATGCATGTTTGGATGAAATCTAAACTATTTCATAATGTCTGGGTTGAAGATTAGAAACACCTTCTTTCTGCCTTACC
Source organism: Torreya grandis (assembly GCA_037957365.1). Lineage (NCBI taxonomy): Eukaryota > Viridiplantae > Streptophyta > Pinopsida > Cupressales > Taxaceae > Torreya > Torreya grandis. The sequence goes on along the minus strand of JARHVA010000639.1, from coordinate 2,133,148 downwards.
CTCCCTTTTGCTCTTTTTTACTAGGTCACTTTAGTTTAGCTTGTCATTGTAAATATCCATGTTAGCTTAGGGTTTAAACTTTAGGTTTTGGAAATCATTCATTGGATTTAGTTCAAATTAACTCCATCTTCACAAAGATTTAGGATCATGGTTGCTCTCAACAACCAATGACTATTTCATTTTGTAAAATAGTCATTTATCTTGGCCACTACTCCACCTCAAATCTCAGGAAGATCACAACCAAAAACTCTTGCAATGGATTCTTTGAATCTAGAATGAGAAGTGTTTCTTAAACACTATATGAACCTATTGATACATCTAGGTGCATCAACAACTATTTAAAGACAATGTTCTTATTGCTTCAATAAGCAGTAATGTTTCTAGAAAACATGGTCAATTTATATATGCATCAATGAAAGATGGTGTTGAGCTTGCCTTTGCTTCATTTCTTGAGACACTTGAAATTTTATTTACTAGTAGATAGTGTAACAAATGTGTGGTTATATACTAACAAAGGGAGTTTTTACATCATGTGACATGTTTTTTGTGCACCTATATCACAGTCAATAATTATTTTTGCTAAGGACTTATTTTACACAAGTATAACAAGATTTTTAATTTTCAAAGTATTTGATATTCTTGTTAACATATGGTGATATCTTTCAATTTTCATCTTTCTTTTTTATGCATATTTAAGTATTATCCTTGAGCACAACATAACATGCAACTACTAGGTACTAAAGATACACATAAAACTAGATTAGTTACTAAAATGGAGTTTCTTTTAGTAGAATCAATTATAAGATACACAAGACATATTTGACTAGGGTATTAAGGCATGTATTTAAATACATTAGAATGGGAAGACTAAGTAAACATATTCATTCATCAACAAATTGATTGTTACGTTAATATGAGGACCACTTTCATTGTGTCATTTTTTGGGTTATTCGGGAGAATCATTTATGTCTCCATCATTGTATCATCATAATTAAGGGTTCAATTTCGATGTGTTACCACTATAACCCCCACCTCTTCTCGGTAAACTTGGACCGAAGTGAGGGATCCCTGGAGCTACAAGTTTCAAATCATCAACCTCAAGCTAGGGGCACCCAATGAATGTCAATCGATCTAGTTCAATTATGACATATAATCAACTATTATATTAATACAATATCCACTTTTATTAGGACACTTCCCTCATTGACATAAATATGACGGTGTATTTAATTTATATATTGGAGCAAACCAACCCTACAACAAATGTGAGTTAAAGTTTTTGTCACGAGGATTTTGGTAGCAAAGTGATACACATATGAAAGTAAAAAATTAAAGTCATTTTTTAAATCATTAATGTGAACCATCTTACTTTTAATCTATAAAATAACTCATAACATTGAGACCACCTTATACTTCTAATATATAAGAGACCCCTAATTATATTTCAAATACAAAATACACATAACTTACGCCTTCAAATTTTGAACTTATAACCTCGTTTTCAAAAACACGTATTATACACTGATTGAAATGTTCCTCAATCAAACAAAAGCATATTGCCATGGAGGGGCACCCAGACACTGGAAAGTCCAGCATAGCCCAATATTCGGGTAAATCTTTGATATGGCCCCTCCCTGATAAAGATGATGTCTCTGCTTATTCTTCGTAACCTTATCGAATCTTTCCCTTGGAATGACCTCTCCTATGTTGTCATATGGAGAATGGCCAACACCCAGCTCAAGGCAGGTAAAAACATCACCATCGACTGCCTGCTATCTCGTTTACATCTCTTCCATGAAGCGATGACCCTGGCTGCATAATACGACACCTGCTAATTGGTTGAGGAGTGTAGGGCTGGGGATTTGGAGGAGTAGAGAATCTAGCCTAGGTGAGTCTATCATGGCATAAACCTGAGGCATGGGAGGCATTACAAGATTTTGGTGGAGGGCAATGCGGCTGTAGTGACTATGATACAGGGGCAACCATGAAACTTGTGGTTAGTTCCACTACTAATTTGGAGAGAAAGAAAGGCCCTAAATGTTGTCGTTTTAGATTTGGTGAAAAGGGCAGATGGAGAGATCCCTATTATGCCTTTCATTCCATGAAAAATTCCTCATGGAACGTGGCCTTTACATCAAGGAAACCCATGCAAAATCTACCATTGGATGGTATAGTTAGTTATTTAAACAAGGGAACCCATGAGCTAAGCATAGACATCAATCTCTCATAACTATAAATATAATTATAAATTTTTTATATTTGAATTATAAATTAAAAATTGGGAAGGAGGATGCAAATCATCTTGGGGGAGGCACGGGAAGTGGAGAGGGGGCACAATTGACTTAAGTGTGTTAATTTTTATGACCATAATTAAAGTAATCAGAAAAATGCAACACAACGAACAATGAACACAACAATATATCTTGGGAAAACCCTCAAATTTGAAGGGAAAAAACCCAGCAACAATATATCTCTTATATATTGAATGATAAGAACAACAATCTGCTTTACAATGGTCAAATCCAAGGCCTACAGTTATGGCTTCACTTCTTGAAGCACAATGAATAAGATCACACTTGATAAATCTGATTTGCTCTTGAAATAACTTGATCTACTCCTTAGAAGTCTGCTCTACCTTGTGAATTATGCTTATGATTGAATATCTTCAAATATTTATCTTGAACAATGAGGAATCATTATGTATACAAGTGAGAGGAAAGAGACATATCTCTTCAATCTACTTGTCGGCCTCCACCAAAAGTCATGTCTCATAGAAATGCAAGAAGTTGGGCTGGAAGTGGGAGCCCAATGCTGCTCCTCCAACATCAACAAAGTGGAGGGTTCTTTTGATGGTAAATTTGGTGCTATCCATCATTCTAATTATTTAGCAAAATAAAAAGTACAAGTGCTCCACATTCATGTAGAGGAGGAGATATCACCTCTTGATCCACAACACCTTGCACTAGAGACACCCACCTTGAAGGCTCAATAGTAGTTTTTTTAGAGTAGGCAGGCTCCATCCCATCTATTGAGGAGGTGAGGTAGAGAAGCGGCTATTAGAACGGTTTTATTGTCATTATGGCATCAGTGCATGAGAATCTTGAGATGAGATGTGTGGCAAGATTCTACTCATAGTACAAAGAGCACCCCATGTGGTTGAGCATGACATATAGGTGTTGAAACTCTAAAGAAATATTTTCAGCTTGTGTTTGGATCTAAAAGAATACAAAGGTGAGTATATAAACCTTTTTACTTGTTGAAAACTATTGTGAAACAATATCATTATTGAATATAGTAGATTTTTTAGATATCTAGAGCTAAAAAAATAACTTTGAACCAAATGAAAGTAATATTATTCGACCACTAATTAGAGTCCCCTCAAAAAAATAAGTCTCCAAGAGATGGGATTTAAATGAAAAGGCATGAAAAGGTTATGAATCCATTTCTAAGCATAAGAGCACTATAGAAAAAATGTTTGAAGGTCTCTGGGATGTGATAGTCAAGATGTTTTGGGTGAGCGATCCCTATATAGTGAAACCTTTCACTCAAAGGAAATCTTTGATAAACCAATCATTATAGATTATGCTAAAGCATAATAATGTGTCCCACGTTTTGGTATAGAGGGGACACAAAAAAATGAAAATGTGCACATTTCTCAATTTACATAGGCAATAGTGACTAAATTGTACAAAATGTAAAAATTATACATAACTAAAAAAATATTACATTTTAAGTGTATATTAAATTTAAATTTTTTATATAAAAAATAAAAATAAAAAAATCAAAATTTTATTTACTTAATACATAATGTGTATGTTTCATGTATAGAAAGTTGTATTGAGAGGTCGATCTCCCCTCAACTTTTTTTTAAATGTAATATTTTTTCAAAAAAAAATTGAAAGATGTCCTAGAGACATGAATGCAACATAAACAATTTTTTTATAATTTTTGATAAATATTTAATATTTAATTTAATTTTAATGATCAAATCAAGAAATATCAACACTTATGGTCTTCCCTCACAATTTTTTTTAATATATATGTGAAAATGGACCAGTTTTTTTACCATTTGAATAAGTATTTTGAAAGTAAAGTGCAGTGATTTTTTTACAAAATTTTTAGACTTGTTCTTTATTTTTTCTAGTGCTTGAAAATCTGATACTTTATTTTATAGATAACTATATTTGATTAAATAAATCAAAATAAATATTAAATATTATTTAATTTATATATATATATATATATATATATATATATATATATATATATATATATATATATATATATATATAGAAATCTCATAAATAAACTTATTTACATGTGAAACTACATATTTTTATTTATTTTTTACCCTAAATCATGCTATGTGAAGTGGTATTTCGAAGCCAATAGGATATTTCCACTTAGATGGCTTAGTATTTGGTGCCATGTCTTGTTAGAATGAAGGGGGTTAGAATGAACCCTATTCATTCTAACCTAACATGGCACCAAATAGTAATGAAAAATGATGTTTAAGGGTTAATATTTAAATGGGGCTTAGAACAAAGCCCCTTCATTCTAAAGTGCTTTGAATGAAGCATCTTTGTTTGAAGCCCATACATGGGGGTTCAATTAAAAGTACTTTATTTGAATCACCTTAGAATGAAGGGGCTTTGTTTTAAGCTCATTTTTAATTTTCCAAGGTGCCTTGAGTTGGACCTGTGAGACTCATTTATATGTTTTAATAATTTAAAATAAATGTGAAAGTTTGGGCTTGAGCTTAAATTTTCATATGTGATTGAGATAAGAGAGCCAAGTTTAAGGCAAGGGATTTAACCCCATTGTCCATTTAACATGCAAAGAGCCAAAGAAAATAGACTAAGAATTTTGTATAGATGCCTAGGGAAATAATTCTTGAAATACATATCGCAATTTTAGAACTAGTGTTTCCACCAAGCCATCCTTGATTGAAGACCCAACTTATGCATCATAACATAAAGTATGAGTTCTTGAGTGCATAAGATAAAAGTTAAGAAGCTTATACTTCCTCTCGTATTATACTTCCTCTCCAATACGAGCTATGGAGTCTAATCTCTTGAAGAAATAAGATCAAAATACATCCCTTTCCTAAAGGGCTTAAGAGTTTTAATAAGTGAATTTTCTACAAATGTTAGGTTGTTATTAGTAATGATGGGAGACCACTAGATATTTTGGTCATTAAATGAGAGGAATGTTCACCCATGTGTAACCCAAGTGAAGAAAATTTTGACTGATTGAAAAGGTTTTCTAGATGCTATGATCAACAAATGAGCACTCAATCTTAATAGGGGTAGTAGTGACAAGAACTGTGTGAAAACTAGCTCTCTTTCAATATTTTTCACATATATAAAACATTATGAAATGCAATCTCTGAGAAGAAATTTACATGCTTCTAATCCCTCAATAACTTGAACAATTCAATTAACACAAAGAACAATATTTTATATGTGGACATTAATTATCACACCATGTTTTTTTTATTATTTATTTATCAATTCAATTGTTTTTTTTTTTTTTGCATATATGAGTAATTAGTGGGTTAAATAATTATTATGTTGATAGACATTCTATAATGGTATCCTAGGAGGTGGTGGTGGATTGTAATGGAGTGAGTGTGTTAACTTTTAATTCTAACCTTAAATTTGATGTCTATTTGACCATCATCTTATAGTTTTTTCTATTTAAAAAAGAATCGGCCTACATTATTAGCCTACCCATAAAGAAATACAATGCTTATATATAAAAAGAAATACAATTATTTTTTATAATATAACATATATATTATGTTTGAGGTTGATATTATTATTCTACTTGTAGAGAAATATCATGCTTATATATACAAAAAAATACAATTAATTTTTACAATACAACTTATATATTATGTTTGAAGGAGCAACCACACACCATGAGATAATAAACAAGTTGACACTTTTGCCGTTTAATAAAGAGCCCTTGACAACCGACATAGCCCTGCACTATAAGCAACAACTTTGGCATAATTTATAGAGGTGTTGTAGAGCTCCTTGCCATCTAACAAGTGTGAAAGTCGTATGCAATCAGTGCGTTAATTTTTTCTTTTGTAATTTATTTTTATCGCATTTTTATTTTATTTACTTCTTTATTTCAATGATTGTTTATCCTCTTCCCCACCTATCTCCATCTGTTATACCTGCAATGTTCATCCTCTTCCAACCATTATTCATTCTCCATTATTATTATCAACAAATAAATTATCTCTTCTTTATAAAGTCGTTGGAAATACATTTATAAATGGCACCTGAAAATATATGGTAAAGAATGTCTTTAGCCAATTTTAACAATACCTAAAAAATCACTACACAAACAAAATTATGGTTTAAGCACACAATTATTTTCCCTCGCGTATTTATTGCATTAAATGAGTGCTTAATCACTGAGGTGAAATGAAATGAAAGATGCAATGAGTACTGTAAATAGTGAATTGCCAATTTTATTAAGCGGGTGGTCATATGAATCTAACCCGTTCTAATCCTTTTAGGGGGGCCTATGATAGGGAATTGGGTTCTCCACAAGTTTTTGATTGGTTAAAGCAACTTGTAGTTTCCTTGGCATGCTAATTCGAGTTGCCATAAAAATGCCATCTAAGCAGGTACTTTCAGCGTGCATTTGTTGCTCTAATATATTGTAGGGATGCAATTCATGTGGATGTGGATTAATGTTTTTTTTTGGAAGGCACGGGGGGTAAGGGTGGGGGGGGCGCGGGGAGGGGTGAGGATTGGTGTGGGTCCCCAGGGGGTGGTACACAGGTATTTGGAAGATTGATCAATTCAAATAATGGGATTAGGACATAATGTTGGTAAGAAAAAGGTCATTTCAACATTGCTTTAAGGAAGTTTACAACCATTTTTGATTCTTTCTACTTTTGCCAAGCTTATTTTTGTGTTTAGAGGTTATTAGAGATGTTATGTTTTTACAATTCATATAAATAAATCTTAATTTTTTTTGAAATATGTTTTTCCTTTTTATACTTAACATTGTGGATCACCACCGTGATCTTTCATTAGGTGAAAGTGACTTATAAAATATTATGGATGATGATCCCAAATGTCAAGCAAAAAATAAGAATATAATTATTTCAAAAAAATTAAACTTTAAAATTAATTATATTTTACAATTAAACAATACAAATACAGTCATATGACCATTAAATTTAATTCCCCAAAAATTTCATTGAGTTAGTTGGATAATACCAAGACTCCACCTCCAACTCCAACTCCAACTTTAAACTATTACCTTCATGAGAATATAATTAGTAACATGTTGATATGAATAAAGTGTTGACCTCAGATAATGATTTATTATGGAGATGAATATATGTCGAAGGCAGCCTTAGTGCATGAACCTCCATGAACGACCTCCTCGTGGGTTGAAAGAGTGTTGGTCATCACTTTCTTTAATTTGGCAGGTTCTTATATTTCCTTATGTTATGATAGTCTTCATGACTTTCAAGTTTGAGTGGCACGTGAGTTAATTTTTTCCCCCCATATCGTGCTTAGAAAATTGGTTCCTTATGTAATGGAAAGTATGGCACTACGACCAAAGATCCGCCATCAAGAAGGGTCCTTAGCCACGTCTTCACTTGATTTGCTTAATATTTTTTTGATAATTTTTTTTAAAATTTTGATTTAATTTTTTATAAAATATTTGTTAAAGAGAAGGGAAAAAGTAGTTGAATTAGGAACTCAAGAAAATTGTAATTACATATTTAACATGTTAAAATTAGATTTCATGTAGTTTTTTAAAGTGAGAATAGATAATTTGAGTGAGGATTTTAATCTCCTTTTTTTTGGAGATGTAATTATATGTATATTAATTTATTTATTTTTTGGTATAAGACGGAAATAAAATTTTTGATACAAGTTCTTGAGTAGTGATAAAACAATATGGAGTGTGTTTGGACTTGAGTATTCATATGATTTGAAAATTGAAAATTTTTTGATACTTCTTCTTCACTTGTTTTTAAAATGATTTGTATATATATACTTCTCAAGTTTAAATAAAAATATTGGTGCATAAGCCAACCAAAGCAAAAATAAAAAAATGATATACATGGATCCAAACAATAAAATGACATGAAGAAGGGTAGGAAGGGCCAAAAAAAGATGAGACAAATTTGGTGGGCTACTAAATTCACCCAGGCACATTTAGTGGCATAATTCAAGCACTGTTGAATCTGTTCTAGAAGAAGAAAGACTAGAGAATGAAGGAAATATAGATAAGACATGCTTGTGGGCACAAAATGAAGAAAATAAAAAAAGAAAAGAGTAGAATAAAAGACCACAAAATCGTATAGAAAAGGAGGACATAAAATACACGGACAAGTACCAATGAGACCCTAATTCAAACCATTTATCAATATGCCCAAAATGATACTGAAAAAATTACAATAACAAGTTGTGTACAAGAATTAGGTATCTTCATATGTCCTTTCTTTAATGTGTCTATGTGAGTGCATGCATGTGTGCATTGAAATATTAAAAAATACGAAATTGAAACGTGTATCTTGACTTACTTAGGGAAGGAAGGATGAAGCATTTCTATGTGTCCATCCACACCTTGATTTTTTATAAAACTCCAGTGTACCTATGAGTAATGTCCATATACCCATGTATAATTAATGTTGTATCAATTCAATGAAAAATATAGTAATTTTGAAAAATATAAATTGAAAAATGAGCATAAGATTGAGTACACCTTTCTAAATCAAACTAAGTTTTCCCCCATTTTGAAAAAATAAAATAGTATTCCAATTATTCTAATTAGATATTTGTAGACAAGCCTTAGACATAGCTAGGACTTCTCAGGAAGTTTTGAAAACTTAATCCACATCTTGATCATGGAAGTAGAGAATTCGACCATTTCTGGTGCTCCTAGTTTGCTTAAGTTTACTCAATTATTTTGCTCATTTATGTTTTTTTTTAGAAATATATGGATATATCCCCCCATTTTTGAGGTGACGGATTGTAAAATTTGTTCTTGCAATAACTCAACTCAAAATATAGAGTTAAAAGTATCATGTGTCATGAAATATATATAGCCAAAGTCTTGAAAATTATTGACAAGTTTATATAAGCACATGTATGTAACCATCATAAAATTTCATCTTGTAATATATTTGAAAAAAATCATATATAAAGCATATGTAATCATTGTAAAATATTATCATGTAAATCTCAAATGTAATATAGACAAATAACGAGTCCAAGTGTAACCACCTAAAATATATAACATCTTGTAAAATCTATGAAAAAATATAACTCTAGGGAGCATGGGGATCAATACATGGGGGAAAGTATATCCCCACTCATAGGCATGAGGATAGACATGTAGTACATACATGTGAAACTATATAGATATCATGTACACAGTTTTATATGTGTGCACACCCTACTACAAGGATGAAGTATTTGGGGGTTAGGGGGGTGACGAAGGGGGGAAACAACATGACCCATTATAGAATCCTTAGGAGAGGTGAATAAATAATATGTCCATATAAAGCCATGCATTAAGGATAACATCATGCTAAGGTTCATAGGTGGGATTATCTTGATAGTGAGAATGAGATGATATAGAGAAACACAATGCCTCAATGTGGAGAGGTGCTGAAATATATAAAAATATAACAATATATGTATCATGTTTGAATATCAACTATGTGTCAAGGTGTATGTAATGTAATATCATATCTTGTTATGTAGTAGTGTAAAATCATTAGACATAAGGATGTGGGGGAACATAGGAGATGTGTATCAATAAAGCTAATGGAGAAAACATATGTGGGTACCATGTCCCTATAGGCAATGTATTAATGCAAGTCATGGAGAGGTATGCGGGTTTATTGTCCTCAAAAGGATAGGTAAAGATAGATGTCATCAATGAAGATCATAAAATAAATGTGGGTATAATGCCTATATAGAATAAAATAAAATAATGTAACATGGAGAAGAGAGGTGGACATCTACCCCAAAGGACATTAGTGAGCTTCATAACATTGTGACTATGGTTATGAAAATGATGTCCTTTCCATCACAATATATGACAAGTAAATAACCCATGAGGGACTTCAAGATATAATGCCTATGTTGGCAGTGTACAATTCATGAACACCAATGTGTATAAAACATAATCATGTATGTATCAAAGTATGATATCCATAATGTGACAAGATGTAAAATTATAATGTAGGGCATATAGGTCCATTGATGTACTACCATAAGGCACATAGGTAACAAATCTCTATGGTAGTGAGATAATATCAAGGGGGCTCAAGGAGTAGATATAATAATGATGCCCCCATATACATTTGAGAAATGTATATCTTTTGTATAGTTGTGTAATGCTAAATCTCAATACTATTTTGTAATGTGTGAAGGTTGATGTGTTGATCCAAATGGAAAAATATAAGTAATAAGCTCTAAGATGAGAGGGAAAAATACCATACCTTAATGTAAGCTTCATATGTATAAGATATACATATTAATGGGCTCAATAATATAATGAAGGGTATAATTTGCCCTAGTGGAAGAACAAGTTTGGTGCCAATGATACATCCCTAATGTAGGCAAGGTCCACTAAGAGGGCTAGATATAATAATAAATCACATGTATGGTAATAGAAGTAGCATGATGAAATGCCACTAAGTCATAGAAATAATAAAGTATCAATCACAAGGTATGCAAGATAATAAACAATGCATCCATATAAAAATGTAATTACAAACTATATCGATATAACACACAAGATGTAGGTAATAGAAAGATATGTATAATCGATGTAAGTAGCTCAATATTATAAATGGAAATAAAAAATATATATCACTATAAAAGTTATTGTATAGGACTGCCCCTAAGGTACAACATACCACCAATGTGATCATGTTGCCTAGGATGTGGGTAAAAAAGTAGCCATGTAGCATTTGAAAGGCGATAAATGTATATTGCATGTATATCCTAAATCTCACCCACTCAAAGAAATACAATGAGAAATGTGTGTAAAACATGAACATATAAACCTCTAACATAGGTAGATAAGCATAATATATATGCATCAATAAAGATAAGGGAAAATATATTTTGATAAAGTAAAATATATTTTTATTTTTATGTTTACTAATGTTTTTTTAATTTTATAGATTTATAAAATAAATAATAAAACTATGAAACAACAAGCCAAGTAGGGCACACAATAGGAATCAAGAAAATCTCAATCAACAAACAATAAAATCCAAGGGGAGAAACAAAGAGTAAGAAGAAGGGGATTCCCAATAAACTATAACTTTCCTCAAAACTCGGTGCATTTTAGGATGGAAGGCATTGATATACATGTTGTTAGCATCGAAAAATATATGTAAGTGCTCAAAATGGGATAAAAAATCAAATGGAAAGGACCATTGAAATATTTCAAGAAACATAAATTAGGTGGTTAGAAGAACACCGAGGTAAAATAGTAGGCAAGTGCCAAAGTGAGAAATTTGAAATAAATACAATTTACTCAATTAACTCAAGGGATGAAGGCACATGAAGGATACAACACATAGAAATGATCCATTATGTAAAGTAAGTATCTATGGTAAAAAATGATATATCAATGAAGCACTAAGCATTGACAAGCATGACTAATTGGTAATGTCTTCTAAAGTGTAATGTTATACTCATGAATAATTCAAGATGGAGGCATGAGCTATAGGAGAACCAAAGTCATCAATATGACATAGTCACCATAGAGAATGTGCTATAATAGTTGTTAGCATTTATCACAAAGAAAATAATGTAGTAGTCTAAATATGCCATATTTAATAGAACTCTGATAAAGTGATAAAAAATATCATGTTGTAGATGATTATGTATAACAACTCATGATAGGGTAAACTATAAAGATTAAGAAATGTGTCATAATATATAAAAAAAGTAAGAAATTGTGGTGTATCATATATGATGTCCAAGTGTCAAAATGTATATACATTGAAGACCATAACATGATGTGTAAATTTCTAACCTCAAATACTATCAATCCTCAAGGTGTCATCATAGGATGGCTTATTATCTTTCTATTTGAAATATAGGGAACTATTGGTTTTATCCAATGTCATTTTCATCTACTATAACTTTGACTATCCTAATATAGCATTATAATGATCCAAGGATGGTATAACATAGAATAAAGTCATGCATAATAAAGATCCCACAAATGTAAGTACCCTAATAGTGCCCAATGTTGTTCTATATGGCACTAATTTTGATAAATTTGTTCTTTTTATCCAAACATGTGAAGGAAAGTAAAAATCATAATATTTCTTTGAGTTGTCTTATCCACCAAATCACTATCTCTCTAATACCCTTTCATTGAAATGTTAATTATAAAATGTTCCACATGAGCATAATATTTCAATAAAGGATCATTGGAAGAAATATTTGGCCAATTATTGTGTGTGAGTGGTATATATTTAGGAGGTTTATTTTATTTTTTGTTTATTTTTATAAGTTTTAAAAGATCAAGATTAATTGCATCATGGTCAATAATATCTTAGATTTTGTGTCTCAAAGCAATGCACATTTTTTTCATGTGTCCATTAACTCTATGATAATCATAAAAAGAATTTTATTTTTAAGATCTTGGTATATGTTATAAATTGGGATGTAAAATAGGTGGTAACTTAATCAAGTGATTCAATATAATGTTTTTATTTTAGAAAAATCACGGAGGATGTTTTGGCATAGGATTTGATGTTGTCTTTCTTTCTATAGTTTGAATTCTAGATATATCCATGGTATGTGTATGACTCATGAGAAGATGTGAATCCTTAGGAACTAATGTATAATCCTTAGGTTGATGTAATATATCTAATTTAAGTGTGGTAGTTATAGCACAAAGATAAATAAATGTTTTGAAAGCTTTCCCAAGTAGTTTATCTTTGATATATGCCAAAAGACTATTGGTAAAGATATGTTGAATTTGAAAACTAGATGATTTAAATATTAAAGAGTGTATTTGCCATCAAAATTTAAAGATAAAATCACACATATCCTCTTTGGGCCATTGTTGAAGGGCTTGAATACTCTCAAATTTGGTGTAAGTCCATTATTGGTGATGAATCAATCTAAGAAATCTTCTTTAAGTGTTTTTCCCTAATTTGGTTTTGCAACACTAATATGATAGAAACTTGGAATGTAATTCAAATATTAAGATAATTATGGTGTTCAATAATACATATAAACATAGTATACTAAGATTGATTACAATGATGTAACAAGTGGCATATGATAAATATAGTAAGTACAACAAAAGGAGGAGTACTTAGCTTTTCTAGTTGACTATCTGACAATGAATATATTATGGAAGTTAAAATCAAATGAAGCGAGACTATGATTAATCAAGTTTAAGAATTATGTTTCTACCTACATAGGTTTAGTTCTATCAAATTTGGGTAAGTATTTCTAGTTGATACTAACATGTGTTGGTCGGTACTGACCTATGAAAAAATGAGGGACTATGACCATACGATCACCTTTTCTTGTCTCTATAAACTTTGTATATGTGATCCTAATCATAATGATGCATGCAACTCTATAAATTTGCATCCTTCACCTTGAAACTCTAGGTGTGCTTGTGAGGGATAGAAACATAAAAAAATAGAGAAAGTGTATTGGGATAAATTGACCATAATCACCTTCATTTGATGATTTACTACTACCCATGTATTTGATACTTTGAGGATGGAAATCAAGCCATATGTAGTTCTCCCAGCTAGTGTGATTGTGTAATTTTTATCCTTCACTATATGTATGTAACTAATGATTTAGTTTTGATACATGAAAATTATTTCTTTGACTTGGCTTTAGTGCGCTTCAAACATGGCTTGTGATTGCTCCTAGTGACAAATTCACAATTTAAAAATAACATGTCACATTTTATCAATGTAAAATAGTGTATATAAATGTAACACAACTCAAATTTTAATCATCTAAAATGTTATTTTAATGTAATGAGTATCACTTGAGACCACATTATCCTTAGCTTAGACCTATCCATATCTTAGGGCCTCTTTTGATCATTTTCCATCTTTTGTGCAACTTCAACCCATTCCCAGATATACCAAAAGCAACACTGAGTCCTCATCTAGTTTACATTTAGTACAATCTAAAAAAATTTAATTTATTCTCAGGTCTTCCCCAATTTCATTGTTCCTATATCTTATGTATTTTCCACTCCCATCACATTTGTGTCTAGTTTGGTTTCATTAGGGACCTCTATATCTATCAATTCTCATATTTATGCTTCCACATTGTTATCTCTTGCCTAGACTCATGATCATTTGAGACTATTAGGATTCACACATGTTTATAAAAGGCATGAAACAATGACACCTACTATTTATATCATCTAAGATGAAACTTCCACCACTTAAACTTACAATCAAATTCTTAGTCATATTCCAATTATTCAAATTGTTAATCCAACTTTTGCATGGCTTAGTAGTTTTGTGTCAAACATTCCTACATTTGGTTTTCCTGCATCTATCATTTTTACTTAAAATGATCCAATAATAATTCCAACCACTCAATAATTAATCCAAGTGTTAGATATTTCCACTCTAATATCATAAATTTCAAGGGTTTCAGGAACCCTTGGCTTTGCTCTCAACATGACCATTTCTAAATTGAGGGTGATGAATGACCTTTCCAATATCATTAGACCCTCCATCCACATGGAAAAATACAAAATCCATACCTACATGAATCCCTTTGTACCTACCCCAAAAAATTTATAACACTATTTCCTCCACCATTTCCTTCCCTTCATCTTCCATATTCACTCCATCTCACAGGCTCCACTTTCCACTTCCATCATCATAAGTACATAAGGCCAAAATCCATAGGGAGATTGTATTGATGATCTCCATATAGAAAATACACAAAGGCCAAAAATGGTTCTTCTTGGAGAACTAAATATAAAATTGAAGTTTAAAAAGATCATTGGGAAGCTAAAAAGAGTGATGCCCTCTAAGTTCACACAAGGTGGTAACCTTGTGTTGTGAAAAATAGAGGAGGAACTATTTAGCTAATTATAAAGAAGATAAATAATGGAGGAGATGAATTTGATAAAGATCTTGTTTTTATGATGAGGGCTACCAATGAAATGATAGAGAAACTTGTGGAAAAAATGAAGATTCAAGTGAGAACACTAGAGTCACAAGTGAAGACTACATTTTCCACTGACTTGGTTAGTAAGGTGTAAAATGCATTGTATTTTTTATTTCATGCATTTATTGAAGTCTCTAAATACTTTTACAAATGTGGAATATTTCACCAAAAGGTACATGCATGTATGGAATAAATTGTCAAAATGGATAAAAGCTGAGGAACATAGCCATGGTAATAAAAAAGGGAATGTTCCCACATTTGAAGGTAATTCCACTATTTGACATAAATTTGTTTCAAATGTTTTCTATCCACATGATTAATTCTTGTGTGTTTCCATGTGTCCTTGCATGTGCTCTTTATGTGCGTGTCATTTCCATGACTATTAATTGGTTTGTTTACTCGATTTGTGACACTATGATAGATATCATGCATCTTTCCTAGTTTGTTGTTGCCATGATCCACTTCATGCATCTCTTCTCCAATAGTTATCTTCAGTTTCACATATTATGTATTGATCATTTATTCAATGTGTTCCTCATTGCTAACATCAATCTTGTCATGACACTATGTATGTTTGGTTATAAATGTATCATACATTACTATTTTTTTCAAATTATCGATATGATGCCATGATCTCCAATGTTATCATTACTACTTTAGATTTCAATATTTTGGTTATACATGTATCATACATTACTTTTTTTCTCAAATTATCGAAATGATGCCATGATATCCAATGTTATCATTACTACTTTAGATTTCAATATTTTATATAACATCATTTACATACATTTTTATTTTGATTTAAGTTATTGTGCAGGCTTCACAAGTCACCTTAAAAGAGGGGGCATACAAAGTGGCTTGTCTTGGAGACTAAGTTGAAATGATCCATTGTAGAAACATAAAACGATAGTTTTTGTTCACTTGATCACAGTTTATACTATAAAATAAATTTTAGATAATAATTATTCATTTGGAAAATAACACAAATCATACCTATCTAAAACAATGTTATTTCATCACTATAGTCGAAAATAAAAAATTTAGAATTCTCACAATTTCACTCAATTTACATAACCATTTTCAATAAGCATTCAAAAACAATTTATAGATTTATGCACATATTATCACAAAAGTTTGCTAAAATTGGGGGCATCATGCACGACATGTGTTCCATAATTTTACATAGTTTAACTCAAAAATTCAACTGGTATTACTCAGTTATCAAAATACATATACTTAGATATCATATTGGGGGCATGTGCATGGCACATGATCAAATTATTAATCAAAATTTGCACCATTTTTTATAAAAATAATGGAAATCCATGTTGTTATCTATGTTGTATACACTAAGGTTAGATCAAACTATTTTTACACTAGTTTTTCACTATAAATTAATCTTATTCCATCTGTAGTGGTTGATTTAGATTTTTGAACCAATTTTACACTAGAATGATCTATTAGAATTCATACATGGATACCAATACACTATAATACCTTGATTTGTGTAGTGATGGAGTAAAACATATATTGAGTTCTTAAGCACATTATAACATCAATGAGGATTAGAGCACACATATTTAATTTAAATTTTTTAACAAAATAAATATCCAATGGTCCTACTCTCTCTAATCACCATTTTTCCACCATAAACACAATGGTTATCGTACACGAACATGTGTATTCATTTTTTGTTACTTGATCTATAATTTTTTTGTCTTTACTTTCATATTTTTATCTTAAGTACATACTTATTTATACATGTTTTATTGCAGGTTTTTCATGAAGCATAGTTTAGTGTGTGGCCTACATCCAATCCTACTCAACACAAGTAAGCTTAGGTATAACTCTCTTTCTTTTACTTTAATACTTTTAGTTTTATGGATTACTAGAATAAAAGGGGGTAAATATAGTCACTAAAATTAATATTTAATGCTAAAGTAATGTACTTTTGACCATCTTGTTATGCACACTTAGCTCATGCTCAGCTCCATAGTTTTGAACTACGTTTCCTCTACTTCTATGTGGATGACCTTATGCCCTTAAGCAATTCTGATACTAAATACTTATATTCTTCATTCCAAGTATCTAAACTCATTATTATATTGATCCACACTTCTAGTTTTGTTGTCTTTGCTCCTTAGATAAGGTCGCTCCTTCAGGACTATCCCACTCACTAGTAGTGTTTGAATCTACTAGTCATGTCCTCCCACCAAACAAAAACTAATTTTTCAAATTCAAATTCACCTAATAGGCTATACTTCATGTTTCACTATTCCCATTTTAGTAAATCCACTATAAAATCATATCTTCTATTCATAGGTTCACTAGTTGGCAAAAGGCTTCTATATTACAAACACTCAAACTATTATAGCTATAAATTGAGAGGAAATTACCTATTATTACCAATTTTAATTTTGTGAAACCCAAGTAAACCTAAGCTAAGTTTTAATACACCTCCAAGATCACAAGGTATTATTGAAGTGCATAATTACACTAGGATCACACCAACAAACATTACACTAGTATTTCACACACACCACCATAGCATGAGAGAATTTCATGGAGTTTGATCCACTTAAGAGTATTGGTATACAAACAAAACTCAACACAAAGGGTGTTGAGGTCAAGCAAAACTTCAACCATTAAAACCTTTTTCTCTTTTTTATATCTATTCTTCATGTTTAATTGGGCTAAGGTTACTAGTGAAGAAGAAAGTACACAACACCTTCTATAATATATCAAAATATTATGCATAGTCACACATGACCTACAAGTAGGGAGGACCTATCAAATTTCACAAGAGAGAAAAAAAAACTCTACTAGGTACTAGTGTTCCCTATAGATGCTAGTGTAGGTCAACATAGTTTGAATAGTTTGACCTTATCCTAAGAAAATGTGAAGCCTTATTAATGATTCACAGTAACCTCATACAACTATATAGTCAGTTTAATAGTCACAATCACAATCCTACATGTATGATTTCCAACTAAGTTATCCCTCTTTGGTACTTTCCCCTTTTATCATATTTCCAAAATAATAAGTTCCATATTTTTTTTGTGTCATTTATTTTATATCTTAGCATTATTATTCACTCAGTAGTTTTTCTAAATTAGATTAGGTTTATTATCTAATCTCTAATTTTGATAAATCACCTATAAGAAAGAAATGTTATCTCTGGAAATAACTCAAATTTACATTTAGAATGTCTAGATCCACTTCAAAATCCTAGAAACTATCCTACTTGATAGGGATACAAGGTTATTGAGAAAATTTTAGAAAGCATTTTGGTATGTTCTATATATTTCACAGTAACCTCATACAACTATATAGTCAGTTTAATAGTCACAATCACAATCCTACATGTATGATTTCCAACTAAGTTATCCCTCTTTGGTACTTTCCCCTTTTATCATATTTCCAAAATAATAAGTTCCATATTATTTTTGTGTCATTTATTTTATATCTTAGCATTATTATTCACTCAGTAGTTTTTCTAAATTAGATTAGGTTTATTATCTAATCTCTAATTTTGATAAATCACCTATAAGAAAGAAATGTTATCTCTGGAAATAACTCAAATTTACATTTAGAATGTCTAGATCCACTTCAAAATCCTAGAAACTATCCTACTTGATAGGGATACAAGGTTATTGAGAAAATTTTAGAAAGCATTTTGGTATGTTCTATATATAAAGTTGAAAAAATCAACTACCTTTCATCCACAAAATGATAAACAGACAAGAGTTTTAAATAGGATGATAGTGGACCTTTTGAGAGTGTACAATTCAAAGAAACAACACACAAGCAAGATGAAATCTGTCTTTTATTCAACACAACTACAAAAAACTTTGTATAGCTCTACTGCACATATCCATTTTTAGATTTGCTTGGGTTTCCAACCTTTGGCACCCATTGACATAGCTTATCCTATTACTCCATAAATAATAGCAATTCATTCAACTCAAAATGAAGATGAAAAAGTTGTAAAATTCATTAAGCACATTTAGTTCAACAAGTGCAAATAATTCTACAATATGATAATGCGAATTACAAGTAGTACCATGATAAACATGAGACATTGCATACCTTTTAGATTGGTGTTTTGAGTCTATAAACACATACAAAATGAAAAACTAATAGGACCAAACTACAAGCTTCATTCACTTCGGTACGATCTTTATAGCATCACCAAACAAGTAGGAGAGAATGCTTTCAATCTCAATCTTCCATCTTATCTTGGATTTCACCAAGTTTTCAATGTAGAACTCTTGTGCCACTATTTACCACATGTGTTGGATACTTCATATACTATAAAAACTTTTCATCAAATAGAGGTCAATCCAGATTGTAGCACCCTAGCAAAATTGGATCAAGTCATTGATGTTCGGTTCAAATGGACATGTCGACAAGAGATCCCTCTCTTTTAGATCATCAAAGCATGTCAAGTGCCTTCCCAAGGAAAATGGTTTATAAAAGTGTAGGTTTCCAATATTTTTTCACATCTGTTACTATAACTACGTGCAGTAGGGGCCATTTCACTTCAAGGAGCAGTGACTAATCAAGGAGGATCTAGGTCACTAGACCTTTCCTTAATTTATTGTTGTTGCATATCTAGCCTTGCACTAATATTAGCGACACCGATATCAGGTTCCTCACCTATATGCTAATTTATGAGATATAATTTAACTCTAATGTTGTGTTATCATACAATTCTTGCGTTAGTATTGTATACCTTAGCTCATCAGTAATGATAATTAGTGATGCCAAAACATTCATCAGTTATGAAGTAGTTGTCACTAACTCTTTTAATGGTTAAACCTACACTTTACTCCCTCCATTATATATCAATGTTCACTTCTAGTATTTGTAGTGGGTGACATAGACAAGAATGAAGTTAGGAAGTACATAGACACTATACATCTTATTTCTCAAATATTGTATAGAATTTAGTATAATAAATATTGGTTAGTACAATTTTGCATTGGTTGTCATCACCTTATTTGATTTTCTTGTTATTTAATGTATTGCACCTTCATATCCTCTATCATTCATAATTCAATTCCATTTATAACCCTCTTAAATTAGTTTAAGTAAGTTATCCACCAAATCTCTTCATGAACTCCAAATCACTACATAAACCAAAACCACCATAATCTCTCAATAAAAAACCATTAACTTCCTTATTACATCATGATTTACAATATTTACATCATTATTATAATTTTTTTTTACCAATAATAACCCAATCCATAAATATCTAGATAATAACTACTAAGTCAAAGCTAGCCAAAACATTAAAGGCAACAAAAGGCCATGATACAATATAAGATCTCAAAGATGTGACCAGAAGGGTCATGTGCAATAGTGAATATCTTCATCAACACTAATCCCAAAGTGTAAAGTCCACTACTGAGGTAGTTAAAAGAGCGGGCACAAATAAAGGTTATGCCATGGTTTTTATAAAAATAAAAACATTAAAATTCAAATCTCATATTCACTTTCACTTTTAAGCATCACTTATATCATTTAAATTTGATTTTTAAAGTGTTACGGTGGATAAAAAATTAAATACAAGAGAATCTTTAATACAAAACCAAATCATGTAAACATTAAATACAAGAGAATCTTAAATATTTTTCTTTAATTATATTAAAATAGTGCATAAAGTTAAAAACTTAGATTAAAACAATGTCATTAGATGCATTCAATTTAGGCCCTCTATTTTTTTTCAACCCATTAAAAATTTTATTCTTTAGCACCAATTAAACATTTTATGCTTTTTAAAAGATGGATTTTCCCAAGTACATGGAATGGAATAGAATGTAGGAAAAAAAAATCCATTTGGTGCCCCCTCTCTTCCATCCACCTTGCTTCACATGGCTTCACTCAAGTATTTCATTTCCTTGCATACTAATTTTTTTCCATAGATATTATTTTATAGGTTTTATAATGTTTATTATTTTAAATTTTAAGCTAGTTTTTTTTTTTAGATATTTTTTTAAAGGTTTTATAATTAATTTAGTTTAAATTTTAAGCTAGTTTTTTTTCATAGGTATTTTTTTTTAGGTTTGATAATGTTTACTATTTTAAATTTTAAGTTAGTTTTTTTATAAATTTTTTTATGTATCTTCTTTCGTAAATTTAGATTTAAAAAAAATAGTTACATTATAGGAATTACATTTTTATGTTTTTTTTTTTTTTTTGAATAGTTTATAAATCTCTATAGCTTATATTCTATTTTTATCTATTTGTAAATCATAACATTCTAATAAAAATGTATATTCACAATACATATACATTTATGTATATTTTTAAGCTTATATTTATTTATTTAATTTTATATTTTATATTTAATATTTCTATTATAAATAATCTTGTTTTATAGAATTTATACTACTCTTCAAAACGCTAGGTTCGGGTCTTTATATCTTTATATTAATAATAGTTGAATAGTAATGTTGAAATCACAATAAAATTATATTTAATAAATAAAAAGCAAAAAGTCATATTAAAACTAAAAATATATATGTTTAAGGTGAATAAAAATTAAAATATTAGCTTCCACCCAAACTTTAGTTTTGGAATAACAATGATGTCCCTAACCAAGTTTTCCATAATGGTGTGATGTGGAGGCATTGTTTCCACCTAATCTCTTCCAATTTTTTTATTTTATTTGTTTGATTAAATATAGTATAAAGAAGAGAGGTGACTCAACCCCCCTCTCTTTTTCTCTTCAATATATAAAGACGTTTTATATTATATATATATATATATATATATATATATATATATTATATATACATACTATCTTTATTTATTTTTTAATACATTTTTTTTTCAATATATATTTACTTTCTCTTTTTTATATATATATAAATATTTTTCGTGTATAAATATCTATTTGATAAGCTATTTTTTGGGTCAATGTCTAAGTTTGACTTTAAAGAAGTAAGATAGATAGGATTCAACATTTTTTTATTTTATTTTATTTTTACATTTTTTAAAATCATATAATTTTATTAAGTCTCATTTAGCATTATGACATTTGTGTATATATTTAAAAAAAAAATGATTTTCTTATAATAGTATTTTATATAAATATTTAGTTTCTAACCCGGATTGATTAATTTTAGTTTTTTTAATTAATTTATAGTAGAATAATTTTATTTTTTAAATATTTAGAATGTGCACATACAAATTCAAAAAATAATTATTATTTAAACTAAAGTATTTAATATAGAGATTCAACCTCAATTATAATATCAAACTATAACATATATTCAAAACTTACAATCAAATAATTAAACTATATTTTTTAATTTTATTTTTATAATTTTAAAAATTGCCTCAATCAATAATTACAAAAAGAAATAATACCCCACTCAAATATATATATTTTTTATAATTTTTAAAATTAACTAAATCAATAATTATAAAAAGAAATAACACCCTATTCAAATAATGTTTATTTATAAATCTCAAGAAAAAAATATAATACATCTTTTCATTCACAACTTTAAAGGAAACTAAATATCATTATTCACTAAATATACTACATTTTCTCAATAATAATATAAAATAAGTGAAAAAAACACTCTAAATCTAGACAATGAATCATTCCCTTATTTAAAATACTAAAATAGTTTAGATTTTTAAATTTATTTCAACATATTTCTTTCTCCCAGTTCTTACATCAAAGCAATAATACATAACCATAATTATCTTTAATAACTTAAGTACCAACAATTATTTTAATAAATTAATTTATTTTATCTTTTAAAAATATATAAATAATAATATAATATCATATTTATTACTTCTATGTATTTAAACATAATAAGGTTCTTTTAAATCTATTTCTCCTATTATAAGAATAGGTTTGCCTTGAACACTCAAACATAATCATACAAAAGTTAATTTTTTTAACATTATTTTTATATCTTATTTCTAACTTTGTAAGTATAAAAAGGATATGATGCAGGCATAATTTACCTACATTAAACCTTGAGCTAAAGGGGTTTCACAATGACCTAATATATAGATAAATAGTTGTTAGTATAAGATAAATTGTATCAACATTTGAGGAATAAATCAAGGTTAATCAATTATATATAAAATAGCCAAACATAAATCAAATATGATTATGTGATCCACACATATATAGGTTAGATAAAAAGTGTTTAAATTGGGTACATAATTTATATGTCATGTCTAGGATAGTGAAGGGTCATTGGGTCATGGTCAATCATCTTTTTTCCCTTTTTTTCATTTAAATATTTTTCAGTTGCACACTCATTAAACTTATTAAAATGTTCACATAAAAAAATATATAATATAATGATTGATGGGAATCAATGCATTTATAGTGAGATTATATAAATCTATGAACTTAAAGATACATGCATCTTATTTTATTTCCATAACTATAACATTTAATTAGAAATATATGAATCCCACCATTGTCAAATTATCTATGATACATGTGTCATAATTAAATCATATAAAGAGGAACCAAATGTAGCCTCTTATCACCAAGCACCCACTTTTGACTTTAATGGAGCCAACAATCAGTGTACTCAACTCCACCTAATTTTTTCAATTATATTACCCATGGGTAATACATTGGCATCACATACCACATAAACAATTAGTAATGAATTATAACACAACAATATGTATACTGTTAACATCCATACATGTTATTAGTATAATGACCAAATAACACATGTGAGTCAAATAATATAAGCCACCATGACATAATACATAAATCAATCAAATCCAAAGCACAATGAATCTCTTAAATACTCTATATCGAGTTAAATAATATATCAATATAACTTATATCCATCAATAATCATGTTTAAAATTCATAAAAAAGATGAACAATATAATCATGTAAACTAATCAAATCTCAACCTATAAATTCATGTCTATACATAGATATGTTTCAATCCTCAATAGCTATGAATAATATTTCAATTCATATCATGTTAGGGAGAGGAAAAGTATAATCCTCAAAGTGGTAAAAATAATTTCAAATTCAATACATGATAAGAACTGTCATCACTAAAGGTTTAATAATATACATGAATGTTGATAGGTTTCTAATATAATAACCATTCAAAATGTATGTAGTCCAATAAATGTAAGTGTCGAGGGTAATTGAAACTATCTTTTTATATGTACATATAAATCACATAATAATGTGTAGAGAATAATCTTAACACATACCTCTAAAATGTTTGTGAAATTAAGTAGGTCAACGTAATTTCCAAAACCAAAATGAATGCTAACAATTAGAAATATATTTAAAAATATTATTTATAGATGGACAAAAATCACCACTAAGCATATTCATAAATAAGTTTATGTATAAAAATCACATAATAATGTGTAGAGAATTAAGCCATACCTCTAAAATGTTCATGGAATCAAGTAGATCAACATGATTTCCAAAACAAAAATAAAATGCCAACAATCAAAATATATTCAAAACTCTTATTTATACATAGACAAAATCACCACCAAACATATTCATAAAGACTAAGCATATTCATAATATATTAGTAGGTGCGCCACACAACAATAGCTATAACTACTGTAAGACACATGGGGAGGGAAAAAAATGGAATTACATAAATATTAGACAATACAAAATTATATGTTCTAATATACATGAAGATGCCTTGCATATGTTATGTTGTGGTAAGAGTTTACGTATATCAAAATAATTTCAAATAAATTTCTTAGTGGGGTGATAAGTATTATATCATGTTTAAGAGTGAAAAGAAGCCATGTTGAAGAAAATTTTATTAAAAAAAATAATTTAAAATGTATTTACAATAAAAATATTTGAACATTAAAAATTAAAAATGGATGCTAGAGTATAATGTTAAGTGTGTTAATAATAAAGAAACAAACATGCAATCCATGAACATTTATAAGGGAGTGAGTTCGAACAATTTCTTTTGTCGTATGCTTTCCAAAATTTTAGACTAAAGTGCCAACGTTTGTTTAGTCCACATGTTCTATAATTATGTTAGAGGCATTTCATTTTAAGGGCCATTACCAAGATTCGTTGTGGTATATTTTGATTCCAATTTTGAGTGATAGATAAATGGTGGTTGATGGCTAGTAAATCTATTCACTTAGGTCTATTTTGGCCGTTAGGATTGTTGATAGATGATACTGCATCCCCATTACTTTGATTTATATGGCTATCACATGGGTGTGCACAAAAAATCTTACAAGAGTGTAAAACATACAGTTGTTGAAGAAATATCTAGATGCCATTGAGAGTTGGGTGTAAATATGTAATAAATATCTATGATGCATTGTGTTTCCACTACCTCCATTGCTTAAATAAAACTACCAAGACCTCTTAAATTTTTTTAATCATCTTAGAGTGGTGTTCACCATACATGGCTTTAAAATTCTTACTGACGATCCAGACTTGAGGAATGGTAGGAAGCAGGTGATACATAGGTGAACATTGATATTAAGCTCCTCTAAAAGGTGGTCATATGACCCTTTGTCTATTGGATCTCTCTTGACTTGAAAGAAATGATTTCTAATGTAGTTCATTTCAAATTGTTCTCTAATTCAATACAAAAAGTTTTTAGTTTATCTATTGTGTATAACATTATTTCTAGGTATAAAATAGATTCTTTGTATTGTTAAATTAAGATATGATTTACATACTTACTTTAGGTTCAAATATATTGTTGAAATAATTGTGTTATTACCAAATCTAGCTAATTTTAGATGAAAATACATGGTGACCCACTTACTCCATATTTTGCATTGAACAAACAATCAAGGAGTTCTTCTATCAAATTAGAACATATACATGCCAATTTGAATAACTAATTATTTAACAGATAAATACCTAGTCAAATGTAACAAATGGATCCTTTGATAAGTAGGGTTGTAATCATTTCCATCTGTATGTTGCAACTCATCAACCCAAATAGGAGACTTGATGGGTTGGATTAGCTTTGAAAATTTAGGGTAATCATAATCATCTCCTACGTGTTGAAATATATAAAAGTATATGCATCGCCATGAGCTTGTGATGAGGGCTCATGTATATTTGAAACAAGTTTGTTCACCATTGCCAAACCCTTAGAATCCTTAGAAAAATACACAAATCTTGGAATCATACGTATTTTAGGTTTTAGTTATAGGAAAGTAAAATCTAGGGAAACTTTTGATGTATTAAAGGTTTTAGGGAGCATACATATTTGTTGAATAAATTTTCTGGGTTTTCTTAACTGATTGGGGTGATTGAGAGCTCAAACTTTACTTTTTAGTCTACTAAACTTGAAATAATACAAATAAATATCTTTCTCAATGGAAATTGATATGTAAAGGTATCTACAATAGGGTTCGTTTTAGCGAGAATCAATATAAGACAATTTAATTATGTTTTATTGTTACCACATTTCCTTATTTATACATAAATGGACCCTTTTATTATTGTCATTCCTCCTCTTCATGCAGATATGAATGCCCATACTATTGCAACTACTTCCTTTAAATTAATAAAATAATGAACTTTAGAATATTGAAACTAATAATTTTTCTATTCGTTCTTTAAAATTTGAGCCTAGTCTATTAATATATTTAATTACTAATAGTATCAGATCCAACCTGTAACTCACATCCACTATCAAGGAGTTTAATTTTCTAAAAATTAATAAAATGCAAAATTTACAAGTTTTAAAGTCGATAAATAATTTGATTGGTTTTTTAAAACTTTATACGACCCACCCATAATTAGTAATAACACATATTGCATAATGTCATCAATAACTATAATAAATACATTTAGAATAATAAATAGATTTAGTTAAGGTGCCCAATATATGGATGTGCAATGTGCAAGTTTATATGAGAAATACAATTAAGTTATATTAAATAGAATTAAATTTAGCATTGATGTGGTATTAAAAATGTAACTTTATAAATATTTATTTTGTTTATCCAATTGATGATTAAGAAAATCAAAGAGTAACAATATAGAAAAACAATAGAAAAATATTATCAGCATAACCAAACTCGATCTCAAAAGTTAAATATAACAAGAAACTAACTACTTAAATATAATAAAACCAAGCCTAATGTCTTGATGAGAAGTGAATGATGTTTTATGACATGAATCATTTAAAACTTCAAAGAAAGATATATAAGCTATAAGAAGTTGGTGATACATAGTAAGGTGTGGACAAGTTAGAGGAAGTTGATAACATGTATCACATGTGTGAATAGGTCATAGCCACTGATTATTGTAACATCGATGTTTAAATCTTTTTTTTTAACCATCTCATTGTGTGTTATGTGCTATGTGATTTATTACTATCCTCTTGCTGATATACATGTTGAACATATCATTATAAGAATCAAGATAGCTACAAACACTAGAAAACTACAAATCAAAGATATCGCCACACTTCAATCTACTAACCCCTTTATAATTGGTGTAGACCATTTGAATTCACTCACTACCTTAAATCAAATATTATCAAAAAAATCAACCAAAGACAAATATTCTCTCAAGTTCTGTAGCATAGTTGTGAAGGTACAATCCCTTGAAACAACCTAAGTAACTCAATAGTCGTAACTCCCTTAAAACCCATGATTGATGACCACATCTCATCTTATTCTCACGAAGTGTTAAGTAACAATAATTTTATATTAATAAAATAAGATCCTTGAACATAAATTAAGTAAGTACATCAAACCTTCAATTAAGAAAATAAGGAACCTCTTTCAAAATTTGAAGTAATGTTATACACATTGGATACATTAAACTCTTCCTGTATTAAATTAGAGATCAACTTGAACTAAACAACATAAGAAACCATCTCTTACGGGTCGAGAGAGATCTAACAAACAATCTATCTTTGGCTCATATGACCACCCACTGGATGAGCTCATTTATTAGTGTTCATCTATGCATCACCTTCTTATTGTGATTCCTCAAACTTAAAACCAAAAAGAAAAGGATCCTTACACAAGCAATGTTTTTTTAATTTTGAACCTTGAACCTATTAGATTCCCCTTTGTTATACAAAGCACAATCACATGACTAATTCAAGCAAGAATATAATGATAAATTTGACCATGATAGCATATACTATTGAATATAGAGAACTCATTTTCATGAGCTCACATGTATTTAATAATCCAAGTGAAAACATGAGTAATCAAGACTTACTGTAATTAAAGATTATAACATTACTTAATTTCAATACGTAATAGGTAAGGGATTCATCTTAACCTATGGATTGAATCATTCATTCATTCAATTGGCAAGTCAATCTTGAGAACCATTTGAGTGAAGGCCAAAATCTTATCAGGGCATTGGGCTACAAAATCATTACATTCTTGATATTCTTATGATTGGAAAAATATTACACACTACAATTTTTGTTCACCTACATCAGAAATGAACTTAAAATCCCACCGAGTTTGAGGAAATGTTTTGATAATGAGAACCCATTGAAAGTGAAGAAGAGTGAAAATTATGTAAGACAATATATGGATGTTCGTTTGGCATTAATATATACTAACTCAATAAATATAATATAAATATTATTAGTAATATTATATATTATATATTACATTAAATATAATATGTTATATTATTAAATTAATAATATATATTTTATAATATATAATAATATTATAATTATTAAATAGAAAAATTGATTTTACACACACACACTATTTAGTATCATACCAACATAGTGCTTGGAGAGAATATGTAAAACTTGGTGGGGATTTGAACCTAGCTCCACCATACAACTTTAAATTAGTAGTGCTTGTACTCCTAGTGGCAGTTTTATCTCTCCTACATTCATTGAATAAAGAGTAATGTTCACTACTATTCTGAATATAATCATTGTTGTTAGTGCTAGTAAGAAAGATAATGGAAAATGCTTGGAAATATTTGTATCCATATCTATTTATATATGGTATCTTAAATCGATTGATTAGATTATATAAGTAACGTATTTTGTTGAAGTAGCATTTTTTTGGGGTCTAATTGATTTTAAAGTCACCTAACTTAGTTTCATGTTGTTAAAGTAGATACATGTGACATGCCACTAAAATTTTCACATGTATCTATCTGATCTTCTTTAATTCTATCAACTAAAATACCTTGTCATTACCCCTCACCATCACTTCCTAGCTCACTTTGAAATATTTCACTACTTTTTGTTCTATGTGGCCTTGCCTTTGTCTACCACCTCTTCATTGCTCAAGCTCACCATGAAATGTGACAACTTGTCCATGCATAACTTATTTCCATGTTGTATGAAGTAACATTGTACCACCTCCTTTTCCACCATCATCTCCACTAGAAATATCAAATTATTATTGAGTAATGCTTCATGCCCAAAAGGTGAGATGATTTAAGTGATATTTAGTTTCATGTGAAATACTCTTGAGAATTTACACTATTTCAAGTGTAAAACCACACTTTACCAGATCATCAAGTCATAATTCTCACACCACCCAACCTATCTTAAAATATTTCATTACTTTCATGTTCTTTATGGCCTTGCCTTTTCATATCATTTCATCATTGCTCAAGCTCATTGTAAAACACAATGTCTCCTCCCCACATATCTCATTGCCATGCCTTATTAAGTAACAAACCACCTCCTTTTCCACCATCACTCCCACTAAAAATATCATCTTAATGTTTTATGTAAAAATGATGAGATAAGTTCATCACTTAAAAATTTCATATATAATACAATTATCAATTTACACTTACTCATTTTTTAAAAACTACTCTTTACCAAAATAAAATATTACACCCCTTTTCACATAAATTACACTTGTTAGTTAAATCTTTAGATTGATTTGTTCACAAGATTCGTTTATCAATTCTACATTTTTATAAGATACTTGATGCTTCACGCCTCTTATTTTATTTGAAAAAATCAACGTAACTTACACTTGCTAGTTAAATCCTTAGATTGATTAGTTCCCAAGATTCATTTATCAATTCTACATTTTTCTAAGATGCTTGGCGCTTGGGAAAAAAAGAGTTAAGGTGTTGCCTTGAGTGTAAATATCAACCGTAAATATAACATCTTTAATAAATTTAGAAAATTAAAAGAAACATTCAATAAAGGGCCACCGATCCAAAATGATCATGACTAGGGTCTAAATTTGAACTTGTCATAGCCCGTTAAATGGCTTTGAACCCATCCCACAAGTCTAAAAAATAATATGGTCATAAAAAAATGCAAAATATAAAAAGTACGTGACAATTAAAAAAGGCTTAGTAATTATTAAAATTATAAAAGAAGGGCTTAGTTTAAAAATGTCTATCAATATTAACAAGTCAGTAGGTCCAACTACCAGCCTTAATCCTACATGGCGGTCATGACTCACATGTCATTGAGCACTAGTAGTGGACTGGGAATACTCTCTGAGTTGAGAGTTGGAATACAAGCAATAAGAGTGGAGGTTTATTTTATTTTAATGCATTAAATTTAATGAATTTGGTAAGGTTATAGGCATTAAGTTAAATTGGTTGGTAAAATTGTAAATGGTAATGGTCTTCTAAACTCTGTATGGTATGTGACAGGGGTAATTTGTACTATCGTGACTAGCGATAGCAAATGCCAATTAATAATGGTGGTCTTTTGTTACCTATCGATGCCTTTGATTTCTAAAGTTTCTGTAGAGTAAAGTTTTACTTTACATTTCATTCTATTTTTCAGTTGTGCGCTGTAAAATTTTGTTCCCACATATTTTGGTCCGAGATGACGAAGTTTTGAAATAGAGCACGGGCTCTATTTTCCTTTGGTTTCATTTTTGTCTAAGTGTCGAAATCAAGTGGAAGTTGCCAAGTGTCATCGTCTGAGGCATCCTTTGAAAAGTGGAAACCACCAAGTGTCATCCTCTGAGGTACTTTTCATATTTTCTATGAGTTGGTCAGAATGTGCCATGTATCTCATATCGACTCAAAAAAACATGCCAAGTGTCAGCATCTGCATTTTCATATTGGCACCCGCATTTCATCTCTTTTTAGTGAAAGGTTTTAACAAGCTAAGTATCAGGATCAGGCGGAAAGTGCCAAGTGGCAATCGTGAAAGGTCTCAATTTTGATTTTATAAAACCGACAGAAGATTCCACGTACCCCAACAAAAGAGAGCAGAAGCCACCACGTGTCACGATCTGAATTATCTTCATTTTTGCTTCACTGATATAGTAAAGACCGTGGTGGGTCTTAAGTGTTGTTTCTGAAGTAAGCAAAAGCAGCAAGGTGTTGTTGTCTGTGTAAATATGAAATGAGACCTATTTGTTTCTATGGTATAAATAGAGTAAAGTAGAGACCACCACGTGTCATCTTTCGTAGGTTTCTAAAAAGGTAGCTAAAAGAAGCGAAGACCACCACGTAACCCCAGATGAGTAAAGCAGAGATTGCCACGTGTCTTTTGATGAAGCAGCAGAGTTTGCCACCTGTCCCTATGTTCCTTTTAAAAGTTACTCGGGTAAGAAATGTTGTGAGTCTTATTTTATTTTAAACTGTTGAAGTTTTGAGGAAGCGGATTGAGACAAGTTTCAAAGGTGGAACACTCATAAGCAAAGACACAAAAAGAGTATAAGTTATGCGAAAAGTGTCGTGTGTCTTTGATAGATGCTGCGGAACCCGCCAAGTGTCTTCCTCCTATGTCTCCTAAAGTAATAAGAAGGTTTTTAAGAAATTGGCTAAGTGTTACCTAGTGTTTAAGAGAAGGGAGCGTCCTACAGTCGGTTTCAACCAATGAACTACCAGAAGACAAAGCATTTAAGAATCTATAAAATATCTTATGTTAGACACTTCCAGTTCAGTAAGATTTCAGTTGGGCCATTAGATTGGGAACAAGTAGACAGTCCAGAGTGAATCCAAGGCTATAAATAAGGGTGTAGATATCACCAAAAAGAATAATCAGATACTAGAGAAATTTTTTTGAGAGAATTATTGTAAAGAGCTTAGAATTTCTAAAGCTGTGACTAGGAATATCATTTGCTTTTGTTCTATCTTCTTAAATTGGAAGGTTTATGTAACTGTGCGTGTTTCTGTGCCTCTTATGTGACTAGAGAATTAATGAGAAGATTGAATCCTATGCCTTTGTTAATATTTTTTGTGTCATTACAAAAGTATTTTAGGCTGTGTTGTCAAGAGTTTAGACTTTCTAGAGCTGTGATTGGAAATGTCATTTGCCTTTGTCTCATTTTCTTGAGTTGAAAAGTTTATATAACTATGCATGTTTCTGTGCCTTTTATGTGACTAGAAAATTCAAATAAGAAGATTGAACCCTGTGCCTTTGTTGACATTTTCTATATCACTACAAAAGTAGTCTATGTTGTGAGCCTCTGTTTCTATTGTTTCTATCTTTTACATTGATCATGCACTTGTTTGCTCTTAAATGTAAATGAATCTTACATATAGTCTCACTGTGCTCAGGATTAAGGTTGAATTACATTTAGGCGCATCGCCATAGTTAGATTTTCTTTCTTGCATTTGTGTTTCTGTTAAAATTCCTATCCCTTTTCCTAGTATACACTTGATATAAAGAAGACCAGCTTCTCAAAAATTTGGAGGTTGTTTCAAGTCGCAAGTCCCACATCTTGAAACTTCCCATTGTTGGTGTTAGAATAAGCACAATTTTAAATCATCAATAGTTTTTGGCATGCCCAGTGGGACCAATCTTGAAGTTTCTTTCAATATTATATGAACCAGAGAGTTACGAGGAGTCATAGTTGTGGACCAGTGACCAGATCACAATCTGCTATAAATCCAGGTATTCTTTTGCCACCTTTGGTAACTAGTCCAAGAAGAAGAGTCAACCAATTTATACCAATACCAAGAGAAAATATGGGAGCCCATGTACCCCCAAGAAATTATGCAAGCTGAAACACTGGCAGTCCATTGATTCTTCCAATACCCCCAGCCACTTGGGACCCTATCCCAGTGAATGCCTTAAAAGCTCTGCCCAAATTCAGTGGGCAAGACTTTAAAACACCTGAGGAACATCCGCAGGATGTATCAAATGTCTGTGCTATACATGTTATCACACAGTAAAATGTAGCCATAAGATTATTAGCCGCTTCTTTTAAAGGGAAGGCTCTAGAATGGTATCGATCTTTGACCCAAAATACCATATCTACATGGGATCAGCTCAGAGATCTTTTCTTTAAAATTTTTGAAGAGAAGGGTGATAATTCTTCTTTGTTACAATAATTAATTACCATTCAAAGGGCACCACAAGAAGCCATGACTGACTTCAATTCCATATTTCAAAAGACTTGGGAAAGAATCCCTGCTACAGGTAGACCATTACCAGGTATGGCTATAGTATTTTATCTTAAGGCTTTGAATTGAGATATATATGTTATGATTCAGTCACTTGGAGGACACACTTTGCCTGAGGCTTATGACTATGTGGTCAGAGCTGAGAATGATTTGATACATGCTAGAAAGTTACCTCCAAGGCATCCCATGCCCATGTTCCTAGAAATTTCCTTACCATTACCTCAAGAAGCCCCTAAATCTATGGCCCCACCTATGTCTATGTACATCTATCCTCAATCATTTACTAAAGAAATTATCACCACTCAGTCATCTGAGCTAGATGATATCAAGAATATCCTAAGGACATTTTCTAGTGAAATGATCAATATAAAAAGACAACAGAATACTTTACCTAAGCCTC
Organism: Torreya grandis; assembly: GCA_037957365.1. Classification (NCBI taxonomy): domain Eukaryota; kingdom Viridiplantae; phylum Streptophyta; class Pinopsida; order Cupressales; family Taxaceae; genus Torreya; species Torreya grandis. The sequence continues at coordinate 2,099,220 of JARHVA010000639.1, read as the reverse complement.
CATATCAAGGCTATCAAGGCAACAAATTTTCATCCTAGCCAAACCAATACCAGGGTCCTCCAAGACAAACTAACCATCAGCCAGCAAACCAATTAGTTGTAGTCCCCACACCTTCATAGACTATTACTCCCAATTCAAATAGGGAGATTGTTCCAGGGCAAAATAACTATGTGGATAACACTAATGCCTGGTGTTTCCCTTGCAATAATGCTCATACACCTAGAGATTGTCCTATGGGTAATCTACAACAAAAGGTGGCAGAGCAAAGAAGAATGGATGGTCAGTTTGCAAGTTCTAGTGACAATCAAGCCTACCAGTCTTTTGGTATGTAGAATTTAGTCCTAGTGGATCAGATGCAAGGGATGTCCTTGCAACAAGAGGAAGAAATAGCCTCGAAACATGCTTTGTTCTCATGGGTTGAAGATGAAGAATCAATTTTCTTGAATGAAGCATCTACCTCCAAAAAACCAGTGGTGCAATCTGATTATTACACCAGATCAAAGAGAAGGATGGTGGAACAGCCTGAGGTTATAAATAGTCAAGTCATGGAGAATCCTCCATTTCAAGGACAAAGAAACACAGATGTCAGACAAGAAGTGCCTTAGCCATGCAGAATCAAGGGATTCCTGCACAAATTCAAGAAAAAACAAGATATCCTTATTTTTAAAGAACTCAGACTCTGGGACCAATAAATGTGGTGGATCAATTGAAAAAGAATCAAGCACAAGTATCAATATGGGATATTCTTAAACAAAAGACACTAATACAAGAAGCTCTACAAGGCCAAGCAGTGCCTAAAGGTACTGCTATCAAAGAAAGACCTGCTAAAAAAGAAAAGCTCAAAGATACAGTTCATCTACAGATAACAACCCTAGTGAATAATACATCAGATGTAAGCAAATCCAAATCGGATCCCTTCTATTTAACTTTGATAGTGGGTAATAAATTGGTGCATAATGCAATGATTGACTCAGGGACTAGTACTATAGTAATGCCCAAGCAGATAGCTGATGCTTTAGAAATTAAGTATGAACCACTCACTAAAGGAGTCATACAGCTAGATGGCAAAGCAGTACAAAAAATAGGGAGTATTGAACAACTACAATTACAATTATATGCTTGTCCTAATATAATTGTAAATCAAGATGTAGTAGTGATAGATATACCTCTTATTTTTGGCTTATGTTTATCAAGAGACTTTATAGCCAAGATAGGAGGATATATGTCCCTTGATTGGTCTCACCTCATCTTAAGAACTAAATATGGTTCAAAGATGAAGATATTATTTGAGCCATTATATAAGGATCATATCGCCAATGAACCAAATATAAAGTTAGAGGCAACCCATGCCATGATGAATAAAGAAGAAAGGGTTTTTGTTGAGGAGCTAGGTGAATGGACTGGATATAATCAAGAAGAAGAAAATGATCATTTATTAGCTATAATGCAAAGTGACCCATATGGAAATTATGATTCTATTAGTTTGGGCACTTAAGTTATACTTGATGAAGATCATAAAATCCCAAATGTTTTAGAGAAAGAAAAGTTAAAAGATACCTCTTCTATCAATCCTCAGGTCTCTCAACATGAATTCAATATTCTGAGTGAGAAGTCACAAGTGTATGCCTTAATCTCTGATGAAGAAGAAATAATTTTTGATTTTATTCTTACTTTGCAAGATGATGAGGAAGAGCATGGATATTTCCTTGATCATGATTTAAATGATTTGTTTGAAATCATTGGATCAGGTTATACTATTTTTTAGGGAAGCTGTGAGCCAGTTGCAGAGGAACTAGATAGCATTGAGACTCAATTACATATGCAAAATTATTGAACTCTTTCAAAATTATCCTTTCAATAGGTTGGTGATTTTCAAGTAATTAAAGAGGATGATCATGCAATAGAACCAGAGTTTGACGCAAAAGGAGTTAAGTCAATAAATGATATATGTTAAAAGGCTTCTGTTGATGAGCAAATAGTCGTTAACTTATTGATAAGACATATCAATATCAAGAGCCGACATTCGATGAGCTTCCAAGAACAAGAAGAGTCTATATATGTTGGAAACAGGTTTGACTCAGACTCACCCAAATGCAGGCCAAACACCATGGCATACAAAGAAAACAAGTCATCAGAGTTATATCGAATTCAAACACTTGTCTGGCAATATAAGCTAGCTTGTCATGAAAGAGATTTTAGAAATTGTTTTGATCCAAGAGGGAGATAAAGATACTATGTATTATAGTTAGATAGTTTCCCCTTTTTGTATTGCTTTTGTTTTCCCATTTTGTTTTCCCGCTTTTCTTTTAAATAAGTGTTCTTTGAACACATAGTTGGCAGCTCAAAATTTTCAAAATTCTCCAATACATTGAATGTCTCCCAAATCTTTAGAAATCCCCAAGGTACCTTGCATTGCCACATGCATAACATGTCTATCTCATTGTTCCATAAAGATTAAGTAGGATCTGCTAATGGTTATCTGAGTTTAATGCCATTTTGAGACTTGATGGGCCAATAAATACCTCTTAACAAGAGATAAAGCTTACAAGTTCTCAAACATTTCTGCATCTATGAAAATATCCTGCTACTTTCATTTTATGTGCTTAGTAAACTTGCTTTAGTGAAAGCATTTCTATTTTGAAAAAGTTCATACAAGTTATCACAGAGAAGATATAGAGATGGAGGGGGCACAATCTTCACAAAAAGGAGCTGGGATGTATGAGTCCCTTGACAAGTTTCTTGCGAGCAAGTCATATGCTTTAGCTCTTGCACAGCCATTGAAGAGTTATCCACAGACTAGGATTTCGGAAGTTGGTCAAGCAAGGGACCCAGGGAAAATAAAAGATTATGTAGATGGCATCATGGACCCAATTCTTCAGAGAGCTAGTAGCAAAACTCTTAGAGAAGGGGCACATCAAAGGTGTCTATAGAGGGCTAGAGTGGGGCAATATGAAACATTTGCCATGAGGATATGGACTTCACAACTGGCATAATTCATTATCCCAGCTGTGCATCCATGCCTCGACTTGGTCAAATTATGTGCAGATTTGTTCCATGAACCCTCATGCACCATTCAATAGGGTCCATTTTTAGTACAAATCACACCACAGGCTATCAGGGATATGTTAGCCCTGTATCACGATAGTACAGCTATGTTTCCCACTATTGCTAAAATGCAAAAAATGTGGGAAAACATCAACACTCAATCAAGGTTCTTGAGATCCAAATTACAAATGGGTGATGTTGACACTATGGTGCCCACACTCCCTGCACCAAGAGCCCAATTCGCACAAGTTAGTCAAGACGCACTATCTATGATGGCTTTCATCTTTGGCATGAAAGATGATACGGTAGTGTATGCATAACAAATGGCTATCCTTTTCAGGGTAAAGACCATTGACAAAACCTAGGAGTATCAACTCGACTTTTTTTAACAAATTACTTTCTCAATGGTAGAACAACTGGCCCATTTCAAATCAAAAGGAGTGTTCAGGTATTCTTCCTATTTGTTCCACCTCATGCTTTTTCAGAACTCTGACCTCTTTGCCCAACATATGCATCTTGATATGTATGACCCAAATTTTGATCTCCAAAGGACCATTCCTGTGTCTACATGGACACATATTTTGTCAAAGACTAGTGACCCATATGAATTCTGGGAATTATTTGTTACCCTTGATTTTTTCCACCTCAGCCCTGAACCAATTATGAATAGATTATTCCCAAGTGTTTCAAATCTTCTAGCTAGTTGCCCAATTCCTTGTGATTTCTATTTTGGATCCCACCATACCATTATAAGAGTCCATGGTTTTTGTGGGGAAGCAATATTGGTACCTAAGATTTTGACTCTTAGGTTATCATTCCTAGAGGTCACCAAGTAGGTATCCATAGTTGACAATGAATTTGGCTCTGGGAAGAGGAAAATAAAAATGTATGACCTCCTATGGATGACAACTAGCATGATTTTGGAAACTAGAGACGTTGAAGTTGTGTTGCTCAGAAAGCTAGCCTTTATAGGTTTCCTTTTAATAGAGGAAAAATGGATTTATGATCCAAATGGTTTCATAGCTTCCTGGATAAGAACTAACAGAGTCACAACCAGAATTGCACATGAGGGCCACCCTTTTTGGGAAACCAGGAAATATCCTAGGGAAGACACTCCTAGATTTTATGTTGAGTTAATAGGCTTGCCCCTTCCACAAATAGACCCTGGGAAACATTTTATGTTAAGCAGAGGGATTATGATCCTAAAGTCAAAATGACTTTTGGCTTAAGGAGGACATTAAAGAATAAAGATTGGGATACTGAGAAAATAGAGGCCTATTGGAAATATAGGCAGGAAATTTGTCAAACAGCCCACTCTTTCAAGAATGTAGACACAGATGAGAGATGGGAAGAACTATGGGATGAATGCCATCTCTCCCCTATATCTAGCCCAAAGACAAGTAATTTTCTGACACCAGGTGAAGAGCAGGAAGCTAGGGCCAGGTCAAGCCAAGAGTCACAAGCCTCAGAGCAAGCTGTAGCTACAGTAACTGTATTAGTTTGGCCCCAATCTCTCAGCATCATGGAAAAGCAAAAGAGTGTGGTGCCTACACCACCACTAGCTTCCCCATCAGGAGTGGTTATAGACATTCCTAGTTCTCCAAAAGAAGTAGATGTGGAAGGAAAAAGAACATAGCCAGAAGAAGAGACACCCAAGAAATGAAAGAGGGTGCAGTTTCAATTTGATTCAGAAGAGGAGACGAACATCCCATAGTGCCAATTACAAGATACTATAATTGCTCCTCAGGTAAGTATTATTCCTCCCTCTCCTTCTCAGTCTATTTCTTCTCCTATTGGCATGATGATTTCATCTAGCCAGATGACATCTCCTGCCATTTCTGTCATTCCCATTTCTCACTTTGCCCCATCTATGCCACCTCAGGCTTTAACATTACCTCATTTCTCCCCCTCTATTCCAAAGAAACTTTCCCCTCATATTTCCCATAGCCAAAAATTGGCTATTCAGTATGGTTTACCACAGGGACATCCTTTTGTGGGTGGGCACATTGCCTCTCCTTCTACCTTCTAGACCCAAGCAGATGCTGCTAAGAAGGCAAGGGAAGCCCGAAGAGAGAAAAATAAGATCAAGGAAAATAAAGCATTGGCTACACCCCATTTGCGGTCACAATTTGACCACATCTAGTAGCAATTGATGGTGACTCATTTGTCACCAAATGTAATAAAGCCAATTGAGCAGATGCAGCCAGAGGATTACACGATGAATGCAGTGGCCATTGACATGTCCCTCTTCATGCCATAAGATAAAATTGAGCTGCTGACTGAATCCACTTTTGTAGTTACTAAAGACTACTTGAAGATATCAAGGAGGCTACAAAAGATGGAAGTTGAGCTACCCAAAGAAAAGGCAAACTGTAATAGTTTGACCACAGAGATCAATAGAAAAGACAATGAAATAGAGAATCTAAATAAATAGTTGCAAGATACTATTTCTCTTTAGACTCACTGGGTAGTTCAGGCCCAAAATGATTCTTTAAAAGTAGGGCTCACACAGGTAAAAGATGCGGTGACAACCCTAAGACACGAAAAGGCAGCATTGCAAGGAAAATGCGAGGAACACTTGTTGCAAGTTACCCAATTGCAATAAAATTTGTTGGCCAAACAAAATAATACTATAGCCATACAAACCCAATTTCAAGTAGAGCAACAGAGAGCAGCACAATTGACACTAGAGTTGGCCAATAGGCAAAGGAATGTCAGAGTATTAAGTCTGGTAAAGGAGCTATACAAATTCATGTGGAAGAGAATCTCTTCGGAGATTATTCAACTCAGGCCTTCTCTCACCTTCCTACTAAATGCATAGAAATTATGCAAAAAGGTGGAGAGTTTAGTTGTAAATACTCTAGCTATAGTCTCTGAGAGAGTAATAGACTTGCAAACATTGCTGCAAAAGATTTATGATGCAACAGATGCAACATTGTCAGTAACAAGAATCAATGACAGAATGGTCACTGCCAAGTGAGTAAATGAGGTTCTCAGTTGCAATTCCACAACCATCAGTTGTAAAGAGATTCTAGATGTCATGAAGGAAGGAATCAATGAAATGAAACAACATGTTGAAGATCTAGTACAATTAGGTCTTCCTTCTTCATTTCTTGATGACAACACCATGCTGATGGTAGATGAAATTAAACCTTTATTGTTAGCCAAATAGAATGATCAGACAATTTTCTAGGATTTAAGGGATGATTCATCAGTCCCTCAAGTAGAAGCTGTCTCGATTCCTATTTCCCAGTTTGAATTCAAATTGAAGGCTACAGTTCAAATCTTGAAAGAAATTTCACACAAGGATATTATTAAACTTGATTTAGCCTTCAATGAATTGCAGAATAAGCAAGGGTTATCTAATGATGAGTGGTCTACCTACCAGACATCATTGCTAAATCTGTGATTTTGAAATTTTGGTCTCACGGGAGTGTGGTTTCTTTTTGAGCAGGCTCAAAATTCCTTGGGGTTGCTAATAACTGTAGAGTAAAGTTTTACTCTACGTTTCATTCTATTTTTTAGTTACGCGCTGCAAAATTTTGTTCCCATATACTTTGGTCTGAGAAGGCAAAGTTTTTAAATAGAGCACGGGCTCTATTTTCCTTTTGTTTCATTTTTGTCTAAGTGTCAAAATCAACTGAAAACTACCAAGTGTCATCGTCTGAGGCATCCTTTGAAAAGTAGAAACCACCAAGTGTCATCCTCTGAGGCACCTTTCATATTTTCTATGAGTTAGTCAGAATGTGCCACGTATCTCATAGTGACTCAGTGGAATGCACCAAGTGTCATCATCCATGTTTTCATATCGGCACCCATGTTTCATCTCTTTTTAGTGAAAGGTTTTAACAAGCTAAGTATCAGGATCAGGCAGAAAGCGCCAAGTGGCAATCACAGAAGGTCTCAAGTTTGCTTTTTTAAAACTGACAGAAGAAGCCACGTACCCCAGTAGAAGAGAGTAGAAGCCACCACATGTCACGATCTGAATTATCTTCATTTTTGCTTCATTGATATAACAAAGACCGTGGTGGGTCTTAAGTGTTGTTTCTAAAGCAAGCAGAAGATGCCAAGTGTCGATGTCCATGTAAATATGAAATGAGACCCATTTGTTTCTATGGTATAAATAGAGTAAAGTGGAGACCACCACACATCATCTTTTGCAAGTTTCTAAAAAGGTAGCTAAAAGAAGTGGAGACCACCACGTAACCCCAGATGAGTAAAGCAAAGATTGCCACGTGTCTTTTGATGAAGCAGTGAAGTTTGCCACCTATCCCTATGTTCCTTTTAAAAGTTACTTGGGTAAGAAATGCTGTGAGTCTTATTTTCTTTTAAACTATTGAAGTTTTGAGGAAGTGGATTGTGACAAGTGTCAAAGGTGGAACACTCATAAGCAAAGATACAAAAAGAGTATAAGTTACGCGAAGTGTCGCGTGTCTTCGATAGATGCTGTGGAACCCGCCAAGTGTCTTCCTCATGTGTCTCCTAAAGTAATAAGAAGGTTTTCAATAAATTAGCTAAGTGTTACCTAGAATTTAAGAGAAGGGAGCGTCTCACAATCTGTTTCAGCCAATGAACTACCAGAAGACAAAGCATTTTAGAATCTATAAAATATCTTTTGTTAGACACTTCCAATTTGGTTAGATTTCAGTTGGGCCATTAGATTGGGAACAAGCAGACAATCCAGAGTGAATCCAAGGCTATAAATAAGGGTGTAGAGATCACCAAAAAGAATAATCAGATACCAAAGAGAATTTTTTGAGAGAATTATTGTAAAGAGCTTAGACTTTTTAGAGATGTGACTAGGAATATCATTTGCTTTTGTTTTATCTTCTTAAATTGGAAGGTTTATGTAACTGTGCATGTTTTTGTGCCTCTTATGTGACTGGAGAATTAATAATAAGATTGAATCCTATGCCTTTGTTGATATTTTCTATGTCATTGCAAAAGTAGTCTAGGCTATGTTGTCAAGAGTTTAGACTTTTTAGAGCTGTTATTGGAAATGTCATTTGCCTTTGTCTCATTTTCTTGAGTTGAAAAGTTTATATAATTGTGCATGTTTATGTGCCCCTTATGTGACTAGAAAATTCAAATAAGAAGATTGAACCCTGTGCCTTCGTTGACATTTTCTATATCACTGCAAAAGTAGTCTATGATGTGAGCCTCTGTTTCTATTGTTTCTATCTTTTACATTGATCATGCACTTGTTTTCTCTTAAATGTAAATGAATCTTACATATAGTCTCACTATGCTTAGGATTAAGGTCGAATTACATTCAGGTGCATCGCCATAGTTAGATTTTCTTTCTTGCATTTGTGTTTCTGTTAAAATTCCTGTCCCTTTTCCCAGTATACACTTGATTTAAAGAAGAGCCAACTTCTCAAAAATTTGGAGGTTATTTCAAGTCACAAGTCCCACATCTTGAAACTTCCCATTTTTGGTGTTAGAATAAGCATAATTTTAAATCATCAAAAACCTCCTTAGTCTTTCTCTAAGATTTTCATCATTGCCAACATTTCTAGTGCTGGTGGTAGAGGAGAGGCCCACCTTGGCATTCTTAGGAAGAGCCCTACGTAGGTCTATCTCATAAGTTACGATTGGGGTTCTTGGTTTGGATCAGTGGTCAAATTTGAAGGGATGATAGTGGCCTTAATTTCAAGCTTCTGACAGATAAGATCCATTGTGACAATCTTCTCACAGTCCATTGCTTTGAAACTCATCTTAAATACATGTAAGTTGTAACATGGGTTTTCTCTCATTCATCTCAATTTTTTCTAACAAAACAATTGAGTGCCTTATTTTATATTACTCCCCCATTGATAAATGTATTTTGTAGTAATGGGTCATTGCTTGCAATGAGTTTTACCCACTGAATAACAAGGGTTTAGAAATTTATCATGACAGTGAATTTTAGGTTATTGCTTGATAAACACATTAATGGGTTATGATAATATGATGCAGATGGGCCATCATGCCATGGCAATTTGGTGATAACTAGGGTTTATAAATTTATGATAATACAAAATTACAAATTTTTAGGGCTAAGGGTAACTAGGGTTTAAAAATTTATGATAATATAGGTTATGGGCATTGGGTATTTTGATTTGACTATGAAATTGTGAATATATATTTTTCATTTTTATTTGACTGCAGTGAATATATTGATTATTTTGATTTGACTGCAGTAAATATATTGTTAAGTCGTGGAGCTAAAAGCTTCAACTGTTTGCAGACACTAGAAGGAAGGATGCTGAAGAACCAGAGCCACCGGCGTCGGCAGTATGACCGACGTCGGTCAAGTGCAGTGGAGAAGGAGACCGGTGACGGCAGGGAGTCAGCCGACGTCGGCAGCACCAGACCAGCAGGGACCAGCGTCGGTCGCCTGTGTGGTCCAGAACTATTTGTTGCACGAACAGTTAGTTAGTTGAACCGAGTGTTTGCATACTAAGGGGCTAATTTAAGTCGCGGGCTGTGTGTCTAATTTTAGTAGTTAGAGTTCTATTTTTGTAAGCATGGGATCTTATTTATAGACCCATAAGGCATGTATTGTAATTGTATCTAAGAAGGCAAGTAAAAGCATTGAAGCTAGCAAGGTCAAGGAGATCTACAGGTGTAAGGTCAAGGAGATCAGCTGAAGCATTCAAGGAGGGATAGCAACTCAGGCTTTAGAGTTGTTGTGTTGAGCAAGTGAGAGAGAGAAGAAGTTCTTGAGGTGTGGCAAGCCTTTGAGGTGGAGGAAGAAGTGGCATCTTCCTTATTGTATTTTCTTCTTGTAGTATTTAATACAAGAGTGTGTATTGTCTCTCAAATTCTTTGCTGCCTCAAGTTTCTAGCCACTTTATCATTCTGATATAATTTCATGTTTAATTGCATATAAGAAAGTAATCAATTGTGCTCTAATTGGTAGAGCTACAGATCCCCTGACAAGTGGTATCAGAGCTACGGTTTGCAGGAAGCAGGGTATTGTTTTTTATTACAGGTCATTCACAGGGTTTTTTGATTGAGTGGGAGTTCAGCAATGGCAGAAAAAAGCAGGCTATGAATGGAGAAGTTTAACGGCAAGAATTATCAACACTGGAGGATGCAGATTGAGGACTATCTGTATCAGAAGGATCTGTACTTACCGTTGGGTGGGGTTGCATGCAAACCCACAGATATGAAGGATGAAGAATGGAACGTTCTTGATCGGAAGGCTCTCGGTTCCATAAGGTTGAGCCTTGCATCATCTGTGATTTCCAGCTTATCACAGTGCAAGACAACGGAAGAGTTGATAAAGTCCTTGGCAAATTTATACGAAAAGCCCTCGGCTTCTAATAAGGTATATCTTATGAAGCAGCTATTTACTTTGCAAATGCAGGAAGGTGGATCGGTACATACTCATCTCAGTGATTTCCATGGTTTGGTAAACCAACTAGCTTCAGTCAATATTGTTTTTGATGATGAGGTAAAGGCTCTCTTGATTTTATGTTCTTTGCCTGAAAGTTGGGATGGTATGGTTATGGCAGTAAGTAATTTTGCATCTGCTTCTAAAATCTTAAAAGTTGACGATGTTGTGAGTGTGATCTTGAATGAGGAAATACGTAGGAGAAGCACAGGTGAATCATCAGGGAATGCTCTAAGTGCAGAAAGTAGGGAAAGGCAAAGGGAGAAGGTTGAGCAAGGGAAATCAAGGTCGGGAAGGAGATCCGAGTCCAAAGGTATTACCTGCTAGTTTTGTGGAAAAAAAGGACATACAAAGAAAGAGTGTTGGTTGAGAGATAAAGAGAATCAACATGCAGGTATGGAAGAAGCAAAGGATGCAAATATTGTGATGCAGGATGCTCTCATAATTTCTTCAGATAGTCAGGTAGGATCATGGATTTTAGATTCTGGTTCATCTTTTTATGCATCCCCAAATAGAGATTTGTTCTACGAGTATGAACAGGGAGACTTTGGAGTTCTTTATTTAGGGGATGGTATGCCTTGTCAGATAGTTGGCAAAGGGAAAGTGCAGCTGAGATTGCAGATTGACAACATGTGGGTGTTGAAAGAGGTCATGCATGTTCCAATTTTGAAGCAGAGTCTAATTTCTATAGGAAGGTTGGGAGATGAGGGATGCACAATAACCCTCACAGCGGATTCTTGGAAGGTTACCAAGGGAGCACTTGTTCTAGCAAGAGGTAAGAAAGTAGATACTCTTTATCTGTCTACTTGTATTACTGATTCCACTTCTGGTGTAGATTCAAAGATGTGCCCTAATAGGCTTGGTCACAAGAACAGGAAGGGAATGGAAGTTCTTGATTCAAAAGGTATGTGTTCAAATTTGAAAAGCATAAATACAGTTCATTGCAGAAAGAGGAAATTTGATGCTTTTGACAGGAATAAAGAAGCCTTGGTGTTTTTGGAGGAGATGAAGGACAGAGATCAGTCACAGGGGCTAAATAAGTCTGAGCAGGGCAGCATGGACAGAGGTTTGATCCAAAAAGAGCTCGCAGATGAAAATTTCATCACTTACAGGAACACACAGACACCGATGTCGGTAGCTTGGCACTGACGTCAGTCATCCAGATACCGACATCGGTCATGTGCAGACCAGCAGGGTCGGTAGGTCGGACAGGAGAAGTCTGACATCGGTCATAAGGACCGACGTCGGCAGGGGGGACACCGGCGTCGGCCAGGGAAACGACGTCGGTAGTCAGGATCAGTGCAGGGAACCGACATCGGTCAGAAGCAGACTGGGAGATGGCTTAAATCGGTCACTGGAACGGATGTTGGGTGAATTAATAAGTCTCAAACACCCATGTGGAGGTCAGGAAAGGTATGTGAACCTCATATTCGTTGTTCACCTTCTTTATATTGCTTACTGATAGTCAAGAACTAGGAAGATGGAAGAAGCAATGCAGGTAGAATCCAGAAATAGTGGGAGCTTGGCATGGATGAGGAGTGTGAGTCCTTGGAGAACCAAACAGGTATTTGTTGGTAGTGTTGTTAGTTGGAAGGAAGCACTGGATAGAGGGATGGATTCCCGTTTTAGAGAAGAGAGTGGATGGACACATGAGACAAAAGGCTATGGTATATGGTCTTGATTATGCTGTAGAACAATGGAGGTTTGACCATTGTATTTTATCTTTACTAGGTTGGATAATATTAGCTACATTATCCTGTTACTGTATTGTGTTACTTGTTGCAGGGTTTCATATACAGGGAGTTTTCTGAGCTAAGGGTAGAGTTGGTTCAGAAGTATGTCATGGAGAATTTGGGAGCAGCAAAATTCTTGTGGCATAAGAGACAGGTATTGCATCACAGGTTTACGTGGTGGTTGGTCTTCAAGAGTGACGTTGAAGAGGGATACAGAGCCTAAGGAACAAAATAGATGGTGTACAGGTATAGGTACAGGTTGCAGCTATTTATCTCTAAGTGAGAGATTGTTAAGGCGTGGAGCTAAAAGCTTCAACTATTTGCAGACACTAGAAGGAAGGATGCTGAAGAACCAGAGCCACCGGTGTTGGCAGTATGATCGACGTCGGTCAAGTGCAGTGGAGAAGGAGACCGGTGATGGCAGGGAGTTGGCCGACGTCGGCAGCACCAGACTAGTAGGGACCGGCGTCGGTCGCCTGTGCGGTCCAGAACTGTTCGTTGCATGAACAGTTAGTTAGTTGAACTGAGTGTTTGCATGCTAAGGGGCTAATTTAAGTCGCGGGCTGTGTGTCTAATTTTAGTAGTTAGAGTTCTATTTTTGTAAGCATGGGATCTTATTTATAGACCCATAGGGCATGTATTGTAATTGTATCTAAAAAGGCAAGTAAAAGCATTGAAGTTAGCAAGGTCAAGGAGATCTACAGGTGTAAGGTCAAGGAGATCAGCTGAAACATTCAAGGAGGGATAACAACTCAGGCTTTAGAGTTGTTGTGTTGAGCAAGTGAGAGAGAGAAGAAGTTCTTGAGGTGTGGCAAGCCTTTGAGGTGGAGGAAGAAGTGGCATCTTCCTTATTGTATTTTCTTCTTGTAGTATTTAATACAAGAGTGTTTATTGTCTCTCAAATTCTTTGCTGTCTCAAGTTTCTAGCTACTTTATCATTCTGATATAATTCCGTGTTTAATTGCATATAAGAAAGTAATCAATTGTGCTCTAATTGGTAGAGCTACAGATCCCCTGACATATATATATATATATATATATATATATATATATATATATATATAATATTAATCTATAGTGAAATTGTGAATATAATATTTTTCATATTTATATATAAATATTTATAATATTAATCTATAGTTTGTTTATATATATAGTAACACATTGTAGATTAATATTATAAATATATATAAAAACATATCCACTGTAAATTAATATTATAAATATATATAAAAACATATTCACTGTAATCTACAAATTAATATTATAAATATATATTTAAATGAAACAATATATATTCATAATTTCAAATGAAGGCCACTACCAACCCTTCAAATTTGATTACTATCCATAACCTGTATTATCATAAAATAAAACAATATTCACTACAATCTGCAGGGTAGTAATCTCAATTCTCATGTAAATTAGTAATATAAATATATAAAACCACTTATTATAATGTATTTTCATTGTAATGTATAAATTAATATATTCCTTGCAAATTAGAAGTATAAATATATATAAGCCAATCTGAATGTAAATTACCAATCTCAATTCCCACTATAAATTAGTATTATAAATATATAAAACCACTTTGACTCACTGTAATATATATTCCTTACAAATTTATAAATTAAAATTATATATATATATATATATATATATATATATATATATATATATATATATATATATATATATATATATATATAATGAGACAAAGTTCCAATTTCACTTTAAATTAGACTTATAAATATATATAAATGAGTTTATCAGACCAATCTCACTTTAAATAAGTTTTATAAAGGGTGTTGGCTCTGAGTACAGGTATAAAATTGAGTATTTTGAAAGATTTTGTTTATATTATATATATATATATATATAGTTTTATTTTTATATATATTTATAATACTAATTTATAGTGAACTATGAATATATATATATATATATATATATATATATATATATATATATATATATATATATATATATATATATATATATATATATATATATATATAGTTTATATTTTATATATAGTTTTATTTTTATATATATTTATAATACTAATTTATAGTGAACTATGAATATATATTTTTCATATATATATATATATTACAAATTAGTAATATAAATATATATATAAATAAAAAATATATATTCACAGTTCACTCATATATATGTGTGTGTGTGTGTGAATTATGAATATATATTTTTTATTTTTATATATATTTAATTAAATATATATAAAAATGAAAAATATATATTCATAGTTCACTAATGTATATGTATATATATAAATATAGATAGTGTTTCATTTTTATGAGACCAATCTATGTCAAGTCTCATTGTAAATTAGTATTATAAATATATAAAACCACTCACTGTAATTACCTATTTACCAATCTCATTGAGAATTAATCTTATAAATATATATAAAAATAAAATAATATAAACTATTTTGTGTACAGTGTGATGCATGGTGAAATGTATGTGAATAGTGAAATGCATGTAAACTATTCTGTGTACACATTGCAATTTGTAGATTATAAACTTTTGAATCTCACCCTTCTTTTGTGATTTTAATAATGATTATGCACTTCTTGTCACACCATTTGTAACTTGTCTGTTATGGTTCATATATATATTAGTGGTCAAATTTGAACCCAATTACCCATCATAGCCCATCTAAGTTGATGTAATGAGTATACACTTTGCCTTACAAATTTATAAAAATAATAAATAAATTATATTATTTCATTTTTATGAGACCCATCTCCCTTTGAATTAGTATTTTAAATATATATAGTATTAAATTATATATATAGTTTCATATATATATATATATATATATATATATATATATATATTTGTAAGATTAATTCAAAAGTGAGATTGGAATTTGGTTTCTTTTTTATATATATTTATAAATCTAATTCAAAGCGAGACTAGAATTTGGTATCCCTAACTTCTAAAAGTCTATAGTCAACACATTTAGAAGAATAACATTGAGTAGGTATAAAATTAATTTTATACTTATAATTTTTATTTTTATTTTATCATTGAGTAGGTATAAATTATGATAAAATAGCTTTTATTGGTCGTCCTAAGAAGGATAAAAGACAATTATCATTTATTAATGCATTTCATATCCCTCAAGATTCTAATCAACAATGCCATTCTAGAATGAAGAGTTTGATGATCATCTACATGAAGAAAACTATGAATCAGATGGAGAAAAGACTCGAGAAGAGGAACAAGCATCAAAGAAATAAAAAACAACATTCAAGTCTAAATGGAAAACAAGATTTCCATGGGCTTATGTTGTAAAAGATTGTAATGGTGTTGAGAGGATAAAATGTTCTTGGTGTGTAAACTATAAGAGAGAGACTCCATTTGCTAAAGATGGGAGTACTATCCTTCAAGTTAGCGTCTTAAACTGCATGCAGAATCATAGCCTCATATATTTACTTTCTAACTTTTGGAAGGAGAAAGCAAAAAAAATAGTATTATAATAACCAAACACATAGAACTAATGATAGATGCTGAGAAGGAGAGAATCATATCTATGATATAAAATATGTATTTTATTTACATACATGATTTACCTTTAGAAGTACATAATCCAATTTATGACTTGAATAGGTATAAAGGCACTCCACACATGCCTCTAATAGATGAATAATTTACATAGACAAAAACCACATCTGAAAAAGTATTTCTACAACCTTCAAAGGAGGTATATTGAAAAAATTTAAAAGATGAGATTTTATTTAGTCCATTTTACTCAATTTTAGTTGATGAAAGTATTGATCAGACTATACAACAATATTTGATAGTTTACATTACATATTTTAAAAATGAAGGAAGAGGTAAATGTGTAAAAAAAATTATACGTCTCTTTCAAATAAAGGATGGAACAACTCAATCTATGTATGATGTTTTGATAAATCTTTTAGTAGACATGAATTTATCATTGAAAAAATTAGTTGGTTTTGGATCTGATGGAGCTTCTGTTATGAGGGGTATTCATGAAGGCTTATCTACTAAGATTCATTGATATGTTCCTAAATTAATAGATATTCATTACATAGCTCATCGACAAGCATTAACAACAAATGATACTTCATCTTATTTTCCAGAGCTAACATTTATTGACAAAATTGCAAATAAAATTTATTCATGGCTTGAAAAATATGTTAAAAGACATGGAGCATTAAGATATCTAATGGAGTCATTTCAAATTAGTCAGTTAGAGGTGTTGCACATTCATCAAATTAGGTGGCTCTCTAGAGGAAAGGTCATGGAAAGGCTTGTCAAACTCATGCTGATTTTGTTAAGAGAATGGGAGTTAGAGGATAAAAAATGTATGATATGGCAAGAATTTTACAAGTACAATTTTGCATCTATTTACTTGCAGACGTACTTATTGATTTAAATAATTTGAATACAAAGTTTTAAGATGACCATGTTGAAATTACTTCTAGTGGCATTACCTTAGATATTACTATTGAAATGCTTCATAGGAGATTTCAAAGAGGCATATTTGGGGCAGGTACAATACATATTTCATATTTTTAAAATAGAGCATAAGGAGGAACTCTTGAGTTTTCAGATGGAGCAGGTACAACACATATACATCTATTGAGATTTGAGAGCTTGCCTAACTCACAAAGATCAGGGACACTAGATGATTACATTGAATTGGTAAAAAGTTTTATAGTGAAGGTTATTGATTCTCTAGATGCAAGGTTTATATATTTATCTATATTTAATGTTGCTAAGTTTTTCAGTCCTCATAATTATTATGATGAGGTGGATGATAGAGACCATAAAAAAAAGATGGTTAACATGTTGATGTGAAAAAATTAATGTTGGGAACTTGCCTATTGTAGATACTATCAAATATTTAGGTAAGATGGATTAATTTGTTTGTATTATTTATAAATCATACCCAAAAAAACATATGTTTGGAGCATGGGATCTTTGTGGAGGTGAACCTAAATGGTTTAAAGGGTTTCCATGTTTAATGCAAATATGATAAGCTATTCTTGTTATTCCAATGAGCACGAAAGTATGTGAAAGAGGTTTCTCCAAGTTAAATAGGATAAATAATGATGATTGATCTAGAGTTTCTTTGAAAACATTGAATATGTTAATGTTTCTTTCCCTTTGTTCACCTCATGCTCTAAATGAGGTAGCTTAAAATGTTATTTATGATTAATGAAAGCATATAAAGGTGTGAAGACCTCTTCCTCTAGACCAATAGATCCATTACTACAATAGTTTGGAATAGAAGACTATAAGAAAATAAAAACTTCATAATAGTTGTATCATCATAAATAAATTTTTAAATAGAAGTTGAAACCAATGGTATAAGTTAAATAAATATATATATATATTATTTGTGTGATTGAATCATTCTCCAAAAAATTAGAATCCAAGCTTATATAGTTCATACTTTTAGTGGGCAACATTCTTTAAGTGAAGTGAAAGTTGATTGGAATTGATTTTAATATTAATTAAGATTATTTATAATCATTAATACAACATTTACATTTATATATGTTTTATCAATAGACTATAAACATATACTACTAATTCCCTTCTTATTGGATTGGGTGTAAATGTAATAGTAATGAGCTAGGTTGGTCTTGGAATTTTGTTGTGCACTGGAAAAAATGGTTTATACAAGTAAAAACAAAAGCATGATGTTATCCTACATCACATTTTTTGTTTTAGTTATATGCGTGAATTTGGCTACTGCATTCCTACTTCCATCCCCAAATGATGGTTGGGGTGGGTAGGGATACCCTATTACCCACTAATGTATGGGCTCAAGAGGTGAATGAACTAGGTCTTGGCATACGAAAGAATTACCATTAAATGAACTAGTTGGATATGAAAGTTATGAATATTTTAGTTGATATTGTAAGTGTAACATTGCATAGATTGATCCTCTCTGCTCTTTTTTTAACATTTTTTCTAAGTCTTCTGTCCTCTGTTTTTATTTAATGATTAGCATATGAAGTCCTATGTTTCTTGATCCAATATCTTAATCCTCTTTCCTTTATTTTTAAATATTTTTCCATCTAAATTCTCTATTTTTATTTAATGATTGCCTTGTAAAGTCATCATGTTGCTTGATCTAATATTTTAATCTTTTTTACTCTACTTTTAATGTTTTTATTTTTAAATTCTCTATTTTTATTTAATGATTATTTTTATTTAAAGGTGATAGATTCTCTTTTTATAGTAAGCAAATTTTACAAATCTAACTGATTAAAATTCTATACTAAATGGTATATATGAACACTGTAAGTTATATGACATTTTATAGGTTATTTTATGATTACCCTATTTTTATCATATTTAATTTTTGATAGGCTGAGTTGACTCCATAGGCATTAGGATTTTACAAATATGACCAATTGAGATTCTATATTGTGTAGTAGATTTGTGCATTGTGTAGGTGATATAGCACTTTATAGAATGTAAACTAATTATTTCTATCATGTTGGGCAGGGTCGACTGTTTGAATTAGTGTGACAAGTTAGAAACTATTATAAGATACAAAATAACCTTCTCTATAATTACATTTTATAGTGTATACAGTGTAATTTTCCCTCTTCTTTTATGGTAATTTAATAAATCTAAGATAACAGAATCTAAGCAGTAGCTGTTACAAACAACATAGATGAATTTTCCCTCTTCCTTTGGGCTTTTTACTTTGTCACGCACTTTTTATACTTGGCATTTTTTTGGCAACCTTTTTTTTTGCATTTATGGGATGGGTTCAAACCCCTTTAATGCATTGTGATGGGTTCAAATTTGACTGCTAGTTATGATTGTTTTAACTTGTGACTCGTATCCCTTTGGTCTCATAAAACTATACATACATACATACATATATATCTTTAATGCATTGTGATGGGTTCAAATTTGATTGCTAGTTATGATTGTTTTAACTTGTAACTCATATCCCTTTGGTCTCATAAATATATATACATATATATATATATATACATACATATATATATATATATATATATTACTAATTTACTGTGAGATTGGTAATTACAGTGAGATTGGTTTTATATATTTCAATACTGATTCAACAAAAAGGGCATTAACAAAACCTATTCATAGTTTAGTAATTATATATATATATATATATATATATATATATATATATATATATATATATTTGTAAGACTAATTTAAAGTGAGATTAAAGTTGGCAATTACAATGAGATTGGTTTTATATATTTATAATACTAATTCAACAAGAAGGATGTTAGCATTTATATTTATATTTGGTAATTACTTTATTTTTGACATTGAATATTTAAATGCTATTTAAAATTATTTATAATCATTAATACAATATTTACATTTATATGTGTTTTTATTACTGGACTATAAATAGGTACTGCTAATTCCCTTCTTATTAGATTGGGTGTAGATGTAACAATAATGAGCTAGATTGGTCTTGATAGTTTGTTGTGCACTAGAAAAGGTGGTGTATACAGGTAAAAAAAAACATGATGCTATTCTGCATCACAATTTTCATTTTAGTTATATGCTTCAAGTTGTCTATTGCATTCCTACTTCCATCTTCAACTGATGGTTGTGGTGGGTAAGGATTATATACCTGCTTATGGATGGTCTCAGGAGGTGCATAGACTAGGTCTTGACATATAGAAGAATTATCATGAAATGAACTAGCTAGATATAGAAGCTATGAATATTTGAGTTAAATTGTAAGTGTAACATTGCATATTTATATCTTATTCAATCCAGTTTTATGATTTAGATGTTTTCTTTTAGCTTGTTATTAGAAAATAGAAGTGCATTTGATTTATATAAAGTAAGATGTTATGAATTATGATTGTTGTACCCTTTTGGGTGAATGCTATAATTTTATTGAATAAATTTTGTAGGTTACATTTATAAAATTTTATTAAGTATTTTATTTGTGTGTTTGAATCATTCCCCAACAAATTGAAATCAAATTTTCTTTAGTTCATACTTTTAGTGAACGTATACAAAATTTACTCTTGTTAATCAAATTGTAACTTAATTTACTCTTGTCAATTAAAGGGCATTTAAATTTACACTTGTTAATCGAAGGGTAACTATTTATTACAAATTTTCACCATCGAAGCGCTGGATGCATAAATACCCTTCATCTTGAAATGAAGGCCATCCCTTCAAATTTGACCATTGATCACGACCCATGAGATTGATAAGATCTAGTGACCACTAAAGTACAAAAATTTGATTTCCCCAATATGATAAATTTTCTTACAATGATAAAGTCACATGAAAAGCATTTGAAGCTAAATACATCACCGATTTTTAGGGGAGTGAACATGGAGGAAGAAAAATTATGTTGAAAAAGTTATTGATAGAAATTAGAAGGGAGGAAGAATAATTATGTCGAAAAGGTTATTGACAGAAATTTGAGATTTTATTGGATAAGGTTGTTAAATGATCATAGAAAATATTGAAGATAGATTTTCTACTTGAATTTGAAGTTCGAGATATATTTTATGAATTTTAAGAAAAAAATTAGAAGTTTGGATTTGTTAATCTATGTATTAAGTTTTTTTTTTTTTTTTGAACTTATTAGGTTTCTTAAAATGGTGTTAAGAGTTTTTGGTATTTATAATTTATTATGAGAAATATTTTTTTTTGGAGTGAAATTTAATTATTATTATCTTGTTTCTGTCTTCTCTTAATCAACATCCTTGATATGAATTAAATTTATATTATTTTTTTTTAAATTAATACAAATGTGAAGAACCCAACAACCTTCTTTGTGTGTGTGTGTGTGCGCGCGCGCGTGCACGTGCGTGCCTTCAAATTAATTAAACTTAAATTTTCTCTCTTAATTGATATACATACATGCCTTCACATTAACTAAACCTAAGTTTAGTGTAAGAATAACTACCTTATAGAAATGCCAATTGTTCCCTATAATTGTTTTAGGTAAGGATGAGCTATTATTTTATTTGTAATTTGTTCCACTTTTGAACCCAATTTTGTTTTAGGATCAATGCCCTAAAATTTACATTTTATTAGGACACACACACAATAATCAAACAAGAGATGTAAAAAGAACATAATTTTGAAGGTCTTAATGATAATGCAAATGCTTATTAATGGCAATGTGAGTGATTAAAGAGGGTTTGTTTTGGGTCTTTTGAGATACATATATATAAATGACTTTTCACGTAAGTTGTTAATTATAATAATATGAGTAAACATATGTTCAAATTAGGCTCTCTTTCAGCAAAGTTTTTACAACTAGGGAGCTCCATTCCATCAAATATATTTGGGGATTGAACCTAACCCTCTATGTATTAGTGTCTACAGGGATTTGTACCTAGGTATATGACATTACAAACTATGATCCTCACCAATTAAATTATAATTCTTTCAATTACTTAAGAGAGTTTCAAAATAAAAATGGAAAAGAAAATAAATAAAATAAACTATAAATTAATGAATTGAAATGGTTTACTATATACAACCAAGTAAATAAGAAAAAATATACACCATTAAAATAAATAAATAAAGTATATAAAAATGATTTTTTTATCAAAACATAAAACAAAAAAATAGAAATAATAATAATTCCTCACTTGAGATAGCAAAGGCAATAGAATGAGACAAGAAACACATTTATAAAATTAAGTAGCAGTGTGAGTAAATGGCCAGTGAAACTGCTAAATTTTGTAGAGAAAGAGTTTGAAGAATGTACAAAACCATAAATGGCACTCACTGGTGAGACTATTAAATTTTGTAGAGAAAGAGTTTAAAGAATGCACAAAAACATAAACAACACTGATTGGTGAGATTGCTGAGGTTTGTAGAGAAAGAGTTTGAAGAATCCAAAAAAACCATAAATAACCAATTTTGTCATTCAGGGATTTGGGCTTCAATTTATTATTATAACTCATTGACATATTATATTTTTTATTAAAAAAAATAAAACTATATAGATGGTTATAATAAAAAGGTGGACAATTACTATTCATAGCCTGTATTCATAAGATATCTAGTTTAAAATACCTTAACTAAAATGTTACAATAAAAGAAAAAACCAATTAAAAAATACAAACCCAATGAAAAAAAAAATCAATAAGTTATAGAAGATATAGGGTGGGATTACTCCTATAGAAATTTTAAACTACCAGCATTGGAAATCCAAATTGACACTTTAGTATTACTCCATAACCCAATAGTTTGAGTCTAAGCCATAGTTTCATTATTCCTTTTAATATCTACTTGTTTCTCATTGACCTATAACTCCCTTGACCTAGATTCAAAAGTCTCTTTCATGGAACTAAAAATGTTAGTTACCCCAAGATCTTCATTGTCTTTTTGGTGCCCTTAGAATATTCTGATGAGGCCACTAACTCTTTGTCATCTGATTTGGTACTTAAAATTTCAAAAGGGTTAGGATGTGACCCACTTGAAATTTTCTCATTCAACCCAAATTTAGGATCTTTCTTCCCTTACCAACTTCTTGAATTTCCTCATTTTCAACCCTTTTTCCTCCATTACTTTTATGAGATAATCTCATGCTAGAAGACCATGAACATGACACATCAAACACTAAAAGGGAATAATTTCATAGTTTTAGATGATATTTATAGATTATATAGCACCTTAGTCTTGTACACTTGGCAAACTCAAACCTTGGTTGTTCCTCTCAGTTCTAGACCTTTCATAATTCTTCAAGTCTTGCATCTGCTTTATCTTGTTCCCCTTGGCATATATCTCTTAGTATGACTAGTTTTATGTTGATGACATAATATTTTTATATTTCTTAAAATGCTTAAAATTTATTTGTTTTGCATCTCTATAATTTTTTAGCCTATACCTACTTTTCTACTCCCTGGACACTAATGTTTTGGATAGAAACTAGTGTCTTGACTTGACGTAAGTGTTCAATGCCCTAAAGTTATCTATTTTTAAAATGAAACATATCTTAATGGTCATCCTAAGTTTTTTAATGTGATTTAATACTCCAAAAATATTTAAATAAATACAATATCAACCCTCATTCATCCCTCACCTAGCAACACAAATTTTTTTCTTAGAATTCTTACGAAAGAGCATTCAAAGAATATTCAATTAAACAAAGCTTCCCTATTTCCATACTATTCATATTTACAATACATATACAAGTCTAAAGTACTAAATGAGTATCCCAAGAGCCCAATTTGCCAAGTTATAAGCTAGGTCATTGTGGTACTTACTTTACACATATTATATGATTCACACATGATCCAATATGTAGGAGAGAATTGTATCAGTCTGAATCCCTCTTTAGTGTATTGTCTATGTAGGTAGTGTTCACTAACAGAGAGGTATTTGGGGTTAGCTCAACACCATGTACCCACTAACCCATTTTTATCTAAGGTTAACATGAAGATGAAAAACTAGGGTTTTGTAAATTCATTTGGAGTGATAGTCCATGACTCATATCTGAATGCATTAGAGTGAAAATGAATTCAAACCCATAAACATCCATTTGGTCACATCCTTTTCTAGAAGGTATTATTTACAAGATAATTACATCAAACCTAGACAATAGAATAGACACAATCATCCTAGGCTAACATTGGTGTCTAGAGTTCAAAAAGTGTTAGATCAAGAATATGATGACTATTCTAGAATCACCTTCTAACTTGCTTTCTATCTATTCCATATCCAACATTGTGTTAGCATTAGAACCAAATAATTAGATTGATTATTTGTCATTTATATGCATAACTTAGTTATACTTTCTATATTTATCCTATACTCAACATAATATATTCAATGTGTGTTTATATTTGAGTTTAACATCCAATTGGCCTATTGTAGATCTAATTATTACCCTTGTGCATTATCATTTCTATATTATTAACCCTATATATACTCCAAGTTAAGGATTCCTACATCCATTTTAGGAGTAAACATTTGGTGAACCTGATTCATGTGAATGCAATTTTTTTTTTATCTAGGGCTTCTAAGCCTTCTAGGGTTTGAACTTGTTGTGATGGATTTTTATATCTAAAGCTTAACCCTAGGGTTTTACCTCATCTGGTCACAAGGGCTTTGTGTACAAATGCTTTCAAGTGGATTATTTATTGATTGGTAAATTCAATCCTCTAAAAATATTCATTTTAAAATTTCTAAAAGGTATTTGTTAATCATGTTGGTATATTCAAAAACCTCTTTTTGTTCACCAAAATTTAGTGTGGATTTTTTAATTTTTTCAATTTACTATTTTTAGTAAATATTGGCATACAAATTGAATGGTGTAATTATGTTGACATTAATTCAAATTAATTAAAAAAACAAATTTTATTCAAAAAAATATCTCTGATCTATAAATAATATTCTTGTTTATCATAATTGTTGATTCTTTATTTTGAATATTCTAGGGTTTTGCCTATGAAGCATTCCACATTGTTTAGCTAATTTCTGATTAATATTAGATCAAATTTCAAATCACTTGTAGGTTTTTTATAAATATGTTTATATAGATAAAAAAATCTTTTAGTTTTCCAAAATATTATGTGGAGTTAACAAATGTAACATTTTACTATTTCTAGTAAATGTAGATCTACAAGCCATACATGTACTTTTATTTCCCTATTTTTTTGGGTTCATCTCATTTTATGGTTTTCCAAAAAAAACTCTCATATTTTCAAAAACTCATCCAATAGTATTAAATTGATATATCTTTATTGTATCATGGTTGATTGCTCATTAGCATTTGTAAGCCTTTTTTATCTTGTTCTTATATCATTTTTTAGAACATTTTAAATGGATACAAAGGAGCATCTTTCTCTTCCTAACCCTAATAAGGGTGATGGATTTCATAACTTTAACCAAGTCCAGGCTATCAATTATCTAATGGGTAAGGTTACCAACCCTATAATTTTAAATGAAGTTAATAAATCTCAAATACCTAGGGTTTGTGCTTGTGAAGCCATAAAAGATCAACTCTCAAGTATGAGAAAATTTATAAAAGAGTTACAAAATAAAATTATATATAACATGAAAAATCCAACACAATAGTGTTAATTGTGTGTTTTTATCCTCATCTATTGATGTTGTGCCAAACAATGTTTCTTGTCCAAATGCAAAGCTAAAACATAATACATCCAAAATGAGTGATTTTAAAAGTGACCAAAATGATACTAAGAGTGTGTTGTCTCCCAAAAATAATAGTCATTTTTGGAACAACATTTGAATTATTTTGGTTTTAAAAACCAAAATAATATCTTCTATTTTCAAAATTTGTCTTAGATATTCAGATTTTCTCAAAAAATCTACGGACTCTGCAGGCTTGAAATCTACAGACTCTTGCAGGCAGTTTTTAGTCAAAAGAATTGATTTTCAACATTTGTTCATTTTTTGGGAAAAGTTCAAAGTTTAGTCGCTTCAACAGGTTCAACGGGTTCAAAGGTTCAACAATCGGTTCAACCAAAGGAACAGTTCAACGTCCAAGTTCAACCAAGGAGTTCAATGCTTTATTTCACTTAGATGGTTCATTTCCTTTGTTTCAACATCTTTTGGTTCAATCATTTGATTTTTCAGTTGGTTCAAGGCTTTTTGGTTCAACGGTTCAACAACAAGTTCATCGCTTTTTGGTTCAAAGGTGCTTGGTGCGCTTCATTGAACCTTTGAACCAAATGGTTCAACATCCAAGTTCAACGAGCTTCATGACTTCTACAAGAATTTTCATCAGCAAGCAATCAGCAACAGGTTCAACATTTGGTTCATCCTTTGGTTCAACTTCAAAAATTTCAAAGGCGGGTTCAATCAAGCGATTTAACGCTTTCATCGGCTTTGCTTCAAAGGCTTGGCGCGCTTCATTGAACCTTTGAACCGATTCAACAAAGGTTCATCGACTAGGTTCAAAGGGATGGTTCAATACAAAAGAGAACTTTTCTGAAGGACAAGTGCCCTTGTGTAGGACACTTCATCGACCATAGCACCCTTTGACTTGTTCAAAGACTTGTTCAAAAAGACTTGGCAGAAATTTCACCCAGACTTTTTGTCCGCAGGAATTTTCCCCAGGGAAAATGTCTGCGGGAGTGTTCAAAGTGAATGGCCCGAGGAAAAGCTCGGGGGAGATGTGTAAAGGGCCAACAAATGAAGCTGAAGGATCATTTAAGCCTGGGGGAAATTTACGAAGGGCCAAAAGACTCTGAAGGATCATTTTTCAGGGCCCGAAAGGGCAAAGTCCAAAAGGGAAAAGTGCCAAGTGGGAAAGATAAAAGAAGACCAAGGGATGATGCACCCGAACATGTCAAATTCAACATAGTCAACTAGCCATTGGAAACATAGTGACGGGCATGAAAACGTCAATTTCAGAGACAATAAAATAGTCGATCCTTTGATCCACAAACCAGAATACATTCACAATTTTCAAGGCCAAGACCAGTAGAAAGCAGGGAAGAAATAAAACAACAAATTAAATCCAGGACCTGATTTAATTAGCTGGGCAAGGAGGAACGATGAAGATAAGATCAGATTTCCAGGTGGAACATTGGAAGTTACAAACTTTCAATAAGCGTGACTTATTTCCTTACATTGATAAAATCAAATGGGAAAAGTGCCCCTAAGTTCCAGCGTGTCTCCTTAACAGATTTCAATGCAAATTGATGTATTGATTGTTCCTAAGTCCTTTTTGAAGAGGCTGTATAAGGGACTTTCTTCTATTGTAATAAGGATCTTTTTTTTGAGAAAGGGAATGAAACTCTGCCGAAATTGAGAGGCATCATTGAGACTTTGTGCTCAGTCTGTTTATCATATTTTGTTAATGAAAGCAAGGGACTTTTTCAGACTTTGTGCTATGATATCTTGTTTGTTTCATTGATTTAATAAGCAGGATTAGTTAATTTGTCAAGAAGGTGTCCTGGAGAATCAACTGTGGAGAGACTTTGCACCCCCATAGCTACCTTCAGTTTGTTTGTATTTTCATTGTTGTGTAAATAACTTTGGAAAGACTTTGAGCTTTCATTGTTCTTCGTGTATCACTCATGAGTATTTCATGTGCAAACTTTGTGTTGTGTCTTGATTTGTTGGTTACCATACTTTAGTCATATTTTGCTTTTATTTCTAGGAGTATTCTTGTGGCTGGTTGAACACTTCTTCTAAAAGAAGAGGAGTGATGTCGGTCATTCTCTTGAGTTCTTCCTTTGTTTTGTATACATCATCTCTGAAGAAAGAGAGATGGATGTCTGGTCCTACCCTTGAGTACTATTTTTTGTTCATATATATATACATAGCATATCCACAGGGAACCTCCCCTTGATGAGAGGAGAGAGAAGTCTCCTTATGATGTGATAAACTTACACATTAAGATGACTAATCTTCTTGCTTTGGCTGATAAGACCTATTTTTTTTACCAATACGCTGATAGAAATCATAATCAACCAACAGAGTGTAAGTGAGATATTAGGAGAAATTATTCAAGACAAAGTGATCAAATTACCTCCTTTATATCCTATAAGAAGATCCAAGTACTATTGAGCATATCATATAATTCATGTGCATCATAATGATGATTGTTTTGCATTGAAGAATCAAATACAAAGTCATAAACATAGTGGTGATCCTATCATTGATACATATACCAAGAAAACCACTCACATTATGATTACTTCTCCTAAATCATAAGTGTCAAAATAGAAAATATGAGTATCAAAGGAAAATTTAGAGCAAAAATAGTTGTAAATACCAAACTTAGAGAAAGAAAAAGTTCAAAAAGATAAATCATATCAAGAAAAGGATACAAACTTACCTCTAAAAAATGATACTCGGATTTAAAAATAGTGTATTTTTGGAATGAAATATTTATAAAAAAAGGTTATTATGGTCAAGGATTGGGAAAACATTCCCAAGGCATCACTCATCCTATTTTCACATATGATCAGAATGACCATAAAGGCTTGGTATATATTGGAAATACTAATGAAAATCACTCAAAGATACATTTGGAAGATGCAAAATAACAATAACCTATAAATGAGAACAAGTCAAAGAATAAAGCACAAATATAAAAGATAGCATCACAAAGAGAGCAATGGGCACATCAAATATTTAATTTTTGATTTATATCAAAAGAGGTCAAAAATAAAGAGACACTTGACAAATCTAAAGTTGTAAATGTGGTTATAAAGTGGGAAACTACAAGCCCTTCCTCATATCAAAACACTTCTACTCTCACTATTTATATAGATGGTGAGAAATTTATAGGTGAACAATTTATAAAACCATATTTTGATCTGATTTATAACTTACCACATAATCTATTCATACCTATATGACCTAGTACCTATCAGTTAAATCCATCACCAGTAGATGAGAAACTAAATGCAGATAAATGTAAACCAAAGATACCAAGTATAAACTTACCAAAAGCGCATGATACACTTTTTGATTCTACTATGCATGCATATGGCACATATGATACATGGCATTCATGGAGGTATCCAATTGATGAGATATAAGATTATAGTGACACTTTTCCTAGTCTCAAATATTTCAAAAATATCAAAAAAATAAAAAACATTCAAAAATCCAAAAATATTTTTGACACCTACATGTTCTATTAGCTCATTGGCATTTATGTGTTATTTCTATGTTGATGGATGGCATATCATTTACTTTTACATACACATGTGTGTCACACTTTTATTTGAGTGTGTTACAAGCATGCACAAATACATGATCTATTCCTATTTTGGATGTTAGGCCTTCCATGTACTTATGTCATGAAGACATTGGGGGAATCCACTTATTTGATTTTGATACAGATAGGTTATATGGTTTGATGATCATGTAGACACCAAAATCACATCACACCTGTGCATAACTCCTTGTGTCAAAACCCCCCTTGATCCCCTTTTCAATAATAATAATTAGCCTTCCTAACCCATGCTTTTACCCCTCACACATTTAATTCATTTAAAATATTTAATTAAGTTAATTAAAAACCCCTTATGCCACCTTACCTGGCCACCTCATCCTAAGACTAATTCTTGCCCTCTGAGTCACCTCAAGACTTAGTCCCCTTATCCTAAATACCCATGACTTGTTCTTACCCCAAAAATAAATTCTGAAACAACTACATCCTTCTTAACTTCCCAGTTTTATCATTTCCTAATGAATACCACACTTGGCATGAGAAAGAACAAAAAATAGGCTAAAAATAGCCCTTTTACCTATTCTCATGCCATCGACATTGATCAACCCACGACCAAAATCAGTGGGATCACTAACGTCGGTTACTTAATCCAAACTCCAAACTAATGTTCAGGTCAACAAAAATCAAGAAAAACTCATTTTATTTGCATACAGGCTTTTGGCATCCAACTTTCCACATCTTGGATTACTATTACCTTACAGAAGTTAATCTAGACCGGGAACCAAGCTCTTAAGAACCAACAACACACGCTTGTTTTCTCTATTCAAGGCATTGGTTCGGCAAGCCTTATAGGAGCCATCCATTTGGCACTTATCATTCAATCACCTCTTTAGCTAAGTACATCACTTATTATGTAAGTCTTTAAGTAGTTACTTTACAATCACTTTATATCTACTATCTACTATTTATTATTTTATGCATTCTTGACTGAACCCCTATGAAGGAGTTATAAAGCTTCCCTGCTTATTTCCTCTTGTTCCAACACACCAAACCTCTGACCAGACCCATCCAAATAATAATCTCTCTCTCTCTCTCTCTCGTAACTCTCCTCAACCTTCCTGACCTGACCAAAACAATTTCCTAGACCTAGAAAAACATTATGCAAGTTCCTAATAAATTATTGCCCCTACTGACATTGGTTTCCCAACAAATATCAGTCACACTTTCTCGTTAACCTCAACAACTTAATTGATGTTGGCAACTATGGATTTTTAGTAACCTCTCTAAAACCTACCCAGACAACTTCTAAAATATAAATTGAATATACGACCTATAATTTGTTACTCTTTACTACACTTAGGTTAGGAATAATGGTAACATATCTCTCTTTTACTCTCTTTTTCCCTCTCTCTTTGCTATTTATTACTCTTTTATTTCTCAAAAGTGGATTGTCATCCCTAAGGAGGTTTGAAACTTCCTAGAACAAGCACGTAGCTTAGCATCCCACTGATATATCTACTAACAGATATTTTTGTGGTAGTGATTTCTTACCTATAGGTAGTCCTCCCCAGCCAAAGAGGAGTGCTCACAAAATATAGATACCACACACAAACCAATACATGTTCATTCTAATCACTTATCCATATCCTTCTCTATCTTTTTTAGACTTGAAATAGACACAATTTTAGTGAAATATTTTTGGCACGCCCGATGGGACCCTAGAGTTTTCCTTGGGTTCATTGCTTATTTTAAACATTCATATAGGTGAATTATAGTGAAAATTTCATTTCATACACTCTCTCCTTCTTTTCTCCCTCAAAGCGAAATATTCAACATTTTATTTTTTGTTTAAGGGCAATAAACTAAAATTTCTTCTTCTTTGTCATTCTTCTTTTCTCTTTGCCTCTAAAATTAATTTATCATTTTTCTTACAAGTTAAAAGAATCTCTTCTTTATTTATTTCTTACATGCACATTAGGATAGTTAATTTCATTCTATAATCCTATTTCATCATTGTTTTCATTTGAATCTAAACATTTTAGATTTGGGTTTAAAACTTACTGCACTTCATTGTTTGCTTGTTGCATATTAGCTCACCTAGTTAATTACAAGCATTATGAATGAATTGTAGTGCACCTATGTTACAAAACTAGATCACACTCACAAAAACAAACATCTAAAATCACCTGAGACAAGGCCCATTAGGATTTTATCACTTGGTGGTTCACCTTACCCTACCTAGCTATCCTACTTGGATTTCACCACCAAGGGGAGAACCCACTCCATTCTTTGGCAGAGTTTAAACTCTAGGTAAAAGGTATATTTTGGCTCATTGGCCTAGCTTGGATTTAGGTTCATGAATTATGGGGAACAAGCTCCTATTACAAGCCACATACCTAGTCTAACACAGATTTCCTCTTGAGCACTAAAACTAACCTAAAACTAGTTATAAATTACTTTTTATTACCTTCGTTAACCAAATTCTCTTCTCACTATCTGATTAAGGCATAAGCCAACACGAGACAAATTAATCTTTAGGAGTTAATAATTAGTGGTTATATATTCCCTTTTTGCTTTTGTATTGCCTTCTATATTTTTGAGTTTGTAAGGACGTTTTTCCATTGATTCACAAAATCAACACTATTTTTAATACTCAGGTTGTATAACTTGTTCTATTAGGTTTTCTGAGTGTTCTTTCTTCTTACACAGACCTCTTGTATCCTCTATTTTACCTAGATTCTACCTCTGGGTTTCTAAAACATTAGATTTTCCATCTCCCAAGATATCAAAGTGATCAACATCAGTTAATTCCATTGATGTCATTAGACTTTAGCCTATCGACAACGATTAATTCCACTGATGTTGGTAGACTTTGACTACTGATATTGGTTAATAGATCAACATTAATGACTATGTAATTTTATTTTGCTAAAAAACAACAAGCTAAAATAACCTACTTAGTTATACCCAAACCTAGTTTTTCCTTATGCTTTCATTAATACATAGTATTAAGACTATTTATACTTCTTCTTGTATGGTATTGATGCGAGTCCAAGCCAAAATTCTCGCCAATTACGCAAGCTAAAAACCACTTCCACCTTCCCCTCTTGTTGTTGATTCTATCATAGAGTATACTTTAGATACATAGCATACTCCCAACCCCAACCAAATTCCCATTATGCCTAACAGAGATCAAGATTTTGCTAAATTTCTTGATCACAATATGGGAGCCCTTTAACATTACCTTGCCATGAGCCAAACCCATAATTCTTTGGGTGACCCGCTATATGGTATTCCAACCTCTCTAATGGATACAACTTTAGTTTTAGCTGTCTCCATTATTTTCCCCATGGTTACTCAAACCACCACTTCGTCAAGTAACCCAACCATAAACAATGTCCAAAGTTTAGCATCACCAACTTTCCAATCCCACCTAAACCCTAGCATGACTTCCTTAATATAACAACCACAAGTAATTCAGTCAAGTCTCACCCTATTTTATAACTTGGTGGTACCTATTCCATCTACTCTCAAACCTATAATTACCTAAGTTATGACTCACCCTTCACCTATTATAACCATGCCAATAATCCAACCTATAATAACAACATCCAACCAAAACATAGTCTCTAACCCAACGAGATAAGCCCCTTTTATTTTTACCCCTAAGCTTATGACTCATTATCCTTATGTTGCACCAACACAACCTCAGAAAGCTATGTCATACACTCCCTTTGCTTCTTATTAGGTTCCCTATAACTTAGGGGTTATCTCCCAAACCAATACCCTTCCAAACCTCATTAACATGCTGATGGACAAGATGTCTAATCTAGAGACATCTGTTTTGGGTTTAAAGAATGTGTTATCTTATGATCAGATATGCAATGAACCCATTCATCCTTCTATGCCTATTCATTCTTATCCAAACTAATAGGAACTCCCCAAATTTACTCACTTCTAGAGTAAGGAGGATCCACAAAAACATTTGTAAGCATTTAGACATGCTTGTTATTTAATAGGGCATGATGATGCGTTATTACTTCATACTTTCCCTATGTCTCTTTCAGGTGCTACCTTGGATTGGTATAGCTCTATAACTCAGCACTCCTTTTTCTCATTTACCCAACTCATACAAATATTCCTAGACCATTTCTCTATTAACATTTCTAAAAAGGTTTTTATTATAGACCTTTATTCTATTAGACAATTTGATGACGAGTCTATCACATATTTTGTCACTCACTGGAGAGGCTTGATCAATCAAATCTCCTTCTCCTTACCCCAACTTAATCTTATTGAGCTCTTCTCGAGGGTATGTACTAAGCACATTTCATCCACACTTCAATTATAAACTTTCCACACATTTGATGAGGCCTTTACAATGGCATGAAAACTTGAGATTCAGGCTATAGATGAAGGCAGAGTCAAGTTGCATAGTAAGAACACCAATTCCAAATCAAATGACTCCTCTTCCTCTAAAATTTATCCTAATAAAAAATCTAAAGGCTTTGCCAACATGGTGGTCATTAAATCAGCTTCTTCCACAACCACAAACCAACCTAATTCCTCAACTTCCCAAATTTTGACCAAACAATTCCAACAACGGTATGAACAAAGACAATACACTCCCATTAGGGAGTCATATACTTCCATTTTGGAAAAAATATTGCAACAAGGTGTCATAACCCTTCCTCAAATCAAACCTCCTATATAGTTTGACCCCTCCCATCCTATTCCAACTTGGTACAAGGAGGATGAGTTTTTTAGCTACCATCAAGTTAATGGCCACAATTCTAATAACTATAAAACATTCAAGAATATTTTTCAAGACATGCTTGATAGGGGTGATCTCATCTTGGATAATCCTAATGTGCATGCTAATCAAAATATAGATGTGTTCAAATAACCTTTTCCTGACCGTTCACCCAATAAAAATATTTTTTAGACCATAACTAACTCATGTGATCATAATATCCATACGATTAATATGGTCTTTCCTTTACCTCTAGTTCAACCTCTCCCACAACAGGAGGCACCCATTTTATCAACATCTCCACCACAGTCAGTGGCATTTATTTTCCCCATTCTTCCTCCTTAGGTAGAAGAGCCTATTTCACCCATTCCACTCCCATGTGAGGAAAAGCCTCCTTTGCCACTCCTTTTGCCATCAGAGGAGCCTATATTTCTAGTTATTTTTACACCAATGTTACCTATCCTCTTACCATTTGAAGACCACACCTTACTCATTTTGCAACCACATGTTGAGGGGACATCATTCATGTGTTATACCCTCTTGAATAACCCTCTTCGCATACCTCTCCTCCACTGATAGAGAGTAATACCCTATCTACTCTACCCTTGCACCTAAAAGATTCAGTGTTATCTTCTCCTATATTAGACGAGAGACCTATTATGCCTACTCTAATTCTACCACTTTTACCACTTATTTTACCTATGGAGGATCATAATTTACATGTTCCTCACCCACATGTTGAGGGAGAAATCATACCTATGTTCTACCCCCTTGAAGAACCCTCTTTGCCTACCTCTCCTCCACCCATAGAAGACCATGCCTCTTCTCCTATCTCTATCAAAGAAGACCCTATTGTGGCTCTTTCTCATCCTTGGCCTGAGGTAGCAGAGACCAAAAATTTCCCTCTTTCTCAATCACCTCAACCTTTTAAATAAGCAACCCTAAGGCCTACATCAACTTCATCTAAATCCTTCTCATGGTTGGTGAAAATTTTAGAATTTCTTGACTCCACGAAGCTAGATGACGTGACATTTTGGGACTAACTTAAAAATATTTATCCTACAACATGAGTGTCAACCTTTGTCACCAACCCTCTCACTACCCTTTACCCCAAAGTCTTTGACAAAGCTAGAGCTTCTTCACCAAAGTCACTAGAAGCTCATTTGTTTATGTCAAAACCCTCACCCTCATAGGCATCTACCACATTAAAGAAGATCAGATCTTTAGGCATATGTCCTATCTATAATCTAATTCATCCACACGTGAAATTAGATCTAACTCTAACCAAAAATAAGAGTTTTGTAGCCTGAACTATAGAAAAATGTTAAGCTTCTTAGATATCATCCATCCTTCCCTCTTTAACCCTCAACTTTACCATCAATTTTGAGACCACACCCCTCTACTTTAGTTAGAGTATCACCGATCTAAGTGAAATAAAAGGCTAAGTTACCTCCACTACTGCCTCTACCACTTGGTAGGCCTTTCACATATGAACCATGATACCTAACACCAAGAAAGTGTCAGCAAAACATGTAACTCTACTTCCACCAAACAAGGCACCACGCAAAATCACCCCTATGAATCCTAAACAAAAGAAGTTGTCTACTCCTATTACCGTAATAAGTGCTAACCCACTCGTAGACTCTCAGATATTTTTCCTATTTCAATTTTTGTAATCTTCCATAATAACTCTTCCTCTTATTAAGCCTTATATCCCTCTTAGACCGAATCCATCTTGGTTTAATGATACACAAGTGTGTCTATATCATCATTCACCTAAACATGATAATGAGAGTTATAAATCTCTCACAATAGTCATTTGGTAACACTTTGATGTCAACATTTTCTTTGTTGATACTCCCCATTAACCTTCATGTTATTCCACCTCTAGCATCCACAATGCCTCATACTGTTCCACAGAAATTCAAACCCAAAGATGTTGTATCACCTTTGCCACCTCCTTCACCTATGTTTCAGATCAACATAGTTAATGTGGCCACGCAGTCACAAAATCAAAAGGATAAAGGAAAGGAAAAGGTCACTACTCCTTGGGATCATCCCTTTTCCAAAGACACTCCTCCATTGAATCCCAAGATTTCCATCTTGGGTGGCCCAAAACCAACATCTTCAAACATTATTCAAAGATCGATGGTGAAATAGCTTCACCAAACTCTTATGAAAATGTCTTTGTATGAGTAAATCCAAAACTCGCCCCGACACCATCAAGCTTTTATTAGTGCCTTGAAAGTAATTGAGGTACAACTTGATGATCCCTAACCTCTTGCAGCTTTGGTCAGCTCTCTTAATTCCATCTCCCTGATTTCCTTCAGTAATTTAGAAATTCCACTTCGACACCCTAAAGATCAAGATTCTGCCCTTTTTATTACCGTATATATTGATCAAACTCATGTCAAAAGAGTCATTATTGATGGGGGAGCTAGTATTAATGTTATTTCCACCCATGCCTATAAACAACTAACTTTTCTTGATAATTGCATGTCTCAAACTAACGTGGTGCTCTACTCCTTTAACAATACCACAGTGACTATGGTGGGCACTATTGTCTTACATATCCATGTAGGTCCTCACATAATTCCTAAGCTATTATAAGTTGTATAAGGATATTTTTTATATAAAATAATGCTCATATTAACTTGGATACTTGTTATGGCATGTGTACCCTCAACTTTGCACCGTTGTGTCAAGTTTGAGCATAATGGGCAAGTGCATCTTATACCCACTAACCCACCTCTGTTTAAAACTTGCAACATGACTTATAATCACAATTATGTTCTCATTACATTAAATGCATCATCTTATTTGTATGATACTTTTGAAGCTTCCACAAGCTCCACTATCGCAGTTACACATAAACCAACAACACAAATTCCTGACAAGGATCCGATGGAGAAAAATTTTAAACATTTATCACTCATAGAATATCATTTGTTGATGCTCAACATGTTCCATAATCCACAAGAGTATGGAAAGCTTCATTTTCACCCAAATTATGATCCCCATATTGGGATGGTCATCTTTTATAGGCCCCCTAACCTTAAAACTTATTTCAAATATGGGGGAATTGATCAGGCTCTCACTATCGAAAATCCATCCTCTTCACCATAACCATTTATCTGTGACTTATCTTTCTTGACCAAGCCTAATTTTGCTTATACATAACTTTATAGGTGTGCCTAGAAAGGATTTAGTTTGGGTCATTACGAGTAGGGTGTTCATACGCCCTTTAAATATCCCACTAGCAAAACCATTGAAAATGCCAAAAAGAGGCATGGAGTGGGTTATGACAAACCAACTAAACTCACCAAAACTTCTCATGTACTAATTATTGAAGAGCTAGTCTCTCCTCCACCTTATTCTCCACCATCACCTACCAAATCATAGGTATCTATACCTTCTACTTTTTTTTCAATAAATGCCATCCATTTAGGGCCTCTCACCTATCACCAGGGTAGAGAAACAAGGTCCCTTCCTCTCATTCATCCTGAAATGATTGATGAAGACTCTCCCACTATTAACATTATCCAATGTCAAGATGATGATGCTATTAGCACATACATGGGTGTAGATGATTCCTATATCCAATTATCACTCTCATCTAAAACACAAGCTATGTTAAATGAATCAACCATTGACATCAATTTCTCTCTCATGATAACCCCACATCCTCAAGATTGGACAATATTTGGATTCCTCTAAGAAAGATAATTATGCCACATTTCTTAATAACCATAGAAAATCCTTCATTTGGTCTTATAATGGCATGCCTAGTATTGACCCCTCTATCATCACCCATAACATTGTCACCAATCGAGATGCTAAACCTAATAAGTAGAAGCTTCACAAAATGCATCCATGTATTTCTCTCCTTATCAAAGAAGAGCTCCAAGGCATCTTTTCTTTTAACTTTATCCAACCCATCAACTACCCGCTATGGGTTTCCAATATTTTTCCTATCACAAAAGTGACCGAAGGAATATACATTTGCACTGACTACCGTGACCTAAACCTCACTTGTCCAAAAGATGACTTCCCATTGCCAACTATTGACCAACTTGTTAATCTAATAGTGGGCCATGAGATGCTATCACTTATGGATGGTTCTAAAGATATAATCAAATCTTGGTTGCTCCTGAAGATCAACATAAGACAACTTTCATTACATTATGGGGGATTTTCTGTTATCAGGTCATGTCTTTTGGTCTAAAGAACATTGGTGCCACATATCAACGTGCTATGACTTACATCTTCCATGATCTCTTACACAAAACTATGGAAGACTACATGGATGACGTACTAAAAAATTCTAAACTTTACCAAGATCACTTGATGGTTTTCAAAATCATATTTACTCATCTCCTTCAATATAACAATCAACTAAACCCAAATAAATGTGTCTTTGGTGTCTTTTCTGATAAGCTCTTAGGCTTTATCATTTCCCTTCATGGTATTAAATTCAACCCTGATAATGTTTGAGCAATACTAGAGATGCCTCCACCTACTAATATTAAACAACTCCATAGCCTACAAGGTAAACGTCAGTCAATCTATTACTTCATCTCCTAGTTGTCAGATCGTTGCCAACCCTTTCACCATCTCCTCAAAAAATATGTCTCCTTCCATTGGAATACAGATTGCCAAGAAGCTTTTGAAGCACTCAAACAATATCTCCTTTCTCCACCAGATCTTATTCCACTTAAGGAAAATTAGTCTTTCTACCTTCACATCTCTGCAATAGACCATTCTCTGGGTGTTATGATTGCACATCAAGATGATCACCATCAAGAATAGGCAGTTTACTACATAAGTCACACACTTATTGATTATGAGACTCGATATAATCATACTAAAAAAATTTGCCTCACATTGGTCTTTTCAGCCTCCAAGCTCCACCATTACCTCTTGAATCATAAAACCTACCTGGTCACCCATACTGATCCCCTCAAATACATGCATTCCAAGCCATATCACAACCTACATATAGTTTGATGGCTCATGCTCCTTGCTAAATTTGAATTAGATTTTATTCAACGAAATTCTATCAAGGGGAAAATGATCATTGACTAGTTAGCTACCACCCCTTTACCTAACAACCAACCTTCAAACCTCAATTCCCTGACAAATATATTGCAATGCTCTCCATTGATGACATATAATATTAAATGATGATGTTCTTTGATGGTTCTCAATGTCAATATGATGCGGGTGTGGGGATCATTCTTATTCCTCTAGATGGTGAGCTTATGACTTTGTAATTTAAACTAGATTTTGAATGTACTAACAATATGGCCAAATATGAGGCTTTAATATTGGGGCTTCAAATGGATGTCTACTTGGGTATCAAATCAATACCCATTTTCAGTGATTCTCAGCTAGTGGTTAATCAGGTTAATGGTTCCTACTTATGTAAAAAAAATTCTATAGTGGTATAAACATCATGTAGATACACTATCGAGATCATTTGACTCCTATCTCTTACAAACCGTTCCTCAATCTACAAACAAGTTTGCTAACACAATGGCTTCACTTGCTTCACACATACCCTCTTTACCCTCTTCTTAAGAAATCTATGTCACCATGCATTGCTTAACATTACCCTCCTATGTATCAACTAACATATTTTTTATCAAAAATATAACATATAACCCACATGACTTATGGTACAATCAACTCATGGATCATCTTTCATTTTATATTACCCCTTTTGATCTCTCCAATAATGGGAGATGTGCCTTCATAAAATGTGCCACTCATTACACTATGTTAGGGGGACTTCTTTACAAGTGAGGTTTTGATGGTCTCCTCCTTAGATGCCTCACTAGTACTGAGACTCCCTTCACTATTAAGAAAGTTCATGACTGGATTTATGGTGGACATTTCAATGGTCACATAAATGCCAAGTGTATCCTTTAACTCATATATTATTGGCCAACACTCCATCAAGACTGTGGTAATTATGTTTGATGTTGCATCAAATTTCAACATCACGCTAACCTCCTTCACATTCTAAGTCATGCATTACAAGTCTCCAAATACTTCTGGCCCTTTTCCCAATGGGGCTTAGATCTAATTGGTGAGATTAACCCTCATTCATCCCTTTGTCACTGTTCTATCATTATTGCCACTGAATACTTCACCAAGTGGGTCGAGGCCATTCTTCTCATCTCTACTAAGGCTAACAAAATTGTTGACTTTATCAACCATCACATAATCTATCATTTTGGTGTCCCACATAAAATTATAATAGATAACAGTAAATCTTTCAAAAACAAGACTATCCAAAGTCTTTATGATACCTTTGGAATCAAATTAAGTGTTAGGATTGTGGTGCTAAAAGCTTCACTGATGCAAACAGGAGAGGAGGTTGCTGAAGGTTGCTGAGTTGCAGGAAAAGTTGGGGTCGGTCTGATCAGCCGACGTCGGCGGGATAGCACAGAGAAGCAACCGACGTCGGTCATATATCGGCCGACGTCGGTCACCTCCAGGTAGACAGGGACCGGCGTCGGTCGCCTGTGTGGTTCGACTGCGAGCTATTTACGGGCAGTTAGCTAACGAACCAAGTGTTTGCATGATGAGTGCTAATTTTAGACTCATAGCTGTGGATCTAATTATTGTAATTAGATGTCTAATCATTGTTTGGATGAGATCTATATAATAGACTCATGGTTGTATTGGAAAAGTGTGCTAGAGAGTAAGAGAGCATAATTATAAGCTCCTTCTGTGTGTGAGGTAGAGCTATGGTGCGTTCCTCCTAGTGCCACAGTACCAGGTGTGTTGGTGCTGGATTGGAGAGCCAACTGGGTTCTTCAAGAGTGTAGGATCTTGGTCACAGTTGCATGGCCTATATAGGAGATCTACATGGTAAGTAAGATCGTTGATCTGCAGGTGTATGTGTGTGCAAGGTCGAGGTTCACAGGGGATTAGAACCATTGCTTGATTTGCAGGTGTGCAAGGTCATACAGACAGCAACACAACAGGGAGCAGTATCAGGCAGGATCTACTTGGAGTACAGGTGTGTACTCGGATAGAGCGAGAGGAAGGCAAGGGAGTTCCTTCCATAAGTATGGTCTGTTGAATTGCAGGTTGTTGCAGATTCATGGGAGATCTACTTGAAGTACCTTGAGTACTTGTAGAGCATGTGGAGTGCTTGTGGAGTGCGTGGAGCACTTGTGGTGTGCGTGGAGCACGGGAGGTGAACACCAACTCTGTATTTGAGTTGGGTGTTGGGACCTGTGAGAGGGAGAGCTTTGGGGAGAAGAATTACTGTTCACTTGAGGCGTGGGAAACCTCTGTAAGGTGGTGGAGAAGAAGTGGCATCTTCTTTATTGTATTCTTTTCTGTATAAAGTGTTAATACAATTTGGTATTGTCTCTCATATGCTGTGTTATTCTGAATTCTAGTTACTTGGTGAATCTGGTTAATTTCCGCATATTAAGTTGCTTGGTATTAGTAATCAAATTGTGTGCTTCCGGTGTACACCCTCCCAACAAGTGGTATCAGAGCCTTGGTTGTAGGTTCTTGAGCTT
The DNA here is from genome assembly GCA_037957365.1 of Torreya grandis. Classification (NCBI taxonomy): domain Eukaryota; kingdom Viridiplantae; phylum Streptophyta; class Pinopsida; order Cupressales; family Taxaceae; genus Torreya; species Torreya grandis. Next base: position 2,058,098 of record JARHVA010000639.1, on the reverse strand, counting down.
GATACCAACAGGTGGTATCTGAGCTGAGGTTGGAGGAAGCAGGTTTTGGGTTTGGTTACAGGGCACTCTCAGGGGTTTTTGATCGAGTGGGAGTAGAGCAACAGCAGATCAAAGTAAGCTAAGAATGGAGGAGTTGAAAAGCACAGATGGTCACTCACGGTCCTATGGAAAGAAAGAGCAGGTAAAAGATTATTGCTGGTTGGTAGCAGATCAGCATGAAGAAACTGAAGATACAGATGTAGCAGGTGTTGTTGCATAGGATGTGTTTGCAGGTTTCTTGGATAAAGTTGAATCTTGGATAAAAGATTCGGTTGCCTCTTTCCATGCAGTTCCAGGTAGAGGAGCTGGTAAGCCTTGCCAAAGAATTGGCAAAGGGGAAGTGAAGCTGAAATTGCAGGTGGCCAACACACAGGTGTTGATGAAGGTCATGCAGGTCCCAGGTTTGGAGATATGGCTAATTTCTTCAGAAAGATTGGGTGATGAGAGATGCACAAGAACTCTCACAGCGGATGCACTTGAATTAGCTGGTGGTAAGAAAACAGGTATCCTTTATCTACTTGTTTATATTACTGATTCTTCTTTTGTTGCGGAGACGTGGCTTCGTAGGCTTGGTCACATGAGCAGGAAGGAGATGCATGTTCTTAAGCGGAAGATAGATATATTTGACAGGCTTAAGAACTGGAAAGCCTTGGTGTTTATGGAGGAGATGGCGGACAGAACCCAGTGTATGTGGCTGGATACTTCTGAGCAGGGCAGTTTGGACATGGATTTTGATTCAAAGGAGCTCGCGGGTAAAAAGTCATCACTCACAGGGGAACACAGATACCGATGTCGGTCAGGAGGAACCGGCGTCGAACAGACAGGTGCCGATGTCGGTCATGTGCAGACCGAAGCCGGCGATGTCAGGCAGGGTAAGACCGATGTCGGTCATGGGACCGACGTCGGCAGTATGTAAGACCGATGTCGGTTAGGAGGACCGACGTCGGCAGCAGGGACACCAGCACAGGCAGGTTGGTAGTCAGGTACAGACGCATGGAACCGATGTCGGTCGGATGCAGACTGTGGGGTGATCGAGGTCGGTTACTGTAACGAATTTTGGGTGGACAGCGTGCTGTCAAGGAGTCTCAAACACCCATACGGAGGACTGAAGGCGTAAGTAGGCCCTCAAATTCGTTGTTCCTCTTCTTCATACATGTTGCTGATTGTAGAGCAGGAAGGATCCAGGATACAGGTGTGAGCTTGGCATGGATGAGGATGTGATTCCTTGGAGGAGAACCAAACAGGTGTGTCTTGGTGGAGATGCCAGCAGGTATAAAAGCACAGAGACGAATGGATACCTTAGTAGAAGAATAGAGAGAACGGATACATGAGACGGAAGACCAGGTATATGGTCTTGTGGAGCTGCAGGACAGTGGTACAGGTTTTGACAGGTGGAGGACGAAGCATGGCTTCAGTCAATGTCAGGGTAACTACTGTGGTTTTGTCTTACCAGGGGGATGATGAGTCGCGACATCATTCTGTAGCTGTATGTGGATAGTATGCTAGCTAGCAGGGGTGTACATACAGGGTTTTGCTGAGCTAAGGGTAAGATTAGTTCAGTGACATGTCATGAGGAGTTTGGAGCAGCAGAATTCTTTGACATGGGAGGCATGGAGATCACAGGGTGATTTTGTCTCGAGTGGGAGCTGATGTGAATCAGGTGTTGGCGAGGTTCGGGATGCAGAGCCGGAGCACACTAAGGGCTGGACAGGTACAGTGTCCGAAATCACATGAGGTCTGGTATAGGCCTGAGTATTCCCATGCAGTGGGAGCTGTCAGAGAGTTAGGAGCCAATTCGGGGAAGTGGGTTCTCAGGTTTTCTGAGAGGGACCGGCAGCAGGTGTTGCTATGCAGGGTCAGGACTTCACTACATGTATTTTTAGGTTCGGATGTGGCAGGTTACTCGGATGACAGGTGGTACACCACGGGATGTGTGGTGGGTTGTCTTCAGGTGGGAGCTTGAAGAGGGATACAAACCAGGAAACAAATTAGACAGAGTATAGGTACAGGTACAGTGCAGCTATTTATCTCCAAGTGGGAGATTGTTAGGATTGTGGAGCTAAAAGCTTCACTGATGCAAACAGGAGAGGAGGTTGCTGAAGGTTGCTGAGTTGCAGGAAAAGTTGGGGTCGGTCTGATCAGCCGACATCGGCGGGATAGCACAGAGAAGCAACCGACGTCGGTCATATATAGGCCGACGTCGGTCACCTCCAGGCAGACAGGGACCGGCGTCGGTCGCCTGTGTGGTTCGACTGCGAGCTATTTACGGGCAGTTAGCTAACGAACCAAGTGTTTGCATGATGAGTGCTAATTTTAGACTCATAGCTGCGGATCTAATTATTGTAATTAGATGTCTAATCATTATTTGGATGAGATCTATATAATAGACTCATGGTTGTATTGGAAAAGTGTGCTAGGGAGTAAGAGAGCATAATTATAAGCTCCTTCTGTGTGTGAGGTAGAGCTATGGTGCGTTCCTCCTAGTGCCACAGTACCAGGTGTGTTGGTGCTGGATTGGAGAGCCAGCTGGGTTCTTCAAGAGTGTAGGATCTTGGTCACAGTTGCATGGCCTATATAGGAGATCTACATGGTAAGTAAGATCGTTGATCTGCAGGTGTATGTGTGTGCAAGGTCGAGGTTCACAGGGGATTAGAACCATTGCTTGATTTGCAGGTGTGCAAGGTCATACAGACAGCAACACAACAGGGAGCAGTATCAGGCAGGATCTACTTGGAGTACAGGTGTGTACTCGGATAGAGCGAGAGGAAGGCAAGGGAGTTCCTTCCATAAGTATGGTCTGTTGAATTGCAGGTTGTTGCAGATTCATGGGAGATCTACTTGAAGTACCTTGAGTACTTGTAGAGCACGTGGAGTGCTTGTGGAGTGCGTGGAGCACTTGTGGTGTGCGTGGAGCACGGGAGGTGAACACCAACTCTGTATTTGAGTTGGGTGTTGGGACCTGTGAGAGGGAGAGCTTTGGGGAGAAGAATTACTGTTCACTTGAGGCGTGGGAAACCTCTGTAAGGTGGTGGAGAAGAAGTGGCATCTTCTTTATTGTATTCTTTTCTGTATAAAGTGTTAATACAATTTGGTATTGTCTCTCATATGCTGTGTTATTCTGAATTCTAGTTACTTGGTGAATCTGGTTAATTTCCGCATATTAAGTTGCTTGGTATTAGTAATCAAATTGTGTGCTTCCGGTGTACACCCTCCCAACATTAAGCTTCTCATCACCATACTATCCATAAGCAAATGGATACATAGAATCTTTCAACAAAACATCAACCAAAATTCTCATGAAGTTAGTCAATGATATGGGCAAGGAGTGGTACACACACATTCCCTTTGCTTTATGGGCTATTGCACTAGCATTTGAACCCCTATGGGTGCTATGCCTTTTTCCTTGGTCTATGGTATAAAGGTTATTTTGCTTCTTGAGGTTTAGATTCTTTCTCTTTGAATTTCTCTAAAAGACATACTTACTAATGATGACTTTCACCAAGAACGTTTGGCTCAACTCAAGTTTATTGATGAGCACTGTCTCATAGCCCTCAACCACTTCCAAATCTATCAAAAGTGTATCAAACATGCTTACAACCAAAAACTCAAGGAGTGAGATTTCAATATTGGAGATCTTATCTTAAAATAAAATTAACATGTGATGAATATGGATAAAATCAAATGGGGTAAGTTTGATCTTAATTGGCTTAGACCCTACATCATAACTCACAAGTTTGGCTCAGGAACTTATCACTTGTCTTCTTTCGAAGGAAAGTTAGAACCTAAACCTTTAAATGCCTTACACCTATGACCATTCTTTTGTTAATCAAGTGACACTTCAACTCATGTTTAACTTGAGCTCATCCCTTGAGCACCCCTATTACATTTATCTCCCTTCCTCTTAACCCTTGCTCCTACACACTTAGTTAACCTATGAAGTGCTATTGTTTTACCCTCAAAGTGGAAAACCCCTAAGCCTTTATAGTATTGTCCATGACTAAAAGTTAAAAAAAAATGGGATATATAGACAAGTTATAATCTATCAGGTCATGATTCTCAACGTAGACTGCTCTCTTGAAGGATAGCTACATACTTTCTCTTTGATACTATCAATAGACTACTCTCTTGAAGGACAACTATTTAAACTCAAAAACAAATGCTTAGACCACTCCCTTGAAGGATGGCTATTCTAATATTTTGTTATCAAGGGAAATTTTTTTTAAAAAAAAAAAAGCTTCTCATATTGATCAGCTTCATATATCCTCAACACAAAGAAAATCCCATTGTAGGCTTCCTACATTGATCAGCTTACACAAAAAAAAAGCTTTAAGTCATGAACTTGCCTATAGTAGCTCTCAAGTCACCCACAATAGAGGCATATCATCCACTCTTTGAGGGTTATGGTACCCAAAAACTTTCACTCATTTTACCCTTTTCACCTCATACTCTTTCAAGGGACTTTGAACTCACTTAACACAAGGTGAACACAATGCTTCTCTAACAAATAAAATGGTCAAATGATGAAAAGAATGAAAGAGGCTCATATTCCTGAGCCTATTTATGTTAAGATTATGGTATTTTCTAGTACACAAGCATTATACCTCTTTATTTCCCATCCCAATCACATGTCGATCTCTCTACTGAGATGAAAACTTCATACAAACAATAACATAAACAGCCTATCCATTTTAAGCATACACCATCACAAATATGGAAAAATGCTTAGATGAAGCTAACAAATCAACTATGCATATACCTTCACACATATGGGAAATGCTAGTCTAACTCAACTAGCATGTTCAACATTAACATAATATAACCATCCACATCAACATCATCATCACTATCACAATAAATGCATCTCAAAATCGCAATAACACATCTCACATATATATACTCTCAACATGAATGTACATCAATAAATCATAACAATATCATCTCTCCCTCAAAATTTACATCTCTCATCTTTGATTCATAGGCTGATGTATATACAACATAGATAAAAATAACAAAATCTAGTGCTCAAAATTCTCAAGGTTATATGTGTGGTCTCTGCCTATCTATGTTTGTGTGAGCTAGAAGCCATGGCATGTGTTGCTGATCTCTCCTGCTCTCTAAACTTAGAATACCTCTAAATCTATGGGAACTCCTTGAGGCCCTCTCATAATAAGCAATCTCATCAAGGGCATTATTATACCTTGCTAGAGATACAATCTACGGTGGTCCCATTGCACCTACTGAAGGCCCCTATACTGGTCCCTATGGTGGAGGAGGAGGATTAGCCTGACCTACTACTCTCAAACTATCCCTCTCTATTGCAAATGTAGTAACTTGACCCTGTAATGCCCTGACCTAGCTCTATAATGTCACCACCTACCCATGTAAAACTAATACCTATACTTGAGCTACATCTCAAGCCTACACTATCATATATTAGGCATGTACTGATGCATCATATGCCTATATCATTGCATTCTAGGTCTATACAATTATATATATATATATATATATATATATATATATATATATATATATATATATATATATATATATATATCTCATCACTACCTATAAATTTGGTGGTCACCTTCTGACCTGAATCATGGGATGTAAACTTGTCCACCATAGAAGATACCTCACTGTGCATCCAAGATCTACTATACCCAGCCCTGCTGGTAGCTCCTCAAAATCTAGCCCATTTGTCTCCTAGGGAAAGGATAAGGGTGCCTCTACATCATCCCTCTTATATCAAGGGAAGGTAGGAGGTACATCCTATAACAAGCCAAACTATCTCTTGACCCATGCCATGGGTATCATCTCTAGCTCACCATCTCATCTTCCTCTCACCCATAATGTGCTTTATAAACCAACAAAATGCTCTACATATACTCTAAATGTAGGGTATGTCAAGTAGGGTCTCCACACAATATCTATATGGATCAATCCCTCTATCATGTGCCTATAATGATGAATATCTCACACTATGTCATCTACTCAGGTTTGGGCCATACCATCTCTCTACCATATGAAACCAACCCTGAAACCAGCTACAATTATGGTAGGTAATCCCAATGGTTGTGTCACCGTGATATGATCATATGACCAACAATGGATTAAATGCCTAACACACAAATTATATCATCATCTCAATCTTAAACTCCATAGTTCTTTGTATAACTATGCCAGAAAAGTTGGTCCCTATGCGAATATGGTTTGTTACTCAACCATCTATGCCAGAACACCTATCAATTTAATAAGAAATTTCCCACCATCTGCATTTAGTAATGCATACACTATAATCCCTATCATCATTAAGATGCACAACTAATGTTGCTCTTCATTATCAGTGTATAACAATTCATAGTCAAAGCTCGCTGAGTGATAGGTCACCTCGCTAACATGTTCTCCAAATAATGTCACCATGTGAATATCATGCTCATCTCTCAAATATGAGAAGATCTCCTCACCCTAGAGTGACAACCATAAAATCCTATACACATCCTCCTATGTCACTGTCAACTCTTCGATCGACAAATGGAAGGTGTTGGTAGTGTGATCCCACCTCTTGATCAATGCTATCATCAAACTAACATCTTGTGTAGTTCTACCATATCATTACACTCTTCTTAAACTTATAACTTCCATGTGCTCCCACTCATCTATGGTGACATCCTTCCTAATCCACATCAATAATGTACATAGGTGATCCCATAGCGTCAACTCTTGCCTAGCCTACATCCATACACACATACCTCAAGTCACATACTTTCTAATATAACCTACCACCACTTTTTTCTCTTCTCCCTAGGAGAAATACATTGGCTTGAGGCACTCAAATGGGCTATGTAAGTAGCACTCAATTGAAATGGGTTCTTATAAGGTTAGTTTGGCCATATACCCACCTAACTATCTAACCTACCTCTCTCTCCACCCTAGGCCCAACTACCTATCACAACTCTAGGCCTCACAACTTATATCCCTAACCTTTGACCCTATGACCTACCTTTTAAGCCTTAGGTCCCTTAACCTATTTCAACCTATCCTTTATTAACCATTTCCCTTAACACACTTTTAACCATACCTTAGATTTTTTTCCCTATGCACTGGGAGAACTACATTGGCCTGAGGCCCTTAACTAAGCTATGTAGGTAGCACTCAGTCGACATGAGGTCTTCTGAGTCTAGTTCAGCCATTAGGTTCATTGACTACTTTAATTAGGGATCCAAAATTGACCTTTTCTCCTTTTTTGGGTTCTTCAAGGTCATTGATGTTAGTTTTATATGCTGACATCAGTGCTTTGTCTCAATCAACATCGACAGACCCCACTAACATTGACACCTATCAACTGATGTCAGTGGACCCCACCAACTAGTTCAACCCTAAGGCCAAATAACATGTCTCCCAACATTAAATTTTAACCTAAAAACTACCCCCAAACTCCTCCCAAATTCATCTAAACCTACCCTCACCCCATTTCCTACCCCTTTAATAGCCTTCTTTCCCCTCAAACTTCAAATTTAGCCTAAAATAACAAATTAACAAACTTAAATTCAAAATAAACTCGAAGGGGATCGTACCTCATCTCTTTATCTCCTTTAGGCTCGAATAGTTGGCACTATGGTGGCATGCCTCTAGTTGGGTCACCTCCTAGCTCTGCCATCTCACCAACACTTAGAGCTCTTTTTCTCTCCAATCAACTATTATAAATGAGTTTTAGTGTGCCACTAAACCCTTTTTTATCATGTTTGGTCTCCCACTGAGATCGACATCCTTGACCTAAGCCACCAATGTTGACACTATTTCCTACTGACATCAGTGACATAACCAGCATTGACACATTTGAATTAGAGTTTCCACCAACAACCACAAGCCTTTGGAATCTACTCCTAATCTAGGGCAACTTGGAGATCACGTATATCTCCCTGACCATAACAACCAACCTAGAGATCACATATATCTCCCCAACCATGACAACCACCCTTGGAGATCACTTAAATATCTACCCACATTGACTTTGAATGGAGATAATGAATATCTCCTCGATCATTGACCCTTTTAAACCAACCTTTCATTTCTTGTCTTGACCACTTATGCTATCCCACTATAGTTGGCTATTGTACACATGTATGTATATTAGGTATTTTAGATGGTGACCAAGCTCATCCTATCACCTGTAACCTTTTGTGTTTCCCAAGGGTACTTCCTACCTCAGATACCTAACACACATAGACCATTAGAACTAAAAATTTGATTGTTTTGACCTTATCAACTATCACTTACAAGCTATGATTTGGTTATTTCTATCTAATTCCTCCTCCACCTTAATTATTCTTGATTTTGTCGACTATAGCTCGTGCTAGTATACGTGCAAGCAACAATACCACATTCTCATCCACTCACCCAATTCACTTCTTATCAAATCGGTATCTAATTTTGGTTTCTCCTCCATTGGTTCCCATTTTGAGGGGGGATGCCTCATCTAATACCTAGAGCATATAACTCCTATTTTTGTCTTGCAACTTGTCAGTGTAAATTACAAGACAAAAAAGGGAAAATGTAGACACCAAAATTACATCACACACATGCATAAATCCCTATGTCAAAACCCCTTGAGCCCCTTTTCAATAATAATTAGCCTTCCTAACCCATTTTACCCCTCACACATTTAATTCATTTAGAATATTTAATTAAGTTAATTAAAAACCACTTATGCTACCTTACCTAACCACCTCATCCTAAGACTAATTCTTACCCTCTGAGTCACCTCAAGACTTAGTCCCCTTATTCTAACTACCCATGACTTGTTATTACCCCAAAAATAAATTCCTAACCAACTACATCCTTCTTAACCTCACATTTCTACCATTTCCTAATGGATACCAAACTTCACACGAGAAAGAACATAAAATAGGCTAAAAATAGCCCTTTTACCTATTCTCATGCTATCGATGTTGGTCAACCCACAATTGACATCGATAGGATAACTGACATTAGTTACTTAAGCCAAACTCCAAATTAATGTTCAAGTCAGTATAAATCAAGAAAAAATCATTTTATTCACATACAGGCTTTTGACATCCAAATTTCCACATCCTGGCTTACTATTACCTTGCAGAAGCCAATCTAGACCAGGAACCAAGCTCTTGAGAACAAACAGCACACACTTGTTTTCTCTATTCAAGCATTTGTTTACTAAGCCTTATGGGAGCCATCCATTCAACACTTATCATTCAATCACCTCTTTAACTAAGTACATCACTTATTATGTAAGTCTTTAAGCAGTTACATTATAATCACTTTATATCTACTATTTATTATTTTATGCATTCCTGATTGAACCTCTGTGAAAGATTTATAAAGATTCCTCACTTATTTTCCCTTGTTCAAACACACCAAACCTCTAACCAAACCCATCCAAATAATACTCTCTCTCTCTCTCTCTCTCTCTCTCTCTCTCTCTCTCTCTCTCTCTCTCTCTCTCTCTCTCTCTCTCTCTCTCAACTCTCCCCAACCTTCCAGACCTATCTAAAACTATTTCCTAGACCCAAAAAAGCCTTCTACAAGTTCTTAGAAAATTATTTCCCTAACTGACATCGATCACCCAACTGATATCGGTAACACTTGCACATCGACCTCGATAACCTAACTAGCATCGATAATTGTGGATTTTTATTAACCTCTCTAAAACTTGCCTAGATAACTTCCAAAATACAAACTGAATATAACACCTACACTCTATTAATCTCTACTACACTCAGGTTGTGAACAATGGTAACATATATCTTTTTTACTCTCTCTTTGCTATTTATTACTCTTTTGTTTCTCAAAAGTGGACTATCATCCCTATGGAAGTTTGAGACTTCCTAGAACAAGTGTGTAGCTTGGCAGTCCACTCATATATCTACTAACAAATATTTTTGTGGTAGTGCTTTCTTACCTACAAGTAGTCGTCCTCAGCTAAAGAGGAGTGCTCATAATGTCTGGATACGGCACGCAAACCAATCTGGGTTCATTCTAATCACTTATCCCTATCCTTCTCTATTTTTATTTAGACTTGAAATAAACACAATTTTAGTGAAATAGATCACTCTACATTATCATGTTGGAGCTTACATATGTACTTACACATGCCTTTATCCATGACTATATCTTACACGTGGTACTTTATATGTTATACACTTGACATTTTTTCCTAACACATTTGATCCATGGGCTACTATGACATGTTTGTGTTGGTTGTTTATGGTTTAATTTATTCACATCCTTGAGTGTCTTACTTTATTATTATATTCCTTATTCATGCATTTGAATATGTTCCTTTTATTTCAGTTCTTGTGCTTATGTATTCTTTATTTGAAATTTGCTCATGTCATTAATTTTTGTATGAACATTTAAATGTGTCATCCTTGCTTTTGTGGAGATTTGACTAAGTCATGTCCCTTTGATTGTGTGACATTTAAACATGCCCCTTGTTTGTGGTCTCCTTGGACCATTACCATTTGAATTGATTTTGAGTGATTTTGTGTGTGTGTTTTCTTGCTTATTGAGCTTATAATATTACTATCTATATGTTTCCATGATCCTTATCATGTACCTTAGGCCTACATGTGATTACAATGGTTCCATGTGCTTCAATGATATCCTAGACATGCTCCTTTCAAATGCCACATGATTAAATTGACAGATTATATAATTATATTATCTTTTTGAAGTGAGGTAACTACCAGTTCCTATACTTCTCTGACCTCAAAGGGGGGGGGGGCATATTAGTGGGGGCATGTCATAGAGGCATGTTATCCACACTTGTCACAATTTTAATATTCGGTGGGGGCATGTTTTGGAAGCATGATCTCCACACTCAATATGTAGTACTTATATAAATTTTTGGATTTAGTGGGGGCATATCATATAGGCATGGCTTACACACATTCAAAGTTTTCAGATCAGTGGGGGCATGTTTTTGGAAGCATGTTCTCCACACCTATTCAATATTCAACATCTCCAGATTATAGTGGGGGCATGTTTTGGAAGCATGTTCTCCACATTGGTACTTATATCATTTTTCATATTTATACATATATAGTGGGAACATACTATGGAAGCATGTTCTTTAGACCTACATAGTTTTTTAATTGGCTAAAGCACATAATTATATGATTCAAATTCATAGTTGTGGCATAATTTTATACATTATTACCATTGTTATACATAGTTTCAGCATGAGACATATCTAAGGTACATATGATATGTAATGTGTGCTTAATATTTAAAAATCCAAATTAGTTTCATATTTCATAACATTTTTAGGGACTGTTACCACCCACCAATTGGACTTTTATGAACTATATTTAGCCAATCTACTATAATAGTTGGTTCACCCTTTGGTATGGTTGAGGTGATCAAATCACTCAATCTTGCCAAGTTTATAAGTTGGAATTGATATTATCATCCAACCTCACTAGTTTGAAAATGTGGGTGACTTGGTTCACTCACACTCACTAGGTTATAAGTATCATTAGGTTGCACAATTGATCTAATCTCAACCGCCAAGTGGAAACTCACTTTTTTTACAAAGTTAGGGGCATGTGCCTTCCAATCTCTCTCCCTCTCCCTCCACCCTAGTGGATATATTCACTTTCATGATTTATTTATATTTGTCTTAATCTCAATTTTAGAGCCTTACAATGATACATCTTTTTCAAATTAACTTGTGAATAGGCAAGGCAGTTACATCAACACACGTGTACCCTAAACCTTACTCTTTCAATTTCAATATATTTTTATTACTTTAAATTATATATTATAATCATTAATTATATACTATAACATGCTCTTTCTTGCAGATCGATCACTAGTAAAGCACTCAAGTTGGGTGCATGTAAAGATAAAGTGTGTTATATTCACCCAATTACATATTTTCCTTTAACTATAAATTTAATTACTAGATTAAAAGGGGGAAATATAGATGATATTTGATTATATAGCATATTAGTATTGTATATTTGGCAAACTTAGACCTTGATTGTACCTCTCAGTTCTAGACCTTTCTTGCTTTCACAAGTCTTGAATTTGCTCTATATTGTGCCCCTTGGCATATATCTCTTAGTCCTATGAGTCTTATGCTGATAACACAAGCCTTCTATCTTGAATAGAATGCTTAAAATGCACTTATCTTCCATCTCTACAATTTCTAAACTTGTACCTACTTTCATACTCTATGAACACTAATGTTTGGAATAGATACTAGCATCGATGCTAATGTCCTAACCTGATATAAGTGTCTAGTGCCCTAAAGTCATCTATTTTGTAAATGAAACATATCTTAATGGTCATCCTCATTGCTTTAATGTGACTTACTTATCTAAAGGGATTGATATAAATATAATATCAACCCTCATTTATTCCTCACCTAACAACATGAGAATAAAACCTAGTATTCTTACCAAAGAGCATTCAATTGAATGAATCTTCCCTATTTCCATATTATTCATAGGTACAACACATATACAGGTCTAAATTACTAAAAGAGCAGCCTAAGAGATTGTTTTTATAAGTTATAAGCTAGGTCACCATGGTACTTATTTTATTATATGATTCACACACAAGCCAACTCAAAGGGGAGAACTACATCAATATGAGAACTTATTTAGAATATTGGCTATGCAAATAAAACTCACTAATGTATGGGTCTTTGGGGTCAACTGAACACCATGTGCCTACTAACCCATTTTCCCCTAAGGTCACCATGAAGATGAAGAACAAGGGTTTTGAAAATTCATGATAAGCGACATTCCATGACCTAGATCTGAATGCAACAGAGTGAAGGCAAAGTCAAACCCAAAAGCATCTAGGTGGTTTCATCATTTTTCATAAGGTATTAAGAATATGAAACTTACATTGAACCCATATAATAACATCAACTTAACCATCCTAGGCTAATGCTAGTGTTCATAGCTCCATAGGCATCATATCCATAATTTAATGACTATTTTAGAATCACCTTCTAGCTTGATTTTTATTTGTTCTAGATCCAACACTATGTTAGCATTAAAACCAACTAAGTATACTAATTCTTTTTCATTTCTATGCGTAGCTTAATTGTGCTTTCTATATTTCTCCTATACTCAACATAATAAATTTAATGCATGTTTATATCTAAGTTAAACACCCAATTGGCCTGATGTAGATCTGATTATCACCCTTGTGCATTACCATTTCTATATTTTTAGCCCTATATATACTAAAAGGTAAGGATTAATACATCCATTTCGGATTACACAATAGTCAACAATGTGCTCAAACATGTCTACTTCTACAAATTTTAACTGAACACTTTTAGGAAGGGGTTTACTCACATTTATTCAAACAAAAATCTTAGCATAAGCAATATGTTTTTTGTTACAAGTTTAAATGGAAATGCACTTAATTTCTCCAAGGGAGTTATCAACACAAGTAAGAATGAATTCTACCCATAAATGTACATGAAATTTAAATAGCCTTACCCAATTGGAGCAACCTTTGGATTTTTTTACATAAAGTTAAATTTGGGGTTCCATGGCATCATGAAAATAACTGATCTACCAAAAAAATTAGGGCCCTTGTTCAAACATTTTAGCCTTGTCTACTTCAAAGGTGAAGACAATAATAAATAAAATTCTTGACCTGTAACATATATCCATCTCTTCATTTACTTTATAATGGTTATAAACCCAAAATTGTAACTCTTGCTCATGTGGTCCCCAACTCAAAAGCTTGCAAATCAAGGCCAATTTGGTAAGGCCGACTATTTCTTGTTCCACTTCATTATGGTTAAATGTAATGATCGATTATTACTCCATTGCAATGATACTACCATAATTTTTCTAAATATTTCCTTTATTTGCATTTACAACATGTGCATGTAGATCTGTAATAAGCTTAGATATTTTGGTAGTACTATGAAATAAACCCTTAAATCTATTTTTCATTTTAAAAATATTAATTAAAACAATACACTGATAGGGATAAAATGAGAGGGGGCCCAAAAGTTTCACCCCCATGTCTAACTTAGGTATTTATTATCCATATGGCACCTTTTCCTTACAATTCTAAAATTTGATAATAATATGGGCCATTTATTTGAATATAATTCCTTTAAAATTTCACCTAATATTTCAGCATAAAAGAATTAAAAATTTAATGGGCCATTAAATTGGGTAAGGGTTCAAAATTTTCTTAGCAACATTCATTAAGAAATTTTAACAAACCTGCCTCCATGGGACCCCATCCTAAATCATCAATGAAGTATCTATCCTCTAAGGTAGAGTAGTAAAAATTCACTAATTTTTTAACTTATAATATCACCACTATAAAAAGAGGGATCATGATCAAATCAATGTTGTCATGTGATGATTTAATGTTTGTGTTATCATGTTGCTATGAAAAATTAATATGTAGAACTTGTCACACCTCAAATATCTGAGTTTTGCTTAAATCCCACATTTGAATAGATACTCAACATTCTATATAAACATGTATATAAAATCATGACACTTCAAAGAATGATAACATTTATACTTTAAAATATAAATGCAAAATACAAACTCAAACTTAAATACTTCATTTCCATAGGGCTACCTGGGAATTTTGTTGTCTTCCTAAGGAAGATGGAGGGATGGGGTGATTGACATTTCTCACCAAGGCTTAGTTCTCTGTGCCAAATTGATTATATGTACCATTGAGGGGAATGAGGCATGGGAAGTGTTAATCTGATAGTCTATTTCTGAGGGTACTCCTTACAGTCATGACACTTTAAAGGGTTCAGATTTTTTAATAGTCTTACTCTCTCTACCCTTGTCAAAGTCATTGGGTCCTTCGTGGTTGAATCATTTCAAAAGCTCAGGAAAATATAAAGCCCTTGTTATTATGGAATCAAAATGGATTTATAAATGGTCTTTCTATTAAGCACTATTCCTTGTGGTGGTCCCCTATTATAAATTTCCATATTGTTTTGCTTATTGAAGTCCCTTTGATTCATTCCATAAATTTTTTCAAAAGAGGAATTTGAACTATGCAATTCATATTTTAAAAATAAAATTAGTTTTAGCTCTCTTAGGTGGATGTGAAATCTAAATATAAATATTACTCTGCATACAAAGAATATTATGAGGATATCATTATTTTCATCCCTGTAAATATGCCACACAAAATCTATGTTACCTCTTTCCAGCCTTAGTGAAAGGACTAGAAATGGTATGTTGACACCCCTTTCCATAATTATACCACTCATGAAGGTTATGAATGGTTGTCCCCTCATCTATTTATGGTTGACAGTCTTAATGCCATATGGGTTATTTGATATTCTTTATGCACTTGGGATAGATGTTTCTAAACTATTTGGTCTACTTGCATTGAATCCAAGTTACCTCACTTTGTTTGGTGTTTGCTCCACCATGGGTTTCCACTTGGGAAACATCTAGTGAAGCTAGGAGTGATTCATCTATCATGTTCATTATGTGAGCATTTGGATACTATTACACATTTATTTTGGTTTTACCCTAAGGCCTAAAACACATGGAGTTGGATTTATGGTTTCTTCACCTCGTTTCAGCCAAAACCTTTTAGTTGGCATCATATCCTCCTTAGTGATAGTCCTAAGATGCCACTAAAGTACACCTAATTTTAGCATACTTTTAGAATGGAAATTTTATTTTTGATATGGAAATAACATAATTCAGCTTTATTTTCTAATGCTACTATTGATCACCACTTTTTTATTTATAATAAGTCTATGATTATATCTAATGTTATCTTACAAACTCAAGTCTAGACCAATAAAATTGCTATGGAACTTAAGAATTTGAAAATATTTTTTCATCATTAGGGTGATGTCATGTGTAATTTGGCTCATGTTCTACCTTCCCTTCCTAAGAATGCTCTATCATGAAGTAATAATACAACCATATGAAGAAGACATTAACACAATCATTCTTGTTATTTCTCTCGTAACCAAGTTTAAGGACCTCCTCAATGCCACTCCCTCCCCTCCCCAGCTTTTGAAGGGGGGTGGGGCTCTCCACCTCCACCTCCTCCATGCATACAGGGTTGGGCCTCTCTAACTCTTGTGGAGCAACACAAATGAAATATTCACCAGGGAGATTTCAAGGTGGTTGGCAACTACCAAAAGATAACAAGTTTTCAAGGCTTACACTGGCTATTTTTCCAATGTTCTGATTATGTTGAAGATGTTAATGAGGAAGGTGAGCATATCATTTATATTGATGGGTGGGACCCCATTCCTATAGAGGACGATATGTCAATGTTGGAGTGATCCTAATAATAAAGACATATCCTCTAATTGTCTTTTTGCTATTGTTGCTTAGTCTTTTGGTTCCCTTTGTTATGTATTTACTCTAAGCTCGACTTAATCTTTTGTGGTTTGTTCCTAAGTTTTACCTGATTTGATGACATTGTGATGTGTTCTCATATCGCCTCCTTTTATTGTGAATAATTTTATATATTTATTATACTAATTTATATACTAAAATTTATTTCATCAAATAAAAAAAAACTTAAATATTCCAAATACATGTATAAAAGTGTTTTAGTATTCAAGGAAAAACATCCTTCATTGTTGATGAATATAATTATAACTTCATTAATACAAAATATAGAACTAAGCCTAAATATTTCAAATAAATCTTTTAGTATTATCCTCCAATTATTGATGAATATAACTATAGCTTGATAAATATACCTAGTTTATGAATGAGGACTATAATACTTTATATGTTTTAATAAAATTAAATACTATACTTAAATCCTAGCAAAGTGTATTATTTTCAGATTTTCAAGTTTATTCAAAAGATTTATTATTATATTTTAATTTAAGACATTTATATATATTAATTGAAGTTTAATTTTATCAAATTAATTTTTTAAATAATATTTTAATGAAAATATATAGTATATTTACAAATCAAATATATATATATATATATATATATATATATATATAAAATAAAAAAAATGGGTAATATATTAATACATCTGAAATTATAATATATCAAAAACAATTTAAAAAACTAAATTAAAAATCTATTACATCATAATTGACATTAACAATTTAAAAAATGAATGAATAAATAAATAATAATTAGTACTACCAATACCTCCTCTTTCTTGAAAGGAGAGAGATTAAATATGTTCTAATTTAATTGAGAAAACTTCCCTTACATATCTTCGATCTTTCTATAATATTTTAATTTTAATAAATTTAAATTTTCAAAAAATCGCCCTTCATTATACTTTTTATGTGAAATTACATATTAGACATAAGGAAGTCCATGCTTAGATTCCAAACTTCATCCCATTAAAAATGTGGCGTCCAAAAGATTCCTCATTATAAATCAAAAGATTCCTCATTATAAATTAGATTTTGCTTATAGGCCAGAGTACCTCCAAAGGGAGAATTTAGAAAACTTTTTTGGAGTGGTGTAGCAACTACTAATTCCTCCATTATTCCATAGATCTAAAACTTTAGATAAACATATTTCAACTTTAAACACTTATTTCCATTTTTCAGGTTGTCTTATAAGGCATGTTACGTAAATAGTATAACTAGAATAAGCACTTTAAGGGTTTACAAATGGTCAATAGGTATCATTATTTATAGGTGTGTCAAATTTATTATGTATGATTTATTTATTAAAAAATGAATAAATTTCATGTATTTTTTGATGAAATATATTCATATATTAATTAAATAAAAATATACAAATAGTTCACAAAAAGATAAATGTGGTATGAGAGTACGTCATGTAACTATAATAGGTAAAGTTTAGAAATCAAAAATAGAAGTATCATAAACAATTAGGTCATGCATGAAAACAAGTCATTATGTTATAATAAAAGATAATTTTAAGTATTAAGAGTAAGCCCAGAAGACAGAGGATCCATATCATCAGAACCCCAGCCCGAGCTTGACAAGTCATTGCCATTTGGAATAAGCTCCCAGTGAGTAGCTTGAGCAGTGTCCTTGTCATCTTCTTCTTCCTATGTCTGAGTAGGTGAAATAGCCAAAGAGATCCTGAGGAACTTGTCCAGCACGTCCAACTGACCTCCAGGTAGTGCCCCCCCAAGCATTTGGGTGCAGAGGAGGAGGAGCATCTCAACCATCCTGCCCAAGAGAGGAAGGAGGTAGAGGATGTCACCCTCGTTATTTCCCAAGAAGGGTCATGTGATGGTACAGGGTGTTGTTGTAAGAGTGGTGCCAAGAATGGCTGCAATGGTGCCCATCACGAGGCAGAAAAGCAGTTCTATCCTCTAGTCTGGGATCCCTGGATAGAGATGGTGAAACCCAAGCCATTGTACAAGGAATATCTCCCTAATGAGAAAGGAGATCCTGAAGGTGCCCAAGCTCCATAACAAATTTGTTGGCTTAAACTTGAATATGTAAAAGAACATTTGAGATGATAGAGAACTAGCTCAAAGCAGAAACATTACAATCTAGAGAAGCATTATTAAACAAAGTGTTATTTTTTTCTTTTCAAATCCAGAAGAAAATATCCATTCTGAAAGTATGCCAGACTTGGGTGTATTTAAAGGGAAATGTGGGTTTATCTCCAAGGAGGATGTGCTACCAAAGAAAAAAATCATGCTAGAAAGGCTTGAAGAGATCATGGATCCACATCCAGACCCTTTGAGCTTTGGAACAATACTAGAAAAGATGACGAAACATCTCGAAATGACCACAGAAAGGGCAAGTGGAAAGGGAAACTCTTAGTTAGATGAGACTTTTACCAATATGTAAGCCTTAGGGTAGTATACACCAAGAAAAATGAGCTAGCTTGAGTTCCACATAAGCCCCTCAAACCGTGCTAAAGTGGAAGTTCTACATACTAATAGAAGAATGTAGTCCCCAATAGGAATTAAGCTTATCCACCATGGACAAATGGGGGGTGAGCCATCCTTAGCCAAGTCAAGGGGTATAATTGTGAAAGGGAGTTTCAACATACCACTTTCAGTCCTTCAACCATGAATGAGTGGAATGTACATAAATTTTGTGGAGCATGGTGGGTGATATGGCATTAACTATCTCCTGGTAGGATTCTTGATCAGATTGACTAACCATAATTTGGATTTCACCTCTTCCTGGGATAGCCAAGAGTGAGATCACCTATAGTAAATATCCTAGATAGTATGAATACCCCTATGGAATAACTTGAGAGCATTAATGTAAGGAACCTCTACCAGGGGAACTTTGTTGAAATTAATAACAGGTGACCGCTAGAGTGAGTGGGTGTTAATAGATAGCCCATCTCAGAACCCTGAGCCATTCTAGAGAAGTCATGGTTTGATCTTTTCCCATGCATTCCAGATGCTTTTAGCCACAAAGGATCTTGTGATTTGAATGGGAGATTTAATGATTCCAGGCTTTCTTTCCCTTAGGCAAGCTCGAGGAGATGTAGTGTCAGAATAACACCTTCCAAGCTTCTTTACCCTCAGTGGCATGCACAATCCATTTAACACATAAGGCAGATCTTTGCCAAGCTACATCAATGAGCCCCATCCCTCCGACATCCTGCATGAGGTAGCAATATTCCCAGGCTACCCTGTGGAATCCTTTACCATGAGGTTAATTGGCCCAAAGGAACTCCCTGTGCAATTTTTCCAAATTCTGGTAAGATTTCTTAGAATGCCCCCAACATGAAGAGTGGTACACATGGGTGGTCGTAAGTATTTTTGAGTATATTTGAAATTTTCCTACTAATGAAAGAGACTTGGTCATCTAGTATTCCAACTTCTTAACTACTCATTGCCACAACAAGGGTGGTGAGGCATCAAAAGCAAAGGGGATGCCAAGAAATTTGAATATTTCATCATGTTAGATCCACTTCCTACAACATATTGCCACAACAAGGGTGGTGAGGCATCAAAAGCAAAGGGGATGCCAAGAAATTTGAATATTTCATCATGTTAGATCCACTTCCTACAACATATTGCCACAACAAGGGTGGTGAGGCATCAAAAGCAAAGGGGATGCCAAGAAATTTGAATTTTTCATCATGTTAGATCCACTTCCAATCATATTTAGCAGCCCACATCGATGGAGGGAGGTATGATCGCCTGTAGCAATGAGTTTTTTGCCATTGGATGTTGGAGTTAGAGGCTAGATAGAAGGTATTGAGACACTACAAGGCATTGTCCCCATTAGTCTCATCCTTAATGAGAGTAAGGAAAGAGTCATCTGCAAAATGACTATTAAGCAATTGCATATCTTCATGTTGATTTACGACATCTAGAGGGAGATAAATTCCCTTAATAAGGCCCTGATCTAGGCAACAATTTGAGGTGACCATTTGGTGACAGTAATTCCTTGAATTTTGTATTGTTTTCATTTTGTATTGTCGGTGATAGTTTTGTCCTCGAGCGATTATGTCCTCGAGTGTTGTATTGTTTTAATGCTGGGACGTATGTCCTCGAGCGTTGTATTGTGTTAATGCAAGCATTGTATGGTTTTAATGTTGGGATGTTAAATTGTCACCCATTAATTCCTCGAGCCACGCAATATCCCGAGGTTGTTTTCAAAAATATGTATAAATGCATTGTAACTCGAAAGGGGAAGGCAGACATCTCTTCTCAGAGATAAGCGTATGTTTTGGCAAGGCATCTCTTCTTAGAGATAAGCATATGTTTTGGCAAGGCATCTCTTCTTAGAGATAAGTGTATGTTTTGGCAAGACATCTCTTCCCAGAGATAAGCCTATATTTGTATTGCAATATGTAAGTAATACGACGTCTCTTCTTAGAAAATTCATTATTATTGTGTTGTTTCTATGTTATTGCAATCTTTGTCAACCAAAACTTCTGAGTTTTGGATCAGTGGTATCAGAGCGGTTTGTCTTGAGAGTGTATGTTCTCGAGGACGAGGTCAAGATACATGAAACTTGGGTGGGAAGTGACAGAGCTTCCAAACGCTCCACCTGTGCACCCCAAACGACCTCAAATGGCAAACAACATCGAGACATCCGATCTTGTCAAGGAAATGGTGAATGAAGCCCTCCAGTGACAACAAGCGCAAATGCTCCAACAATTTTCCCAAATTCTTCAAACACTTCCAATGGGAAATTCTAGCTCTGTGGCTACACATCTGGCCTCCTCATCAAGGGAGCTTCCATTCAGTGCCCCAACACCCTTCAAGGTTCAGGTAAATTTTGATATTCCCACATTTGAAGGCAAAATCAATGTTGATGCAGTGGAAAATTGGTTGGATCAAATATCATCCTACTTCTCTGTAGATAAGTTCACCGATGGAGAAAAGATCACTTTTGCTCTTTTGAAATCATCATTGCCCATGAAAAACTGGTGGGAAGTACAAAAAGAGGTTCAACGTGGATATGATTGGCCTTGAGGTGGAACCCACCTAGGACGATTTTACGGAAGTAGTAAAAGAAGAATATTATCCCCTCGGTGCGTATGATGATCTATACATACAAAGGCAACAACTTCACCAAGGCAAGGACCAATCTGTGCAAGATTACATAGACACTTTTCATTCTTTGTCTGCAAGACTGGGCATTGAAGAAAGTGAGAAACATAAAACTCTCAAATATCATGGTGGACTACAATGGTACATCCGGGGGGAAATGGATCTCTTCAATTTGGAAACCATCAGTAAGGCATACAAGTTCACAGTAAAGATTGAGCAGAAGCATGGAAGAATGGATATAAAGAATCAGTCTTCAAAATGGAAAAGTGATAAAGAAGGTCAAACACGAGGCCAAAATTGGAAGCAAAAGGAAGGAAAGACTGGGAAGTGGTGTGGTTATCACAAATCTGGAACTCACTCCAAAGAAGAATGTCGAGCTATCAAATCACTGCTTTCTGAGTCACCATCCACAACATCTACTACTCTACCTCATACAGACCCTACAGTCGAAGAAGTTGAAGAATAAATTATAGATGTTGATCCTGAAGCCATTGTAGCTTCATCAGAGACACACGACGAGATGCTAGATGACAAGTAAAGGTTGTTTCACTCTAAGTTATGGGTGAAAGGTAAGCCTCTGCATTTCATTCTTGATAGCAAAAGTCAAAAGAATTTAATCTCTACTAATGTTGTGAAAAGCCTAAATCTGTCCATGAAGCCTCACCCAAAACCATATAGTATTGGATGATTGAGTCCAGGGAGAGACCTCTATGTCACCCACCAATGTCTTCTCTCATATGAAATACAACCTTTCCAAGATGAGGTCTTATGTGATGTGGTCAATCTAGATGTTTGTGATGTACTCTTTAGTCAACCATTCATGTATGATTGACATGGTATATACGAATCAAGAACTAGACGGATCACTCTCACTCTTGGAACACGGTGCTACAGGGTACCATAAGTACCACCTTCCACATTTGTCTCTCTGTTTAGCGCCAAGAAATTTGTTTTCATGGTGGTCAAGCCACAAGAATCCAAAAGGGGCGATGTTACAGCCCTGACAACACACAACAGAAGCAAATAGATACCGCACTGAAGAAGTTCACAGCCTTCCATCCATAGACTGATGGTCAGACAGAAATGGTGAACAATTAGTCCCCGCACAGTTCCATAAACCATAGTCCCCTCCAAGTGTGTATCGGGAATCAAATCAAGACACAACTACCACACCTGATGGGGAACGGTGACGCAATGGGGACCATTGCTTTTCAAGGAAGGAGGAATGATCTGGGCAACAATTTGAGGTGACCATTCGGTGACAGTAATTCATCAAATTTTGTATTGTTTTCATTTTGTATTGTCGGTGATAGTTTTGTCCTCGAGCGATTATGTCCTCAAGCATTGTATTGTTTTAATGTTGGGATGTATGTCCTCGAGCGTTGTGTTGTGTTAATGCAAGCATTGTATGGTTTTAATGCTAGGACGTTAAATCATCACCTGTTAATTCCTCGAGCCATGCAATCTCCTGAGGTTGTTTTCAAAAATATGTATAAATGCATTGTAACCCGAAAGGGGAAGGCAGACATCTCTTCTCAGAGATAAGCGTATGTTTTGGCAAGACATCTCTTCTCAGAGATAAGCATATGTTTTGGCAAGACATATCTTCCTAGAGGTAAGCCTATATTTATATCATGATCTGTAAGTAATACGACGTCTCTTCTCAGAGAATTCATTGTTATTGTGTTGTTTCTATGTTATTGAAATATTCGTCAACCAGAACTTTTGAGTTTTGGATCAGGCCCCTAGCTTGGGCATTGCTAAGAAGATATTTAAAATGCTCAGTTGCAAGCACATATAGGGTGGGAGCAAGAGGGCACCCTTGATGAATAGAGAAAAATAAACTAAATTTCTCAGAGGTGACTCCATTAATAGAGAGGATTGCTGAGGCATCTACAAAAAGCATCTGAACAGTTTGGATGAAATTGAGCACGAAGCCCACGGCTCTAAGCATGCCCATAATGAATGGCCATTCGATACGGTCATAAGCTTTTTTAAAGTCAATTTTAATGAACATATCTTTTTACTTAGACCTTCTGGCCTAGTCTATCCCTTCCCAAACTACTATAATGTTATCCAAAATATATCATCTTCTGATGAAACCTATTTTTTCAAGGCACATAATGAGAGGCAACATATTGCACAACCAAATCACCAGAGCCTTGTAAATGATTTTGTAGGAAACATTCAGGAGGGTGATGGGTCACCAATTGTAAATCAACTCAAGATTTCCTTGCTTAGGTAGGATTTTAATGTTTCCTTTATTTAATTTTTTCCTAGAGAATGCGTACAAAAGGCTTATTGATAAACTTTATGCAAGTCATTACCCACAAAGGTCCCAGAAGGTTTTATAAAATTCACAAGGGAATCCATCAATACCTATCACTTTGTCATTTGTTATGTGAGACACTACCTCATGAAAATCATCAATAGTGAGGATCTTATTGCAAGCCACCCACTAGGTGGGAGTGATTTTGCATGGCACCACTACAAAACTTTGTTGAAGGGAAATTTTATGCTCAGCTAAGGATGCTTGAGATTTGAACACTTGTTGATAGTGGTGGACAAAGGATTGAATAATATGCGAGGTCTCTATGAGTCTATTACCAGCCTCAAAGATGACTTGAATTTATTGCTTTGAGTTTTTGGCTCATAGTATTTGAAAGAACTCATTTGAAGCTTTGTCCCCTATTTTAAGCCAATGGATCTTGGCTTTGACTTGATCTCCCTGGGCATTGTAGTTATCTACAATCTAGATGCGATGCCATAAGGAGGATACTCTAACCTATAATATCTCATTGAAGGGATCATTTTCTAGAGCTAAAGCCATGCGGCTCAGCTTTGAGGAAGTAGTTGAGTAAGAGTGTCTCCAAATTTTAACAAGTTGGCAGCCATAAATTCATAAAAAGTGAGAGGTCCTTTTGATGGCATCATCCCCCCAAATAATCCAACCATATTCTTGGGAAGGACATAGATCTAAATTTCATACTCTCTAAATGTGTGCCACTATGGTCCCATGCTAGAGCAGAGAAGTGTTAAGGAAAAATTGTGTTTTATGGACTTTGGGTTTCATGAACTGCTAGGTCACTCTGAACCGAATAGGGGAATGGTCAAAAATCCTAAAATTTGATAGCACCTATATCAGAGGGGAAAAACCATTATCAAAGGAGAAGTATAATAGGGTGGACATCATTTCCCTATCTAGGTGCTTTAGAACCTAAGCGGGGCCCTCCCTGAGATTATTCTAGGTATACCATACTCCATCCACAGGTTGGCAGATTACATTGGGGTCATAAAATCCCCATTTAGTGTACATATAATACCACGCCTCCCTTTCACCAACTACCCACTACATTATCATGTGGCCTACTTTGTCCTCAAGAGATGCCACTATATTAAATTCACCACATAATACCTAATAGGCATTAAGGAGATCATATGTTATCCATTGTTATAAATGGGTATGCTCCAAGGCATCATTCGAGGCATAAATGTTTAGAAAACTAAAAGAGTGGCTTTCAAAGCTAAAAAGGGCCCATACTAACTAGATGGTGGGGTATACACTAGATTACACTAAGTGAAACTACCACCTTGAAGAAATGAATATGATCACCCATCCACATCTTGTTTCATGATTTTTATATAAAATGATACTATTGTGCCAGATAAAATTACTGATAGGCATCAATAAAAAATCTGCCATATTAAATTCTTATAGATAAAGAATTTCCATCTCGAGAAACTTCCTTTTGAAGTCATGCTCAATGAACTTGCATTTTGGGTCTGTAAGACCCTGAATATTCCATGAAAAATAATTAGTAGATAACATGTGTCGAAGGACATGTCCTTCAAGCGCAGACCTTCCAAGGCATCATACTGATTCTATAGAAAATGCCCACTATTGGCATTTAAAAAATCATCAAATTGATTTCTCATAATAGGGTCAACCTGATACTCTCCTTCCTTCACCTCATTACTCCTCCAAGAAGGGTTGCACGAGCATTTGGGCATATCTTGTCGAGCAAGAAGTGGAAGAGTGGTTGGTTGCGAGTCTAAAAATCTGGAAGAATTGGGCAAAGGAACCTCGATACCCTAGGACAAGATGTTGACAGTGAGAGGGGTGTTGAATACCCTTGGTTTTTCTACTAATTTTAGGGATTTAGCATGAGAAGGCTCTTTCTCAGCAGGAGCTTGCTCCTGCAAGCCATTACTTGAAGACAACTTTCCTCTTTTGGGAGGAGCATTTGTATTTGTAGCTTTGGTACAACTATTATTCTTTCCTATCGTAGTCCATTTATCCTTAGCTAAATTTTTGCTAGCTTTTGGAGAGGGCTTGGGGGGAGAGGATGAGTGGTTGGACACATTATTGCAAGCCAACTAGAGGGGACAATATCAAATCTATCATTTATGGCTTGGCAACAAAAGTAAGTGTTAGGCAAGTTGATATATAGGACTCACTGTGAGTGTCTCACGTTCCCAACTTGAATTTCCATAAACTCCTTGAGGTCCCAGGAAAGGTCTACTTCTATACAAACCCATTTTTGTGGTCTAGCAGAGTAAAATTGGTTTTGTGCATGGCAAACCACCTGACCTATGGAGGATGCTCTCTGATGAATAAAGTGCCAGTAGGGGAATGAGATGCCTAGAAATTCAACCCAAATAAGGACCTTAAGAACAGTGTTCTCCAAGACCATAAAGTCTTGTGACTAGGGGGAGAGAACCATGAGTAAGTTCCTAACATACCAAGTGGCAGACCTATGGAGGATTCCTCCTGCATGGGATGGGTCGGCAAAGCAGAACAAAAAAAACCCTTAGTCATATTCTGGATACTCTCTAGCTTAATGATGTGAGCTGCCCAATGGATTTGAACTCAAGACTATAGCATACTTTCAGATGGAATTCTCTCAACAAAATATCCTATCAAACAAAATTTCTCTAACCATTGACACAAAATTAAATTCAAGAATAGGTAATATAACATCAAGTTTCGAAGCATTACCTCGTGGTAAACCTTCAGGACAAACTTTCTCGGGTGCTTGCAGGGGGCCATTAATCGATGCTTTGCCATTCTTCTCTCCAACCGAAATAACTAGGATACAATGGGGAGAAGCCATTATAAAGGCTAGCCTCACCTGAAGGTGAGAAACCCTAAATGACAATAAATGCAAGTCCCATAGACAACTTAAAGTCATGGTGTGACACAAACTGGATAAATAGAAAATCAAAGACCGACTCAATGACATGCATGGAAGAAACCCTAACAAAGCTAACCCTATCTCAAAACCACAAACTTTTCCTAATTCCATGCATTTTATATGAAGTAATATTTGTTTGAGATAATAATATAATTTTTTTGTTATTTTCATTAGTTCACCCTATACTATTATAATTTATGAAATGCTTGTGTTTAATCGATAAAAAAAATATAAAAATTTATTATATTAAATTTATAATCATTTCAATTTTAAAAAATAATCATTTTGATATAAAATTCAATTTTTTTCCATATTCTCTTTATAAAATGTGGTATATACTTTATAAAATATTAATAAAAAATATTTTAGAAGTAAGAAAATGGCTAGAAGTAGCTGTGCATATTTAAACACCCAAACAAATTCAATGGGCGTATAAAAATACCACAAATTTGTAATTTTCTATTCATTAATTTTTATATTTAAAAAGTTATAAGGAAAATTAAGTATAGACCATCTACAATGAACAACTTAACTCCATAATTTTATCAAAAATAAATAATTGTTTTCTTATTATATTATTGTTGAGGGCATTTCTTAATGATAAATAAGGAAAAAGTTCTAAAAATGTAGATATTCTTAAATATATTATATTCTAATATTCGATCACAAACGATATTTCAAAATGCCAGTATTTATATCTAGTTGATGTCTTTTTAAAGGCTCTTTTCATTATATACAATTATAAAAGTTATTTATTTAATTGTATTTTGAGTAGTTTTTAATTTTGAAATCATTAATTTTTTTTTTTTATATTTATAAATTTGTATTAGTTCATCATGTTAAGGATATGGTGTCTGATGTTTTAAGTACGCTATATGTATTCATTTTTAGGAAGTTGTGAATATGATGAAATCCTTAAATCTAGTTCATGTCTTTTTAAAGACTCTTTTCACTATGTAAAATTATAAAAGTTATTTTAATTGTATTTTCAATAGTTTTTAATTTTACAATCGTTAATTTCTTATTTAAATTTATAAATTTGTATTAGATAAGAATATTTTTCAAGTTAAGAAGTGACAATATTGTGTGAAATATAAGTTTTTGGATTTATCATGTTAGAGTTTACAGTCAATCTTTAGTATCGTACAATCTTTTAAAATAGGTCATAATCGAAATTCAAATGAGAGCATTTTTTTTTTCTTGATCATTCAAAAAACTTTATTTCATAAATTAATGGAGTGAAGTGTTTGGATATTGAATATGGTTTGTGATTTTTACATTTTTTAATATGATTAATGTTGTATTATAATTTTTTTATTAAATTAATAAAATACATTTTTAAATAAAAAAAAATATTTTGGGATATTGAGTTAGTTATAAATAAACTTATCAATTTATTGATAAAACACAATCTTAAAATATACAATGTCTCTTGCATTTTTTTGGGAACATGTATTATGCTTGATTTAATGGAATATATTGCATATTTTCAGTCACAAAAAATATACAATGTTAAATTTTATTCATTAACAATAACATTACATTTAATTATGGAGTTTTCTTTTTAATATGTGAAAGTATTATATGGAATCGTTGAATTATATAGAATGTCAGAATCTATTCATATTTACGAAATAAAAATATAAAGGATTTACAATGTTGATTAATAATATATCTAAATCAATGAGTTCTTTTTACTAGTAGTTACGAGTAAAGGCGATTCATGCCATCAAAATAATTCAGGGTACAATCCTATTCTTAACTACTTAACTTTACATGTTAGGTATCTAGAAAGATTTATATCTTGATAGATAAATATAAGCAACTATCATCCTCACCAATTGAACTACAACTCTTTCGATAATATAAAAAATATTAAATTTTACTATTAAACAATTTATTAATTTATTATCCATGCTTCTTTAAAAAAAATACATATGATCCTAAACTAATCAAAAGATAAATTTTTTTGTTACCAAAAAAAATACTTGGTTAACTATCTATCAACAAATATAAATGTCAAATAAATTCAACCATAATCAATAATTTTTTTAATATTAAACTATTAAACATTTGATTCCTTTATTATTCATGCTTCTTTAGAAAAAGATGGATATGGTCCCAAGCTAGTCAAAGGTAGCAGTGTATTTTATAGTTATCCCAAAAAAAAGTTGGTTAATCATCTATCAACAAATATAAATCTTTGAGGGGACCTGATGTCTTTGCTTGGGATGGCTCTGATTTGTCTGGGAAGTACTCTGTGTCTGCTGGATATAAGCAGCTAGGTAGGCAGTTGTTTGGTAATAATGAGGTCCCTTGGTGGAAGCATGTTTGGCACAAGTTGTTGTGGCCCAATGTACTTTCTTCATGTGGTTAATTTCTCAAAATCAGTGTCTCACTTGGGATAATTTGTGTAAGCGTGGGTTTCAAGGCCCTTCTATGTGTGTTTTGTGTTGTAACTATGAGGAGATTGTCTCTCATCTCTTCTTCTAATGTTCTTATACTAGGGAGATTTGACACTTTTGGTGGAGGGTGTGGAATAAGCCCTGTTGGCATGTTTCCTCATTAGCTATTTTTATGGATCAATGGGATAGGGCTCTAGTTTCTACTTCCTTTCTTTAGGCAGCTTGGGCTATTGGCCCATCCTTTATTATATGGAACCTTTGGTTGGAAATAAATCGATGGATTTTTCAGGAGATGGTGGTGGCCCGTCGCTTGTGGTGGAAAATTTTGCATTCTTTGGGAGAAACTATTACAAATAAGTGTGATCTTATTGCATTAGTGGATCCTTATGATGTTGGATGTTGTAATCATCTTCATCTTCCACCTCAGCAATGTCAACTCATGCACAATAGATGTAGACATCCTACCCCGAAGGTGAATAGGGATGGGAGATGGTCTCCTCCTCCTCAGGGTGTCTTAAAAATCAACACAGATGGCTCTTCTTGAGGTAACCCTGGCCATGCTGAGATTGGTGGTGTTGGTCGGGATAGCTCTGGAGATGTTCACTTTATCTTTTCTGTTTATAAGGGTCTTCATACTAATAATCTAATGGAGGCTCAGACTATTCTAATGATTGTGGAGCATGGAAGTCAATTGGGCTAGTGAAGGATCATATGTGAGTCTAATTCCCAGGTTGTGGTGAATTTGTTGAATAGGCAGCATTTAGATAATGTCAACTAGCATTTCGCTTTGATTGTTGCTCAGATTCATAACCTCTGTGCTTCTTTGGAGTTTGTTACTTTTACTCATATTCCTAGAGAGTGGAATGGTGTTGTTGATTGTTTGGTTAAATGGGCTTTTGAGCATATTCATGATTGGAATTTGATGGACCGAGGTCATTTACCCTTGGATTTGTCTCAATAGTTGGATCACTTGGTGGAGCTTGATAGGGCTATGTAATTCCCTTGCTTTGTACTTCTTCTTGATTTAATATATTTTTACTCCTCCTTTATGTTAAAATATAAATGTCAAATAAACTCAACTATAATCAATATTTTTTTAATATTAAATTTTATTATTATAAAAAATAATAATTTATTATTCATGCTTATTTAGAAAGAGATGGATATGGTCCCAAGTTAGTCAAAAGGTAATAGTGTATTTTGTTGTTACCAAAAAAGTACTTGGTTAGCCATTTATCAACAAATGTAAATGTCAAATAAATTTAACTATAGTTAATAGTTTTGTTAGTTGATTTTGACCCCAATTATGGTTAACTATGAAAGCACATATTTTTAAGGATAGTATGACACAAAATATGTATGTATTTTGAAGACAGTGTAGAAATAATAGGACTAGTAGAGAAAAATGATGCACGAGGATGAGGTCATGTAGATGTACCTAAAAACCCATGAGCACTCAAAATGAAATTGACCAAGTCATTGAACACACATATGGAAGAACATTAGTCAACAAGGAACAAGAAGCGTTGAGATTGGGGAGGAGGAGGTGTAGACTATGGAGTGTGAGAAAAGAAATAAAAATTCAACCTAGCAGAGCAATTATGTTAGATGAAGAATTTAATACATAACATATTTTGGATCAAATCTAACATAATGGGGAGAATTTAAAAAGTTTTTAGAACTATAACATTAAATACAATAAGTTTCAACTATTATTTATGTAATAAACTTATGCACCTTTTAAATTGTACATTAATATAATATAACTACAAGGTGGTGCTTGAGGTCTATAAAATCCCACTTTGCCTTAATAAGGAGATATAGAATAAAGTGCAATATTATATCAATGTTGAAATCACAAGCCATTATTACTTATGGAGATTGCATGAACTTGTGTATTATTCAGGGAATTGAATGAAATAATGTACAAGTTTTGTCCAGTGATTGTGTACTCTTGTATTTTATTTATGCAATTACTCCTAAAATAGTCTATAAATAAATTATGAATGTCATTGTATATGGAATCATTTCGACATAATGTTATGAATGAGATGTTTTCCTAAAGCTTAAAGAACAATGTCTAAGTAATGGTTTGTGCATGCATTGTGTTGAGTAATAGAAGTTATGTGAGTGATATTTCCACACAACCAACATAAATGATACTCGATTTAATCTCTCTCTGTATCTCAGGTGAACGCATTATTCCATCATGTGATATGTTGATGCAGTGAAGTATCTAATGTTTGTGTAAATTTTAGTGGCACATAACTCATTAAACATGTGAGTTTTGGTCTACATTTTGTTCTATTATTGAGACTAATCAAATAAGTTATTGTGATGGTGAGCAAAGAAGATTTATAAAATATCATTGGGAGATATTGAATGATGGATGGAGCAAGTAGAGTGCAACTTTGTGTTATAAAATCCTAACATTTGAAATTAGTCTCATGAGAAGTGGGTAAAGGAGAGTTCGTATGAACCTATTTATGAAGTATTCTTATGTGAATTCCTAGAATGCATGTATGCATGAATCATTGCATATGTGATGGGAAAAATAGAAACTATTTACACAAGTAACCTTGGACAAATGAGTGTATGGAGCATTTGAAATGTGTTGACATGAAGTGGATGAGAACAATTGATGTGTGGTGGAATGGCACATTGAATAACTACGTGTTATAATTTGTAGTATCTACATATTCCTTTCCAAAATAGGCTAAGTATCAATTTTATTGTGAGCTAAAAGGTCCATACATATCCCAATTTCCATTAGAAATCAAAACATTAATAATACACTATGGGATTGAGAACTTCCCCATGGCCAACTAAGTTTCTTCTATGCATGGGCTATATAGATGGTAAATGGTAAGAGGTGGGCACAATTCACATGCATTAGTAAGTAGGGTAGTCAAACTTCATCATGTAAATCCCAAACAACCATGAGCTCAAGAAACACAACTCTGATGAGGCCTGGCAAATAGTGATAGTCTCTAAGGACCCTAAAAATGGTCCAAATTTGAAGGATGCCACGAGGATTTGTGAAGGACGAGGATGGAATTGTAATGAAAATTTAATAGAGGAGACACAATCTAATGAAAGTGAATCATGCTCCAATGAGAAAGCAAAATATTTACTAGAGGAAGCTTATGTAGTTTGAATCCCTAAAAACATGCATATTAGTGAATTAAGAAGGCCCATCCAAGGTCTACCTAAAACACAAGCACATGTGCCTCTTGTCTAGACACTAACTAGGGGGATTGTGTGTGTTAGACAATAACGAGATTGTGTGATATTTTGTGAGGGAGAAGTTATAAAATAATGTTCTAAAGTAATTAATGTCATATAAACTGTTAGGTTTAATTGTACCAAAGCTAGTGAAGCAAAAAAGTACAATAATATACAAGATGCCATAAATAGGAGATGGAAATCCATCCGTGTCCACAAGTAGTAATACTTTTTCAAATGTAGAAGTGATGGGTGTAGTATTTCCTATACCAAAAACTTAAGGCATCAATCCTGGATTGACACGACCTAATGTGGGGATTAGTAAAGTTGCATCCTAGACATGAGGTAATGTGGTTAACCTAGAAAAAACCCATGGAGGAATCCAAAACTCAAGCACATAAGCAACATCAAGTGCACCAACTGCATTTGTATTAGTCATGTCAGTATCAGTGCTTCAATAAATAAATAAAAATTCATTGAGTCTACTAAAGTATAGAGGTGTATAAAATATAGATAAGCATGCTCATAAGTGTGAATATACTTGGCATGTCAAGGGTGTCACTACACCATACGAAAAGGTTAGCTAGTTTGCAACCACATTTTTTGATCATGCACATACTTGGTACTACAAGTATGATCCTAATTATGCTATTATTGATAATGACCAGCTAAAGTAATCAATCCTAAAGGAGTTTGAAAATTCATAGTTTGAACAACAAAGTATCTCTGCATTAAAGGAGATAACACAATAATTGACATAGAGTGTTTTCCAATATGACACAAGATTTAAAATTTTGATCTTGAAGTGAAAATTATTTTAATTTCCTCACACTTTCAAAAGATCCTTGTAAATAGTGCACACAAAACTCATAGTTTTTTATGGCTCATTGATTGTAAAGTCAAAATACATAATAAGAATAATTACCCTAAGCATAGTGTTAGGTACCTTCTTGCATCTTATGATATTTTCCATATAGACCATGATGTGTGTAATTATCCACTATTGTAAAGGGCATTGTAAACCAAAATTTCATCATATTATAAGATTTATGATGCATCGACCCATAACACTGAGGACTATAGGTTAATTGATGAAATACACGAGGTACAAGAAAGAGGAGCACACCAAACACAATTGCACCTTCCACTCATGTCCAAGGATAATATGGTGGCCAATGGACATATAATGAATGAGGTGGTAAATAACTTTATTTGTGCAGCTACTATAAGTGTGGATATTCATAACATTATCAATGTGATTAGCATAAGTTACCCACATTTTAGTATTGTTGTGGTGAGCATCAACTCAAATAATGCCCTTATTTATATGCTAAACTTTCCCAAAAATACAATTTGGATAAAGGGGAAGTAATTTTTAACATATCGCACCCAATGGGTAAATGGATGCCAAAATAAGAAGGTCAAAAAACATAAGAACAAAAGTTAAATATTACAATATGCACTAACACCACTACCCAACAACGAGTTGCACCAACTTAGAAGGGTTAACCAAGGTATGAGTCCCAAATGGAAGAAAAGGTAGACCATGAAGAACCCACCATTAACTACCATGATGGATTTCACCATAATGAGATTTTGCAAGAAATAATAGAAATGATATAAAACTTACAATGTGATCTTCAATATGCTTATGACTAGGATACTGAGAGTATGGAAACACTTCATCAAAAAGATCAATAAGAACCTATGGAAATTAATTGGATGAAATCTTGATTATTTTGTGCATAGATAGAATGTTCCTATAATAAATAATTAGTTTATGTAGCACCTCTTATAAAAAAATATACCTACATCATGCCTCATAAGATATTATGGGGTTAAACCTACCCAAAACATAGGTTATGATTAAGATCTACTCATTCATGCGACAATAGATGGATGGTCATTGTGTAATATCCTCATCGACATAAGTACTAAGGTGAAAATTCTTATTAAATAGATATGGCATAAAATGGGAATCCCTACATTGATGCCTTTACTTCACATTTAATTTATGGATAACATGACCCACACATAGCCTTTAGGAATCTTGAATAATGTTTGTGTGTTTTTTCCCTAAAAAACATTTCTTAACTTAATATTAATTAAAATTAGAAATTACATTATGAAAATGCAACAACATTCCAAAAATAAAAAATCCCAAACAAAGGGGAGAAAGCCTCCCAAACATAAACAAAATAGTCTCCTAAGAAATTAGGAGAGAGACAACATGAAGCAAAGCAAAAACAAACAAGAAAGAACAAAATCAAGAGCTAATAGGAAATATTCCCATCTCCTCTATCCTTCCTTTTTTATCCTTCTTTTTCACATTAATCCAACCCCCGGGTGGAGTTCCCACCACCACCATTTTAAGGTCAAGATGATTTGTTATTGAAAAACCATCTAGAGACAATTTCTTATCAGATTCAGAAGTATCCAACTCATGAATTCTTTTAGTTCCTCCAACTAGAGTTTTATGATTAATTATTCCACTAGAGAAATTATTCACATCCTTCTCTCATTCCACAACATTCTCTAATGGTTGATTTGTAACCCCAATGTTATCTTTTTTTCCTTCAATGATATCTTTTTCCTCCTCTATGGAGAATGATTTTGCTATGCTCTTGAATTCTTCATCTGCTTTATGTTTTATGTCATAAGGCTACCAATTTTTTTTTGGAAGAATAACCTCTCTTTATTGGAATAATTGTCATTGATGTCAAAGGAATTGTAACGGATATGAATGGAAATGTCAAAAAAAATTGTTGCCAGAAGTGAACTAAATTGTTGTTGTAAGTGAATGGAATTATTGTTGGAAGTGAATGAAATTATCGATGGATATGAATGGAAATGTCGACAAAAGTGAATGGAAATGTCGACAAAAATTTCAACGATCACATCTCTTGGTGAAGAGGTACCTCTTGGATGGGACACATCCTTTAAAGGCTATATAAGGGAGAAGAGATGTGGAATTATTACAAGCATTCAATTTGATTGAAGAACATATAAGCGTGAGAGAGAAGGAAGAGAGAAAGAGCATAAAATGAAATAGAATATCTCTTAAGAAAAGAAGTGTGAAGGGTAGGTTTATTTTAATGAAGAATATTATTTGAGAATTGTGAAAGAGAGGAGAGCAAAAAGTATACAAGAAAATTACTAAGAGAGAAATTGTAAGAGAAGCAAATCCATCATTCAATTAAGAAGCAATCACAAATAGTGGAATCAATTTAGCTTGGGTTCGGTGCCTCATAGTCTAAGGGTTGGTGCTCACAAATTAGCTGAGTTGGTGTTTGCCGAAGGGGATCAGTGTCTCCAGTGGGTGGATGCTCATAATTTGATCGAGTTTGTGCTTGGTTTGGGGATTGGTGTCTCTAGTAGGTTAGTGCCTAAAAAAATTGTAAAAGAGCTAAATATATATAAAAGCATTATTTTGTCATGGTTTTCTCTCGAAAGGGTTTCCACATAAATCATGTGTTCTCTTATGTTATTAATTGTTAGATCTTGAATGTTTATGGTTGTTGTGGTTGATTAAATCTAAAAATATTAAAAAAGTATGTTATACTGATTCACCCCCATCTTAGTATAAGCATGTTCTTAATAATTGGTATAAGATCAGTTCCTTCAAAATCAATCTAACCACTAGAAGGTAGATCCTAGGAGCACACATGGCTAGTTGTCAAGGTCAGGAAGGTTTCTCCACAAACAAAGCACCATTATTTGATGGAATGAATTATGTTTTTTGGAGTATAAGGATGAGAAAATATCTTATGGCTCTAGGGTTTGATATTTGTTTACCAATAGCAATGAGGTACATAGCACCAACAAATCATCTAATGGATCAGGATGGAAAGAAGGCATGTGAGAATAATGCAAAAGTGATGAATGCCATTTTGTGTGGCTTATCAGAATCAGAGTTCATAAAAGTAATGCATTGTGTTTTATCAAAATATATATGAGACAAACTTTAGAATATCTATAAAGGTGATGACAAGATCAAGAAGGCAAAGCTTCAAACACATTGAAGACATTTTGAAAGTCTTAAGATGAAAGATAAAGAAAACATTGCAGCCCATCTTATATGTGTAGATGAGATAGTCAACACCATCAAAGGGTTAGGTGAGAAAATGGAAGAATTGATGATAGTACATAAAGTACTAAGGTCACTTCCTATGAGGTATGATGCAAAAGTCTCGACTATTGAAGAATTGAAGGACTTGGACACAAATTAGGATGGATGAATTACATGGAATTCTCATAGCATATGAATGATGATGAAAGTAAAAAAGCCAACAAAGCATGAATAAACTTTCAAAGTATCAAATAAATTGAAAAAGGAAAAACATGAATAAAGCTATAACACCAGTGAAGAGTCGGATAAAGAAGAAGCACTATTTGCGAGAAATCTCAAAAAGGGATTTGGGTGATATAACGGTAAGTTACCTTTTAAGTGTTTCAATTGTGGAAAAATAGGACACTTTGCAAATAAATGTCCCAACTAAAAATAAGAGAGTAGTAATTACTAAGAGGAACATGACGAGAAAGAAAGTATCACAAGAGCAAGAAAAACTACAAATCAAAGAAATGTGAGAAAATGAAGAGATTTGATAAAGAAAAGAAAAGCCTTTATTTAAAAGGGCTAGTAGCTCAAGTGAGGAGATTCAATAAGGTGTTACAGATAGTGATGGACGTGAAGTTTTATTCATGGGTATAGAAGATTGGGATGGTGATGACTAGATAACTAGAGGACAATCTTGGAGTGATTCAAAAGCTAGAGAAGCAAAAGTAGATCTTGAAGGTGAACTCTTAAGTGCCTTGAATAAAAATAAAATGCTCAAGAAAGAGAATTGAAAACAAAATAAAAAAATTTATAAATATGAAGAAGATGATCAAGATAGAGAAGAAGAGTTATCAAAAATTTGAGAGGAATCAGAAATGGTCATTATGAGTCTAAATTCTCAAGTTGAAGAGGCGAAGAAAATAAAGGAAGTGACTAAAAAAAACTGAAGGTAAAGAAGGAAGAATCTAAGAAGCTAGAGGTTGAGATTGTTGCCTTGAGAAAGGATTTAGAAAAGGTGATTGCTAAATCGTTAAGCAACTTAAGATTTGAGAAGAGAACAAAGGTTCTAGATGAGATTCTAGATCATCAGAGTTCACTATTTGACAAGTCAGGTCTTGGCTATGGAGATGAAAAAAAGGTCACCAAGCAAGATGTTAAAATTTATAAACCTATGAAGTTAGAAGAGAATACTTCCCTGAAGAATGAAATTTTGCAAGTAGAAGACAAAAAAAGATCCATTGGCATGATCGAATATCATTCTTTCCAAAATAATCTGATAGGTACGAAGGATAATTTTATGGTTATTGCTTTAATTTTAACATTTTTGGTCATAGAGCAAAGGATTGTAAGAGACATGTGAGGAATGGATACACATGGAATAATGGTAGATATGTAGATATGAGGAATGGGCATGCAAGAAGTTAGTATGCATGGAACTATGGCACAAGTGAAAGATGTGAGAGGAATGAGCATGGTTGGAATGGAAACAAATATTTATATGGTTTCTCAAGTAGAAATTCATTTACTCCATTGTCAAAAGAAATTGTATGTTATAATTGCAATAAGTATTGACATATAGCGAGACAATGTAGAAGTAATCTTATAGACCAAAATAAGAAAAAGAATGAATGAACCAAACTCACAAGAGAATTTGTGCAAGTTAGGAAGTGGATGCAATAGCTAGACAATTAAAAAGAGTAATATATGCT